>VZSE01001178.1:264415-448486 GCA_013398275.1 Promerops cafer | reverse complement strand
CCCCCCCCCATACCCCCCCACAAAAAAACACCCCAAAAAACCCAACAAAAAAAACCAAAATCAACAAAACAAAACTAACAACAACAACAAAAAAAAACCCCACAAACAAACAAACCAAGCAAAAAACCCCCAAACCACCAAAATAACCCCCAAAAAAACCACCAGTAAAACCACCCATCAAAATCCAACAAAAATTGCCGATGTTAAGGATGTCTGAGAAAAATCTTCTGCCTTAGACCCACATAATTCCATAGAAGTTCTGCAATGGTGTCATTCTTCAGAAAAAAAGTCAAAAAGTAAGGGAATTCCATGTCCCTGATATGGAAACAAAATGCTCTTTGCCAGAGTTTCAACTTTCACCCTTTCCAAGCTCTCACATAAATGCTGCCACGTGATCAAGACAGCACTGTCTCCACGTATAGCACTGATCCTGCCACGCACCACAGGGAAGACAAAATATGTCTGCCAGCACAACTTATCAGTCCTCGAGGTGGAGGTAGCAAGAGCAATCAAGTGGAGGACATGGGCACAAGACAAGAAGCCCCCAAGCCAGGCAAGCTGCAATGAGCCCCTGCTGCTCCCCATCTCCCCACACCTCCCCCTTCCCAGTCCCCCACTTCAGCCTTTCCAGCTTCTCAGTTTTCAACCCAGCCTGTTTTATATCAACAATCTGACTTCATTTCCTGAATGTAGAGACAGGAAAGTGTGGAATGAGCTGCCAAGGGCTGAGCCTCTCAAAACTTTGGCTGAGCACTCTGCCCATATGTTAGCAATCTGGCAGGGTGTGCTATGGCTGAGCAGCATCCTGGCCAAGAGGGGAAAAGGGCTTCTCTCTCTCTAGCTTTCCAGACTTGGAATCAGGAGGGAAGAGAAGGAAGAGCCAGCACATATTAAAATGGGAAAGTAGTTTGTGAAATCCTATATTTGAAGTCCTCAGTCTGATCCCAAGAGGCTTATGTTGCTCATATTGCCCTTCATCAATAAGGAGAAGAAAAAAAAAAAAACAGGCAAAACTCTCCTTCAGCAGCAGAGTAGGTGTTATATAAAATGTGCTCGTTGCTTGTGAGTTCATCTGCAGAGCCATGAGGCCAAGGGGAGGTGCAGCAGTGGCAGAGGCCCCCAGACTGCATGAAACAGAACATGGAGCTCAGCATTGGCTTGGGAATATTGCAGGCACAGGGTAATCACCCCTCATCAGGGCTGCTGCTCCCCACAGGAATCTCAGCCTGCATGGAGACCTGCAGAAAGAGATGACTGCAAGCTCCTTGCAGAGGCAGGATAAGTGCCAGAGGATTATTCCCCCGCTCCCGGCACAGTGCAGAATACAGCCATATGGCTCTGTACTTTGCATCTACCAGGGAAAGAAAATACACGTGGCCAGGAAGCCAAACAGGATCCACGAGCCATTCCAGTTGAGGGGTGGTAAGCACAATAATTGCAGGAAAAAAGTGATGCTGCAGTTGCAGCCTGATGTTCCAGCGTCCTTTATTGTTGCTACACATCTCTTTATGGGGGCTAAATCCTAGGGATGGGTTTTGGCCAGATATAGCAATAATCTGCACTATCACCTGAATTATTTGTTGCTAAGCTGTAGGAAATGACCTACAAGAAGTTCACAGAATTCAGCAGGCAGCAAGCCAGCCTAACTCCAAGCATTCCCTCCATTCACCTGGACTGCCTCAGCAGCAAAGTAAATTTTCCTGCTCCCGGATACATGCAAAATGAAGCTGACAGATGCATGTGTGGGCTCCCTAAGGTTGGAAATTGGCACTCACAGCACAAGAAAGTAATTGGCAGAATTATTAGATCTCAGTTTGCATTTGGAGCATAAATAAACTAATTAAAGGTTTCCCTGTAGCTGTTATGACAAACACCTTCTTCTGCAGAGAGACAAGGGTCTGTGGATATGGGAGAAGACATTGCCATTGTTTTAACTGGGGGCTGTGTGAAATTAGGAGAAATTCATCTTGCTTAAACCTCTTAATCTCCTTTCCCTACTGTAAGACGTAAAGTATTATGGGTAAACAAACCTGCCCCAGAGATGCCTGGAGTTTCAGTAAAATTGTTTCGGTTAAACACATGCACAGTGTTTTGGGAACTTCAGTAATAAAACTCTACTCCAATGGAGAAACATTAACATCGTAATTTATAATAAACACACTGCAAGAATACAAGCACACTAAACTATTATTTCGGAAAAAGCCTCTGAAAAACAGTTTGGAACATTTGAAAGCAAGTGAGCTGAGCTTTTTAAGCTGAACCAACCATTCCACTCCCCCAAACAAGATGCTACCAACTGCTTCTGCTTCTTGTCTTAGCAAGTAGAAGAGCTGAATTTCTGAGATGCAATTGGTCCAGGAAGCCCTGGTCATCCCACTGCATACACACATCTTGAGACCATCTTTCCCAGATACAGCCCACCTGTATCACTTCTACCCTCAGAGCATAACCTATAGGAATGATTCCTCCCCAAAGCTGCAGAGCAGCTGTAATGGCTTGTTTACATCAGAAAGCTGCCTTGGTGTAACTTAAACAACATATCCTAACATTTTAAGCTGATTTAGTTCAAAAGCTCTGTAGACATTAGACCTGGACTCATATGATTAATCACAACCATTACTGTTGGCTTAGTAAGCACAGCAATGGTAATTAACTCACCTGCACTAAAGTAAAGATTTTTATTCACATCAGCTGAAATAATGCGCAGATTTAAACCTGCAGCCAAGTGCAACCCTAGGAATCCATCAGGGGGTTCATGAGGAAGCACAGGCAGAAACTCGAGTTGCTTAAGAGAGACTATAGTGCCCAAAACTCAACTGTCACAACGCCTCTAACATCACAGCAATGCCCACCAGCCTTCACAAAGGACAACCAGGCATTTCTCCTGCCCCTGTCCTGAGTATCTGACTTGCTTTGCTAAGGTAAAGCACAACACACACAGACACACACAGTGTTTCACACCCCTGAGAGAGGGTGGGTTACACCTCTCCAGTGCCTGGTCAGTGCCAAGATGGGAGTTCCAAGTATTCACATTTTTGGCCACCAATCTTAACCATCCACACCAGGAGAAGGAATCCTGGAGGGGAGACACGTGAATGAAGTCCTCTTTATCCCTGCAGCACAGGGAGAGGGAGCAAATCGTGTGGGCTGGGACTAACATCTGGAATCGCTACATGAGAGCCAGGCGTCACAGAAAGCGACAGCATTCCTCAAGTTTCCATGCAGGGTAGGGAACCTTCCTTTCCCCCGCACAACCCCATCCGTCAGCCGCTCACTTCCTGCCAAACTCTGCCTTCCCAGCAGCCAGCAAGCTCCTCCCTCGAGTCTAGTTAGCTTTCCACTGCCACGTCAAGTGAGGCAGAAGGACAGAAGGGAAGCAAGAAGGGAGGGAGCAAAAACCAGAAGAGGGAGGGAAGCTCAGCAATGCCAGGGTGTAGTGGGGGGAGAGAAAGAAGGGATGTGGATTGCTCCTGCAGCAGCCAGAGGTGAGCTGCAAGGGCAACTGGCCAAGGTTGCCTACTGCAACCCTGTCAAAAGACCTTCTGGAGGGCTTGGAAGGAAAGGCTGGTTCTGTTTGAGCTTTGCTCTGGACCCGCTGATCTTCAGGACAGGAGATGAGGGTGCATGGGGCCTGAGGATCCTCCCACACAGCTCCATGGGGAAGAAAAGGAGTTGAATGAAGCAACAAGTTCTGCACACCTGGGTGACAGCCAAGACTTCACAGCATTTCCTCCTCAAACTGTAGTAATCGATTTTTTTTTTTTTCTCTTTCTAAAAAGGTGCAGCATATCCCAGGTGGAATCCAGGTACCAGCCTGACACCAGCACTGGAAGAGGAAGGCGCTTGGAAACTTGCTCCAAATTGGAAACATGCAGGGAGCAACATTTCTTCTCCCCCAGCTGCCAGAGGAGGACGTTTTTCCAATCAGGACTTGGACTTTCGTACACCCCATCTCTGCCCCGCACAACCCCATCCCAAAAGCAGGGAGGGGAGAGGACTAATGAGCTGCTGATTGCCGGAGAGCAGATCACAGAGGCTCCACTCCGTCTGCCCAGTGTTCAGACTACCTGTTCAGGACTACGAGATTGTACAGTAGTCTGCACATTGGTTAGGCTGTGCTGGGATACACCACACACTGCCAGTGCTGCACGGGGACGGCAACACCTGCACGGCAGAGGGACATGCTTGGAGAGGGTGGGCTCTGGGGATGGCTGCATGCAAAGGTCACGCATCCCTCAGCCTGGGAGGGTCTAACCCTTTGGAGCCATGCCTGATCATCACTTTTACCTGCCTGTTCACCAGCCTACTCACAACCCTCTAATTTCTCCTCTGTCTCTCCCATTCTTATTTCTTTCCGTTTCATGTGCTTGTCCCAAGGTAGCTGTGTTCAGGATGGCTTGTGTTTCACATACTGAGCTTTGCCATAAAATGCAGAAATAAACACACAGGCCTGTCAGAGTCACAACTGCAGTGTGCTTTGCTACCTGAGAAGGCAGGTTTAAGCACAGAAAGGTGACTGGAGAAAGGGGAGTTCATAGTATAAAGAATATTGGTCATAATACAAAGAAAAACCCACAAGGGATTCAAAGTTGGAGGTTTGGATGCTCTGGATGTTGTTTGCTTTGATGTTTGTCTGCCAGAGAAAGAAGAGAAACTGAGTGAAAGCATAAATGAGGACTGATAAAAACTGAGTATGATTCTGAGAAAACACACTTGTGAAAAAAGATAAGTGCATGAATGAAAAGACTCCCCAGAGAATGTAAAGAAAATTAGCATGTTCCAGAGAGCACCTGAGAGCAGCATGAAAGCAGGAGAGGAACCACCTCAGAGCAGACCTGCTCTTATGTTCTTTGAAACAAGCTGGATGCAAAACTTGACTGCAGCCAACTCACCACAGCAAGCTTCTGATGACTGGGGTCATCTGAGTAAAGAAAAAGGATTTCTACCAGCTGATCTGGGCTTCAAGGACATGGACTGGGGAGTGGAAGGGGCCAGAGAAGAGGGAAGTGCATGCGTGCAGTGAGGGGGACAATCTCTACTGATCCATGTGTTTATTTGTAAACTAGAATTGGGTAAGAGACATGGACAGGTACAGAATACGCAGCTATCTAGTGACTGTCACCAAGGTCACATATTCCCCAGGACAGGAATACGTTTCAAGCAAAAGAGAAGGCATGAAGACAGAGAAGAAGCTCAACAACAACTGATGCATCAGGAATCAACATGATCTGTAAGGAATACGAAGCACCCACACGCACCTGAAGTACCCAAAACTCTGCAGCCATCCCTTCCTGTACACACACAGGTCTCAAATGCAGTGACATTGCATGCAACATGTGAATACCCTCACATAAGCCAATAAGGTCATTCTTCTAATGTAGCCACCCATTCACACAAGACCCAAGTTTCTAGTACACGATTTACCTGAGTAAGGACAAAAGGTTCCATCTGTATTGCACATTCACACAAATTCCCAAAGGAAGCAGCAGATATATCCATCCACCCAGCTGTGCAAACACTCCAGCACACAGTGGCACACAGGCACTCCAGCAGGAACAGTCACCCTGGAGAGCAGGGAGTGAGCTTTACTGGCAGGAACCACAGAGCACAGTGCTCATTCCATCCTGCCTACAAGGTCCCTGGCACCAGCAGCTCTCTCCAAGCTCACAGACCATCTTTTCCTGCAGAGTCATAGGCACTGTGCATTTCCTAAGGGATCTGGGCAGAAGGAGTATTCAAATCAAATTCTTGTATTATGTCCACTGTGGTGCTTGCTGAGCAGCCAGTGTGCTCTGGTGCTGTCTGCTGCTCCACTAGGATACTACGGCCTCCCTGAGCAAGGAAACCTCACTCTGTACTGCCAGCAGCCAGAGCAGGCTCCTCCCCACCTCTTCTTCCCACTGCTGGCCTGCAGCATGATCCCACAGGGTTCAGGAGATGCAGGTACCTCAGGAGGGTCGCCAGGTCCTGGGAGGCCAAGCTTTCTGTGAGGCCACTCTCCATGGGGCCAGTGTTTGACTTATTGAAAGGAGACAGGAAGAAAAACAGAGAGCCCAGGAGCACACACACATGCTCTTGGCAGCAAGGCAGAGTGGGGAGCCAACTTTCCACCCCCGCTTGGCCCACTCTTTCCTTCCCCTCCCATTCCCCAGCACACTCCTTCAGGCCCCTCCAGAGCATCAACAGCCATATATCCCTGCTAACATGTAATGCTGGGCCCTTTAAGACATTTTAAGCTTTGGTTCCTTTCTTCAGAGGCAGAGAAAAAACAAGCCAATGCTGCGGAAAGACTGGTATTTCACTAATGGGGTCCAGATGTCTTCATTCCACAGACACTGGGTCCTGGCTTGTGGGACAGGGCAGGGAGAGGCAGTGTCCCCAGTCCTTCTGGTCCCAGAGGTGCTGGCCTAGCCTTCACCCTCACCCCACCACACACCACTTCACCCTGCTCCTTCCCCCATCAGCACCCACAGCTCTGCTACCAGCACTTCCATCCACAAAAGGCAGATTGAGCTTTCTCCTTGTTCCCTCTGGAAAGCAGCCAGAGCACAGGGGAACTAGGACAAGAGAGCCCACAAAAGTGCAGGGTGGGGCAGACACAGCCTCCCCCTTCCTTCCAGAGCTGAAGCAAAGAAAAGACCATGGTGTACAACCTTTAAAAACACATGAGATTGTTTTAGGATCTGAAGAGGACAAGAGTTCTCCTGAACCGCTGAAGAAGGAGAGCTCTGTAACAGACATGCAAAAATCCCCTGTCTGACAGGGGACCATGCACTGTGAGCAGTTCTTGGGCATTGAGTCAGCTCCATGCAGAACTGAGGTTTGGGATGGGAATCCCCATGCTCAAGGCTCTCCCAGCTGCCCATCAAATGCACCAACTTTTAGCCTGACTCAATATTTGAGTCCAGACGGACGTTGCTTCCCTTCTCCCTCACAACAGCCAGTGATCAAGGAGTTGAACTTGGGGAGGAAGCAAATAAAACACACACTTCCCTTTCCCCCCTGCTCCCACTCTGTTGAAAACAAAGGCTTCTTTCTCAGAGGCAGCTCAGACCTCATCAGTGCTGGTTCCCTGTGTTTAAGGGACAGGGGCTGGCAGGGAACTGTTTTCATTAGGCAGCTCTGCAGAAGGGAAATGGTGCAGACCTCCAGTTGCTATCAACCCCCAAGGCTGCCCTCCCCCTCAGGAGGGGAGGGAGGTCCAATCCCCATCCCAGGCAACTGGAATCTATCAACGGTTTATACATCCCCACTGCAGACCGCCCTCCCTCCCACTCCCTGGGGGAAGAACAGGGAATTCTGATCATCTCTGTAATACAGATGTAGCAGCTGGCTCTGATTAAACTACTTGATGTTTATAACCACTCGACCTGCATATGAAGCCCAGAGGAGAGGGAAGCCTCCTCAAACAACTCTGAACACAAAGGGCAGGGGTCTCACAGCACAGAGACACTGATTTAGTGAAAGCCATTTCAGTGCCTGGTTCTTTAATTAGGAAATTGCTGCCTGCTCATCCATAGCAGCACAGCAGCCATCTCCATACAGAAAGCAATATTTACAGGCTGATTCATCACTGTATTTGTCATCATTTCTACCTGCCGAGAAGGAAACAGGCCCACTGATAGCAACCAGACAAGAAGCCAGGCCTGGCTGCAGCTCCCAGACACAATACTGAGTGCCTCAGAACACCTAAGGGACACAAAACACATTAAGAGGCAGAGAAGTTTCTTCATTTGCCATCAGAAACCCTAATCAACTCAGAGCTTATGACTACCTCATACCAGACATTTTTCATCTCCCAGCACACTGAGGGGACTAAACCTTTCAATCACATCCTTACCAGAACCATCCAGCTATTCTTTCTCTTTTCAAAGTAATAAAAAAGGACAATTATCTACCTTTGTCTTGCATAGGAAGCAAGACACTGTTGACAGTGATTTCAGCTGGAACGATTCTGTCTGCTTATAACAATTCCCACTGAAGCAGAAATACATCACAGCATGTTGCCAGAATTGCTAATATTCAAGATTATCAAGCAACTCTACAGAGTAGGTCCATGTTCCTATCAGTGATATTCCACACATCACTGTACTTCAGATCAGCAGAACTCTGACCATTTACAACTCAAACAATTTTAAATATAACACATCAACTGGTATGTTCAATATAAAATCAGTAAAAAGACATTCCTACTTTGCATGTTTAAGAGCTGGACCTGGGAGAGATTAAATAATTTACTCGAAGTAAGAAGGAGCCAGCACCTGAGCTGGAGCTTCAGGTCCACAGCTCCTGTTGCTTTGCTCTGAGAGAGCTTTTTTCTTGTAACCAGGAGATGCATGAAATCACTGCCACGTGCCTTCAGAAAACTCCCTGCTGCCCCACAAATGCCTAAAAGTCCAAATCTTGGAACTAACCCATCACACCCTTGATGATCACAGCTGCCACAGCAAAACGAATAAAGGTCAAATTCATTCCAAATGCCTGTCAACTTTCCACTAAGCCAGAACTTCAAGCATAAATATTACTCCTTGTGCGTCAAACAAGCCACACTCACATCAATTCAGAAATACTCAGCAGTACTGAGGCCATGGGGAGCCTGGCCCAAGGATAGTTTCAGCTTGTCACAAGCTGCACTCAGCACTCAGAAGATATATCTGTAATACCCAGTGATCTGAAGTGCTTGTCCTCATCAGATGGCTGAGACTCAAGTGGCAGAGTTGAGCTACTCACCTCATCATCCTTGTACCAGGAGAGGTTCTCCGCTGTCAGGACAAACCAATACTCCTTGGAGCCACCCTTCATGATCCCAATGTTGTTGATGGTGAGCCAGCCTTTCCGGATCACCTGAGGGGGTGGAAGCAGTGAGCATTAACAAGGACAATCATTCCTGGCCTTAGGTGACAGAGGAGGGATCCAAGGGTATCCCTACATGCAGAGCAGTATGGAAAGACAAGGAACATGGTGCTCTCTGATGCTGCCAGAAGAGCCCTCCATTCAACAGGCCAGTGAAGGTCCTTGCCCCAAAAAGCTCAGCAATAGCATAAAAAGGAGGCAGGAAGGAACCTGGCAGTGCTGTACATTATACCCTCTGCCAAGAGGAAAGAGATACAGAAAGAACTTACATCAGGAGTGCCTTGGACACTGGCACAACCTACAAGCACCAAATCACAGCAAAACACCCAGAAAAGGCCATGCCTAGAGAAAACCAGGACACCAGCACACCTCTCAGCACACTGCAGGTGTGGAGTGCTTCACTCAACTCAGGGCAGGGGGAACTAGCTCAGGACACGGCCAAGCACCCCAGGAAGAGTTGAGTTTAGTAAAAGAAGTCACTAAGGATAACAGAACAAAATGCTGCATCTGGAATTAGTACCCTGGACTTCAGCATACCCAGGTATTTGGGCAGTCATATTAATCTAGGGCAAGACAAGTTCCTAGAAGTTTAGTCTGTAAAGAAGCCAGGCTATTACTCTCTAGGGGGCTCCTATTCACCAAGTGCTAGTTTAGAACCCCACCTGTGCCACAATCAAATGCAGGTATGCATCAGCTTAAAGGCATTAGCTTTTACTATTACTGCACTACTCACACCCAGAAACATCTGTGTGCATTATCTGTACTGTGTTGTATGGATATGCTTGCTGAAAACTTCCTGGCATTGAAAAACCATGAGACTTCACTGTGTATTAGCAGGTTGCCTTGTGTGAGCAATCTACCCAGCTGGCCTACCTGGTTACCTGCCCTGGAGGTACAGGATCATTTAACTGGCAATTTACTCTGTAAAGGCAAACGCACCAGCCCCAGATCTTCAGCTCCTGCCTTCTAAGCTCGAGCTAGTCTTACTCTCCGTGTGGACAGAAGGGGGCAGTGGAACAGAACGACACATCCTTAGATTGCTGCTTTTTATCTCCACCCACTCGAAAGATGTACCCGCAGTTCTGAATTCTTCCTCAACATACTACCTTTCCACCTCGTTTCTGCTTCATCTGTGTCTAATGCCAGCTGCCCTCCTCTCCCCATTCGGCAGCAAAGGCAATAATGCGTTTATGCTCTGGTTTTGCCTTCCCAGATGCAACATTAATGTTCGTTAGCACACCCTGCTGAGTGGCCTTCTACTCACCAGGATCTCATCCTGCAAAGGGGAACCATAGCAACAGCAGCAGAGCAGAGAGCAGGAGAGGAGCAAAGAGAGGAGAGATTATTACCAGGAAAGCTGGAGCAGGAGAAGAGAGGCTCAAAAATAAAATAAAATAAATTGGAGGCTGGTACCAAATCTTTTACCCCAGGTGTTAACACAAGCAACCCCCAACCCAAAATAAATCTGTTAACAGGAAAAGCGAAAGCACTTTACAGGTAGATCTGGAGTCTGCCCTTTGCACTCTTCTACGCTCAGCTCTACTGTAAGGGACTGAGGAGGATGGGATTCCCTACAGCTGCTCCAAAATGGCTGGCTGGCCAGCCCAACCTGCTCAGAACACCTGCTTGCCAACAATCTGAAACACTCTGCAATGTCATGTCCAGGTGGCCAAACATTCTGTTATGAAGAGGATGGATGTCAGGAGTGAATGTCTTTTAAAAGCATTTGCTTCCATTCTCTATGAAGCTGCCTGTAAGGCTTTGTTTCCAAGATCTTCTAGACAAGATAGCCTTGCCATGTCCCCAGCAAATCTGGGACAAAGTGTCATTAGTCTCTTTTTAATTCTGTGTACACTCCTTACAGTTCCTGGAGGATTAAGGGAAGTCCTCCTCTCCACTGCTGTCTTCTCCCATGGGTGTTGGGATACATACCCACTACAACCACGGCTATCATCACCCTCCATCTCCCTGTACAGAGATTAACACACTTCCAGTGAAGTTTTTCAGGAAAAAGAGTCCATGAACTCTCTTGAAATCTCTTTTCAGAAAGTAGATACCACTCATGGGAAAGACAACTAGAAAGGACAATTCTGTAACAGGTCAGACCTAGTGTTCTGTACCTCTCACCTTGGCAGGAGAGTTGGCACAGTTAGTGAAGGGGCTGAACAAACAAGAATTTACAGAACATTAATTAATAGGGATTTCTACCAGAAAAGCAAGACCAGATCTTGATTATCAAGCTGCCATTGCCCTCCATTGCTGCCAGATGTTCAGTTCTTCCTGACTGCAGGTAGCCTAAACCACTATCCTCCAGTTATAAACAGTTCGGTGAGTTAAAAAAAAAAAGGCAACACAACAAAACAACTTAGAGCAGTGCTGCACCCAGCCCAGCACTTGTCCACCTGGTAGCTTCCAGGTAGCAAACACGTCCTCCTTGCAGCAGTGAAGGAGATGGAACTTGGCCTACCTGGTTACCAGCTGCCTTCTTCTTGCTCATCTGGCTGCTCCTCTGCTGAGCACTGAAAACAACAGCAGAGACATTCAAAACTTCTAAGGCTCTTCTTGATCACCTGAATCCTCCTCCCTTTGGATAGCTGCTACAGTGAGCTGGGGCCCCCCACCACTGGCCTACAAGCCTCAATAACCCAATCTTTTGCCATCTGCTCTCTCAGCCTGGACTACTCATCTTCTCACTCCCACATGAACCTCATTTGAGTCACTAACCCTCCACAGCTGCTGAGTTTTTTTGTTCTAACACAAACCTAATACTGTAACACCTCCTTCCATGCATCTCTATTCGCCTCCCCAGCCTTGCAATCCAGAGCCACTTAAAAAACAAGCAATACTGACAGCTGCACCATTCCTGGGACAACAGCATCTGCACCAGGGCCTCTGCACCCCATTTATTGGAGCAGCTGTAGGACAGAGCCACAGGAAACACGTGGAGAAGAGGAGGCAATAGGAGGTGGGTGCTTACTTGGCAAAACCAATGAAATCCTCGTGGTTTGTGTTCATGTAAGCCAGCTCAATGTCTATTAGAAGCATGACCTGCCAAAGAGAGGCACAGAGCAAGAGGTCAGTGACTGACAGGGGCACACAGCTCTGGACATTGTTCATCCGATCCCCTCTGCAGCCAGACACCCCTTGGCTCAGGCCCACCTCAGACATCTTCAAAAGATGTCCCCCACCCAATTTCCCCCGACACACACTCCTGATCCCCACCTGATCCTTGGTCCTGCCTTCTCTCTCACGGATGTGGGTGGTGACAATCCTCTCCATCTCCTCACGCAGATGAGGGTACTGGCTGAGCTGCAGGAGAGAGGAAACACGTGCACATGGGAAAGGGAGGTAAAAAGGGGGCTGCAGCCCCCCACATGTACACATGCACACATACACCTTGCTACCAGATATTCTCAAGGGAAGTTCTAGAAAGCTGGACTTGCAGACAGATTTTTCCAAGTTCCTGGAGGTCTGTTGTGGGCAAAGTTAATTTCTGCTTGCTCTGGGCTTTAGAGAAAAGCCTTTTCAATCTTGCAGCAACCTTTCTGTCTCACCAGAGACCTGCTCCAAACTCACCACATTCTTCCGGTCATGAGGCTTTTGGCAAACCCCAGATATAAGTGCACTGTTTCTTGCTTGTTGGGTTTTTCCCATTAAAATTAGCAGCTTCTCTAGATGGTCAGCATCTCACTGTAGTAGGCTAAGCAGGTGAAGGGCCTGTTTTTACAACCTGTTAAGTCCTCTAGGAAGTGAAGTGGATTTCAGTCCCTGCTTGCTGAGGGACTAAGCGAAAGCATCTGTCTCTCTCCAACATCCATGAGCAGAGACAGAGGATCTGACCAGCTCAAGGGTTCATGTTTCCAAGAAACACTGCTCTGGGCATCCAGCTGCTTCTACCTGCTCTCCACTGTGCTGGGGCAGGACTACATAGCTGAGATCTGTGCTCACATTGTATCTACAGCATATTTTTTGCCACATTATCCTCCATTTGAGGAGTGAATCCTTTCCTGCCCACACTGAGAAGCAGGAGGACTCTGGGAGCTGTGATTCAAGGGAAGATTATCTACAGAGATAATACCTGAGTTACACTTCTAGAATCAACACCTTTAAAGTCCTCTGGGTTTCACACAGCACCTGCCTTCTTGCCTAGAGTCATAAACCTCTAGTGATTCCTACAGCAGCATCTCAGGTCAAGCCCAGCACAGTCAAAGGAAATTAATCCTCTAGATCCAGAATCCAGCCCTTTCTTCCCTACTTCACCTATCCTCTGTGAAACTATTTTCCCAGGTTTTTTTTTAAATATTACCTCTAATTTGACTACGATGTCAAGCAGTATTTCCCAATATCAGTTTTTTATACCTGCTCAAGGAGGTGTGTAAAAAGAAAATCTCGTTTGCCCAAGACATTTACTGCATTTGTTTTGTTCCTCCAGTTTGTGAAAGCTTCTTCTTAAACTGGTTTGCCCTTCTGTTTTGTATACATAATTATAACATGTTACAATGAACAGTCTCAAAACATGCAGCATCACTTCTGGAAGCCAGATCCCACACTAACCACCATCAATATTCCTAACATCTGCCAACAAATAGTTTCAAACCCTTTGAGCACCCTTGCAGTCAAGCAAGTCGCAATAGCCTAGAACTGGAATTTGGACTAGATTTGACACTATTTTTAAATGTGTGGTTTGTTTTTGAAGGCCACAGAGGCAAGAAAAAAGTGGAATTTGTGTTCCCCAGTACCACCTTGTCTTGAAAGTAAAAACTGGGTGTTCTCCATGATCTTTTGGTTCAGGCAGCTGGTTGCTTCAGAGACAGAGAGGGAAAACTTCCTGTTTCCTTTGGGGGCTGGCAAAGGATAGATGGGCAAGTTATGGCAAACAGAAAAACAGGAAGTTGGAAAACCTTTAAGCAAGTCTCAGCTTCTTTGCTTCAAATTAAAAAAAAAAAAACCAACAAACACAGTCAAACAAAAACCACATGAAACCTCCCCTCACCATCCCAGTCCCAACCAGTTCAAATGCACACAAAGTGCAAAACAAGTAGTGGTTTATTCAGAACCCAGCTTGTCCAGCAACATCCATGTGCAAAAATAAATTGGCAGCATTGGTCCCCATGCAGGAGCTTCTGACCCCAAGCATGCACAGGAGCAGCAAGGGTGGGCAAGGAAAGAGGATAAACAAGCCACAGGATGTCACAGCACCAAGGAACATGCAACAGGGTATAAAGGGACAAGGAGTTATCACCAGCAGGACAAACAGCACCCAGAAATGCCATGACTCTGAAAGACAGGAGAGCAGGCGACCCTTCAAGGGGTAAAGTCTGTCAGCCTGGGATCGTGTCCCAGCTCAGTGGGGTTTCAATCCTGTTTTAGCATCATTTTCCTGTTTCATCAAAATACAAGCTTACGGCCCTCTTTGAAAACCAATTTGTCCCAATGCTCCTTAGTTCCCCTCTTTGCAGATTCTACGAGTCCTTGCCAGCACACCAGAGATCAACCTTCAGCTGAAGGGCTGCTGACTTGCAAGACTTTCCTGCACTTGTGAGACACTGCAGTGCAGTCTGGCACAGAAGGCTCCTGCTTTTGGAAAAACACTAGCTAGAACATTATCCACCTAAATGTAAGGGAGCATGCTTATACCAGGTTTCTGTTGCTTTTGGAGCTACTCTCCAATAGCAAGAAACTCAGAATCAAGCCAGTCACAGGACAGCTGTTAATGGCTGTCTTCTTCAGCCCTCAACTTTGTCTAATAGTCAAGAAACAGTCAGCTTTTCATACAGGAAAACTGTACTGTGAACACAGATGGGTTTGTCACCTTCTGTGTTCTTTGATAGTCTCATAATATTCAATCTGTACAGCTTTATCAACTGAACATACAATGATTTCTTCACCATCTGGGGTGAAATGAAATAATTGTGAGAGAACATAAACAATAACACACAACAATTCAGGACAGCAACAAACCAAGGCTACAGGACTGTAAAGCTAATTCAAGAGGTGTTAGCCCAAGCAGCCCTCCTTTCCAGAAGCCTTGCAGGACTTCTAGTGAATTTAAAGGTTTTTGTCATCTTTTCGGATGCAGCATCAGTCCACGACGTGGTAGGCTGGGTATTACCTTACAATTAGCATCAGTCCTAAAGTAGCCTTTTCCAGATGCTTCCCCTAACAGCACATGCTCTTGTCCATGTCAAGCAGTTAGAGCTATAACATGCAAAATAAATATTGCAAATTAACTAATGTCCCTGTGCTGTTACTACCTTATGCCATCAGAACCCATCTCAGTCCAGCTGTAATCCTTAAGTGGCCTTTTCTTTCTTTCTACTCTTTCAGAGGGAGGTACAGGCAAGATTAACCTTATCACTACATGCAGACACTTGACTTCAAACATTACTAAAGTCTTCCTTTTTTCTTCCAGTACTATTGCTACATGTTTTCATTCAGGCAGTTATTTTACATCTAACATCTGCCTCCCTGGCCTCCCTGGCTTTAACCAGAGCCATTAGTCTCCTACAGTGTCACTATCACCTTCCTTACAGGATTAACCAGGTTGCATCACCTTGGAATATCCTCACAGGGTCGTCCATCACATCATGGATTAAAAATCCACAGAGCAAGTGCGTATCCAGCAACTCCAATGACATGGTCCAATAGAGAAACTAGAATTCAACACCCTTGGGGTTTTTATCATCATCCTTCTCTATCCCCACCCAGAGCAGACATCACCAGCTGGATACAGAACACAGTGCAAGCAATCACACCCATCAAAATAAAAAATCCACATTAGAAATAGGCTAGGAAGGAGTTACTCTGCCTCACCACATCAGACCCCACAACATGGCAACAGCATGACTCCTCAAGAAATAGACTGGGCAGAGCTTGGGGCATGTCAAAGATGTGTCCTTACAGAGGTGGCAATGAGCTCTGCATTCCTAAGTGAGCCAGACCTTATTAACTCATCTTTTGCCCTCACTCTGAACTCATATCAATTATTATCTTCCCCTCCTCCCAATTTAGGGCTCACCAAAATGCTGCTGAGTCTGGCTGTAACCCTGGAAGAAGGAAACTGTAATTTCCAAGTCCTAAAATAGCCCAGGAAACAGTCCTTTCCAACTCAGTTTCCAGAACACGCTTCTGTTGTGCCACATGTTTCTGGCCCCTCACTGGTAAGTTTAACACCAATTGCCACATCTGCCTTTTTTTTTTAAAGGAGGCATGTGGTGCCCTCTCCTGGAGGGAACCAGCCCGGGAATCAAAGCCACTCCTGCCCCAGCCACCAAGAAGTATTTGACACCTTCCCTGTCACTCTCCACCTGCTGCTGCCCTCAGACTTCACCTCCTGTGGTTCACAGCAAGCAAGGAAAAGCATCACACTACTTCCCCCTGAGCATAGTCCATGGAGTGAGAAATCAGCAGGAGAATGATGCAGAGGGTGTAATGCCTGCAAAAGCTTTTCTCAAAGCCTTTTGGAATTCTGAATGTCTCTTGCAGAACATCTTGCACCTCAAACTTTTAATTAGCTGCTGTTTTGTAGATACCATGGCTCAATATGCACTGCAGACCACTCACGCTGTGGGGGTGGGAGGTCTTTTTCTGGCTTTTTATCTTTTTCTAGGGTACCTGGATTTAAGGGGTTCCCAGAAATAACAACTTAGAAGTTCCAAATGTGCAGGCAATGGCACAGCAAACTGGTCTTACAAAGAGTTTGATCCATACTGAGCCAGACAGAGGAAAAAGTTATGCCAGAGTGACCCACTGGGTCCCAGCTCACTACTCAGCTAAAGAGCCCACCAGTTGACACCCACTGCCCTTGGCCTGCCTTTAAACTGCTCCTGTACCTGCAGGTTGCTGCTCTCCTCTAGATGCATTGTTATATCAATTTTCTCTCTCTAGATTTGCTGGAGATCCTGGGGTGTGCGTGTGTGTGCAGAAACAGCATGGAAGTGTGTGGGAAGGGGATGGGCATTGACCTTTCTTTGATTTTTTGTTTCTTTACCTTTTCGCTACACTTTCTGATGGTGGATGTGAGCTCACTCACTACCATATCCACACACTTCAGACTTGGCTCCTTCAACTTCTGCACCTGCTTTTTCACTATGGCTTCAAAAGCGAGGTCAGGCGTGAAGAGACCCGTTCTGCATGGCAGGGGAAGGGTGGGAGGAAGCAACGAGGAAGAAGAAAGCAAAGCAGAGAAAGAGCAGGAAGGAGGAAGAAAGAAGGAAGGAAGAGGGAGAAGAGAGAAAACACAAGGCAAAATGAGAAGTGAGATTTTGGTTCATTCCATTAGTTTACTGAACCAGGTGAGCATTGCTATGGGGCCTGTGCACTGCCAAGTATCAGGAGAGTCTACAGGCAAATGGAAGTGTCAAAGGGGGAATGAGGTAGGAGCAGCTGGGCCAGTGAAATGGTGAGCTGTCAAGAGCAAGATGAATGAATGGAGCCCCCAGGGATCAAGTGATCACTTCCTGAAGGAAAGCTTCTTTGGATTTCAAGACAAAACATCTTGCCAGTGAGCCACTGCCTCTTTTCCTAGAGGTTCATCATTTCTCATTTCTCTTTACCTCATTTCCCTTTCCTTCCCACCATAGTTATCTCCCCTTCCAGGTTTTCCTTATTCCAGCTGCAGGAAGCCTGAACAGGAGCCAGGCTAAGACCTCAGAGGTCTGTCACTTGCATCTTGTTTTGGCAGAATGGAACTGATGTCTCTCAGTTTGAGATTCAGGCAAACCACTCCACTTAGAGAACATATTTCATCTCACCCACCTTCCCTGCAACATCAGCTTCC
This sequence comes from Promerops cafer, assembly GCA_013398275.1. Lineage (NCBI taxonomy): Eukaryota > Metazoa > Chordata > Aves > Passeriformes > Nectariniidae > Promerops > Promerops cafer. Next base: position 430,854 of record VZSE01001178.1, on the reverse strand, counting down.
TCAGCAAGAACAGATGTACCCAGTATTTAGGAAAATGCAAAAGTGCTACAGGACATCCACAGCTATAAAAAGCATCCATTATACCTGCAGCATCAGACCCAACATAGGCCTGCTGTGATTTATAAGGAACTATTAACTTCCACTGATATTTTGTGGTCTGTGTTCTCAATGGCTCCACTCAGGAAGAACAGAAAGTCCACAGAAACTAAAGTTACTAAAATATAGCCAAGATCAATCCAATTCAAGACTACTGCACCCAAAAAAGTTCTCCAGCACTTCTTTTAACACTTCAGAGCTTCTACTGGATGCTCTTTGCTACCTAATCTGAGTTACTTGCCTTACCATGGGCCATTACTACTTTGCCAGTGCTTTCAGGGAATACCATCCCCTTGGCATGGGAAGGGGATATTGCTTTTCTAAAGCTGCAGTTTATAACCACACCTGGGGTGCCTGCAGCTAACAACAAATCCTGGGATGGCTATAAATAACCACCACTTCATGTAAATCAGGTATTTACTCCTTTACCTCATCGTTCACATATCTGCAGATAACACCTGCAAATCCCCAAGCAACACCAGTATTAAAACACTCTTCAACACATATCAGAGGATGTACAACCACTCTGCCTTTTAAGCAGCAGAGTTGGAATATGTTATAGGATTTGGATTCACCCAAAGGTCTCTCTCCAGGTGCCAACAATGCCCATTTTAAGCAAAGCAAGAGCATTTCCAGAGTTCAATTCATATCCTCTGACCCAACAGAGGCTTCCTACTAATTCAGTTGCCAAGCTAAGCTCAAGTTATGCTGTTTCCCCCACCAGACTTCAGGGGAAGTCTGATTTGTAAAAAAAATTAGTCCCTTAAAATACCTGAGTGTCACCTGAATGACAGTATTTTGTTTCTTCATAAACAAAATTGTAACCATGACTACTAGAGCACACAGAGCAACTAGAACTGAAGTCAACCATGAACACCTTAGCAGTACGATCCAAGCTGAAATGGAATTCTTTATTCCTGAATCTGTGACATTTCCCCTCCATCCATGTGGTCTCTTCTCCTCCCGTATTTCCCACCCTATTGTACCCACCACCTGATCACTTGAGGAACTGCTGCTTTCAGAACAGAGGGTTTATTCTAAAATTATCAGTAAAAAGAGGAATGAAAAAGAAACAATGAAGTAAGAAATAGGAAGTGAAGGAAAGGATGCAATGAGAAAGAATCAATGGGTAGTTTTGAATAGCAACTGATGGATGGAGAACAAATCAAAAGAAGCTTCAGAGGGCACGAAAAAGGAGGGCCCTTCTGATCCAGTTAGCAGGTGACTCTGGATACTTGGCAGCCCGAGGGCCTGTGCTTACCTGTCAACAGGCTCTAATGGCAATTTTCTGGGTGCTTCCCACAGTCACACACCCCAAGAGAGGACAGCAGGACAGAAAAAGGAAGCTCCTCCAGCACTCTAGAAACCTGAGCAACCTCTCACTGCATCCACTTTGCTCTCCCAGTCTGTCCTGGGGGACAAAGCATTTGTCTGCACACCTGAGCCCTTCTGCAGAGGCTCTTAGCCCTAAGGACCAGGCACTTGTGCAAGGGATGGCAAGTGTCACCACTTGGGCACCTGTCCCCACCCTTGCTAAAAGGGGGTCACACTCTGTGGAAACCTCCTGCAGTGCCCATTTACCTGCACCTGAGTAGCCAGTGGCGATTCCAGTCTCCAGTGCCCACCTAATCCTAACTGAGGTGCCTTTTCACCAGCACCCAGCCCCACCTGAAGCAGCAAGTCATGGCTGAGAAGAATGGCACAAGTCATCTTATCTTGCTCTCTTTCAACCCCAACCTCAAAAACAAAAGCTGCCACATCCAAAGGGCAGAATCAAGGTTCCCACCCTTGACCACAAAAATACCAGTACGGATCCCAAAGGGCAAAGCCTGATGCGCTCTCTCTTGAGAGAGAGCACAGACGGACCCCAGAGGCTGATGAACATTTCTAACTTGCTTCTTCTCAGCCATGTGCTGCTATTCCAGATCAGGATATGGACCAAACCAGCCAGAAACCAAGCCAAACACCACAGGAACGTTTCCTTGAGATACAACTCACAACTGTAAATGCTGTAGCTCTAAATTTCAGCCCCATACATCCCCCAAGGGCAACTCTGGGATTAATCCTCTCACTTTTACAAGAACAGAGGGCACAAAATTTGAATCCCAGTGTCTGGCTTGGAAAATAAACCTAGATAATAAATTTCAAGAAAAATGTAGCCATAGAGAAATGCCCTTGGTTTTCAAAGGAACCAGGAAACAAAGAGGTGGCCAGGACATCTCCAGCATGCCTCAGCTCTAAAAGGGAGCAGGGCCACAGCACACATCCCACAGTGCTTCCTTTCTGTTTGGCTTGTTGGCTGGATCGCTCCAGGCTGGCTCTGCTCAGGTCTAGTCATGCTGAGGAGATGGTGAAAACACCAAGTGTGGCTGCAGGCAAGTCCCTGCCCGGGTCACGATGCTGCGCCGCAGCCAGCGAGCAGGTGGAAGGTGCCAACTCCATGCTGCCTCTGGTTACCTTCTTGGTGCACTGTCTAACAGTATTGATTAACTCCGAAATGACCATGTCCACGCATTTCAGGCAAGGTTCTTTAATCTTCTTCACCTGCTTTTTCACAATGGTCTCAAAGGCCATGTCAGGTGTGAAGAGACCGGTTCTAAACACCCAGGGTGGGGACAAGACAAGGCAGGAAGGGGAGAAGGGGCAAGGAGAATGTCACAGCGTTACACACACATCTTGGAGCAGGCACCACCATCACCAAAACCCAGGACATTTGGGCTGGGAAGTGTCACATCCCCTGGACAAGCCCTGACTGAAGTTCATGAAAAACGAGGGATGCTTGGTACTTTCAAGGAAGGAGGTGCTGAGGGCAAAATGGATCTTAGCTGGACAGCCATAGCCAGGTCACCATTTCACCTCAGCCTAAGGGTGGCAGGGGCTGATCCCCCTACAGTGTATTTGACCTCAGAGTTGTGCAGGAGATGAGGCCTGCTCTAGATGATTTTCTTAATGGTTAGGACACTGACGCATCTGATACCCTTTATCAAGTTCAGCTGGTGACTGACCAAGAGAAAGGAATGAAAACAAATCTAGGTCAGTGTTTGTTCACATCCCTGTGTGCAGAAAGGCTCCAACAGGCACCTTCCCAAGAGCAGCACAACTCAGGGTCTCAGGGCTGAATTTTGTGACAACTCACCTTCACACTGAAGGGAACACAAATCTATTTGCTTACTATGTGGGGCCAGTGGGACCCTGGTGATGGGCACGCCAGTGTTCCCTCAAATCTCTAGGGGAGGAGGGGCTCTGTACCAACACTTGTTTTGAACAACTAACTGTTGGTTAGTGTGAAAATCAATGTTTTAGTTTTAACTAAACAAAGGAGTAGTATGGGGTTGCATCCCTCTTCCTACCCTTTCATATGTAAAGGCCCAAGAAGGATGGAGAAGATGTCAAGTCACACAGGCTTTTACCTTTTAGGCTTCTGTGACTCCCACATGGGAAAAGAAAGCAAACTCACTTGAATGATTGTCCCTATTCCCAGATTCAAGCCAGAGGTTATCCCTCCCTTTGGCTGACCTACCGTACCTCTGAAGTCTTCAACTCCACTGGAAGGTCTAGAAGTATTTACAAGGCTTTTCAGCCAGAGCTCTGCCTAGTGTGTGATACGTGCCTGATACCGTGGATGTTCTTGATGGCGTAGCTGATCTCCCGCCGCAGCTCTTTCTCATCAAACTCCATCTGCACCAGGAGAGAATTCCATCAGAAACTTTCTGACACTGATTTACACAGCAGGACAAAGCAGCAGACTTTGAAGAGAAGAGGTCCCATGCCAGCACTACCATGTGGCACATGAGATATTAGCCCAAGTGTTGGATACAGAGTCCAGCCACAAGACTGCTGTGGCCAAAGCAGGAGACCCTGGACACACATGAACAGCTAAGGCCTCCATTTACAGATGCCCCAGCTGCTCTTAAGGAGCTTCTTTGAGATAAAGCACTAGGACTGAAGACTTAGATGGCTTTCTAAAGAAAACTGGTTTGCCTCACAACATTTAGCATAAGATCTTGTCAGCTGCTTTTTCAGTGAACATCACAAATGGATAAAACATTTTGTGTGAATTGTAAATCTAACACAAGGAAGGCTATTTATTTCACTAGAAAGGCCTCATCTTATGCAAATGTGAAAAAAAGAAAACCAATGTAAAAAATACTCAAGCAGAAAGATCCGGCTCTTAGGTTTGTTCCAACTGACATTAAAAAAAAAGATTTTCAGTACCCCTCCTGATCGGGTTAGTGTACTTCACCATCCAAGAAAACTGTCTTTCAATAAGAATCCTCTTCCACTGTTAAGAGGGGAGTACAGTTTCTACACCATTCCCACCTCTTGGCCATTGATAGGGGACAGACAAGTAATCCCAGCTATACCTACAATTCTTTTTCCTGCTTCTTAGGTATCTATGAGTCCAACTTTAGATCTAGTCTGATGCTCAGGATCAAGGAAGTATGAGTTTCAGCACCATTCCTTCTACATGGAATTCAGTCATAGTAGCTTTGACATATCTGTGAGGGCATTCAGTTATTGATTTACTATTGGTTGTGTTAAAATGACTTTTCACACTCAATTTAGCATTTAGGAATCAAGCCCAAAAAAAATGTCATTTAGCTCAGAGGAAGTTAAGTTCTGTCACAAGAACAGGGACAGAGGGGAAAGTCAGCACTATAGGAAGGCCCCAATAAAGGAGACAAACAAGTGAAAAAAGGTGATCAAGGGGAAAACCATGAAACAAAGTAGCTGAAGAGAAAGTCTGCTGATGAAAGATAGCAAGAGGAGTAAGGAGACAGACAGCAGTAGTAACATACAACAGGAAACAAAAAGTGTATCTCAGCAGCATGGGGAAGCAGTACCTTCACCAGTTCAAAAGGGAAACGCTCATGGAAGATGCGGTTGATCCGAGCTCCTCCCGACAGCTCATACGTGTCAATTTGGTCTCCAGAGCCTTCAATGCGTTTCTCAAAGTCCACAGCAAACTGCTGGACCATCCTGAAAGAAAACCAAGAGCATGAAGTCGAACTCATCGCTGAGCACTCCTGTCCAGGGAGGGACTCTGATGCCACTTACTGAAGCAGAGCTTTGGTCTTGCGAGCAGGGTCATCCGGGCGAAAATTCTTGTACTCCTCCACCTCCTTCTCAATGGAGAGGAGCTGGCTCTGGAGCTTGTTCCGCAGCCCTGGCAGCGTGTCACGGATGTGGTTGGTCAATTGCTGCATGAGAAGAAGGTTTAAGATGACAATAAACCTCTAGGTTGTTACTGGGAAGAGTCTGCTGCCTCCACACTACAAAAAAGATGAAAGCTCCTCTCTGTGTTCAATTCTTCTGTGTGGTCCTGACAAAATGTCTATCCCAGGACAAATACTAGTTATGAGCTGAAGGTATTCCCCCTCCCCAGCTCCTGCCTATTGCCCCCCTGTACTCTTGACCTTCAGTATGGTGCAAAACTCCCCTCCACACAAACCAAACTGACTCAAACCCAAGAAAAAACTTCACACACAGGTATTAGCATTTGCTTTTTACACGAGGGTGAAGGCTATTCTGCCTTCAGATTAGCACACCATTGACACCTAATGTGGTGGTAAAGCCTTTTTTCAAAAAAAAAGGGTGAAAAGGCAAGGTGGAAGGAGCCAAAACCACTCATGAGACTCTAATAAGAGGGTTTCCACAAAGCACAGCTTTGTGGGAAACTCCAGTTTAAAGATGAATATTTGAATAAGGAGAAATAGGAAAGAGACTCTCTTCACCTCAGAGAATATTTCAAGGGAGCAGAGAAGGAAGCAACAGTAAATTGCTACTGTATGAAAAATAGATAGCCTCAATAGATGGGAAATGGCTATCAGTATCACATAAATACTGTTAGGTACAGAGATCACTAGAATTTAGAATGTATCTTTTAACTTAGCCAAAAGACCTTGCATATTGATAGTGTATATACCACAAACCAACTACTGAATTTGAAAGGGAAAGGATAAATCAGTGCTCTGCCTTTAGTGTGCAAGCTCCATCATTGGCCTCAGTGTGTTTCACACCCAGTGACACCACGGACAGCAGCTCTTGACTGTGGACAGTACCTGGTTCAGAACTTTCTGCAGGAATGGGGTCCCCATGCGATCAGCCATGTGTCTGTAGGCTGGGTGGGAGAGAAAAAACTTTCTCTCTGCAGCCAGAGCTGCCTGAATGTCCTTCTTGCCATCTATGTCCTTCTGACTTCTGTTGACCACACCAATGTAACCTGTGAGAGTGGGGTTAGAGATCAGATGGTTGCAAGGATGTAAATAAAACTCAGACTTGAGAAGGAAGTTACTCAGCCAGCAGCATTACTAAAGGGGGATTCTAGTGGTAACACATTATTAGGGGCTATTGGGAGAGTTTAAAATCAGAATTTCCTTGAATGGTCCAGGTTCTGATATTTTGGTATGTAGGACAAAAATGAGTATGGAACAGAGAATTAGCTCATTTATTACAGTTCCCCTAACACAAAGCACACTCCATTCTCATTTATTTCAGACTCTTCTTTTGTGAGTCCTTAGCACAGGTACTTTTGCCATGGCCACAGCAAGTACCACAGTCCAGAATTATTTAATCTCTTAACTATGGCAGCAAGGGGAGTGTTTTAGACATCTTTCACAGCTTGCCTTAATGAAAGGAGAAAAGAGAAAGTGAAAATTAGAGCATAAGGCTGTGTTTCTGCTAGGACTACATATCAAGGTATAAATACCTAAAAAGTTCCTGTTAACAGCATGACTGAGCTCTGCTCCCCAACTTTTCTCACTTCTAGGTTGGAACAGAGATGGCTTATCCACAAGTTGTAAGAGATGTTATAGGAAGGGGATGCACTGGAGGACGAGGATGAGGCCAGGACACCTCACACAGGGAAAATAGAGGAAGGAGAACATGGACAAAGCATGAGGAAACATACCCCTACGGAGGGGAAGCAATTTGTTTTCTAATACATCTCGTGCATCAGTTCCTTCATCCATAAGATCCAGCTTGGTGATGACCCCAATAGTGCGTTGGCCTATGGAAAAAACCCACAAACATACTTGATCAGCAAACGACTCATGTATTATTTTCCTCTGTTCACAGAGCTTACAGATTGTCCAATTTAGATACCCAAGGGCTCTTACAGTCACACATTACTGCTCCCATCATGTGCAACAGGTCACAAGAGCAAAACAGACAAAAATCAAGATCAGTTCTCAGCTGCATCCTGCTGAATGCACAAGCTATGCCACAGCAGAAAAGGATTTAATACACATTTTCCTAGCTCTTTCTAGGCCAAATGCAAACGATTAAAGGAAAGGAAATCCTCCAACTCTTCAGAAATGGGGCTTAGACAAATGAAGAAAAGAGGAATAACAACATTTCTACTATAGCAACTGTTAACACTCATTAATACCTCTCAGAAGAATGTTGGCGAAAAGACATCCCAAGACAACAGACATGAGCCACAGCTACTGGGCTAATCACAACCAAATGAAAATCAGGCCACTGTCTAGTAATGCCAGGATAAATTAAGAGACATTTACCTTGAGGATCCACCTCCTTTGCAATCTTCAGGGCATCAGAATTGGCCAAGTCAGAGTTGGCTGGGGATACTGCCAAGATGAGGCAGTTCTCTTTGGTGACAAACTGCATGAGCATGTCTCGGATCTGGAACTCGATGTCAGGGGGCTGATCCCCTACAGGGACTTTTGTCATACCCGGCAGATCCACCAAGGTCAGGTTCAGGACTAGACACAGGACACAGGAGTTAGCACAAGAGATGGTTAAGGTAGGAATGTTCTGGTCTTTAAGTACCACCTGTTAAAGTGACTCCAATATATCACAGGGATAAGAGATGCACACACAAAGCTTTCTATTCCCTTCTTGTTACAGGTCAATAAGAACTAGTTGCAGGTTGTTTCTACTGTGATTGTCAATGATCTCATCACCCTTCCCTTTAAATCACTTGTTTTCACACTGATCAGGAAAATTGTGTCCTCAAAGTGCTTCCACATAAGCAACACTGAACAGGAAGGGACAACAGTACTTTGTTTTCAGTTCACAATGGAGTGCAGAGCCTTCTAGAAGAGTTGGTCCCTCTGCATTAGGACTCACCATGGGGAGAGTAGACTCTGAGGTTGATGGGCACAGGGGAAATCCCTTTGTTTGAGCCAGTAACACGATCTGTTTCAGCCTCAATCTCCAAACGGACCTCCTCAAAATCGGTGAATTTCTTTCCTTTGCAGTGTAGGAACTCGCCATATTCTATTTGAATAGAAGCAGAGTCAGAAACAGTCACCGAAATCAGAGAAACACTCAGAATTGTAATGAAAGCATCAAATTCTGAAGCACAACACAACAAAGCACAATTGAAGGGATGAAGTCTGGCAAGGGCCTTTCCCAACATAGTTTGCAGGTTGGAACAGTAGTTACTGCAGTCACGTTTATGTGGTCAACATCTGAGATAATTCAACTGAGCCCAACATCTTCACCCCCTTAATTCACTACATTTTCAGCAGGGTCATCTGGCTTTTAGGTCCTACCCACTCATGAGAGTCACAGCCACATAGGCAAAGGAAAATTATGATGTGTGTGCATGGAGCCTTGACTAATAAATTAAAACAAAAACAACCATTAAGAAGCATTTTGCTTCTTAACACTTAATGCATTAGATGTTTAACAGGCAAAAAGGCTGCAGGTCATTTTTCCTCAGGAAAATCCTTGTTTATTTTCTCCAGTGATCAAATAAGACCTTCTTGACTAAGAGCAATCCAGCTGGACACAGAGGGGAAGGGAGCTCACATACCTGTGCTGGCATTTACCAGCTGAAGGACCAGTGGGCGCCTGGTTACAATGCCAGATCCACGTGGCAGAAAGTCCCTGAAATGAAACAGGAAGTTTTGGATGAGTGAGTGATTGTTTCCTTCCCTTTTCACAGCTTTTCTGCTTCTATAAGTGTACATGGATTCTAAGAGGGAGTCCCAGCTACGAGCACAAAAAAGTTTAAGGCACTAAACACAAAGCACCTCTTCTTGAGAAGGGCAAGAGTTTGTTCTGAAGTAGTTTATACTCACAGCACAGCCCCTCTAATCACGTCTGTGACAGTACAGCTCCTTCAGCTGAAGTTCCAAGTTAACTAACAAGCCCATTTAATACAGCTGTCTGTACTTTGGAAAAAAAAAATCTTTCATCTTTCAGAAAGAAAAGAGAAGTTGACACAGAGCCAAAGAACTAGCGTGCCTCCTTTTGGCAAAAACAATTACACAAATTCACTCACACCCTGCACTTGGGGCTTGAGAAGACACCACATTGTCCCAAGTGTGCAAACACCACGTGACACAACAGAAAATAACCAGCAGCCAAAGGCTTGTCTCCACACAGGGTCTCTCCTGGCTGTAACTACTCAGGATATCAGTATTTCCAAGGCAAAAGCAGCAGTTTCTTTCTGTATTTACAAAAATCCTGAATTTTTGTGTACGTCAAGTAATTTCAAAGGAAAGCAGCCTTACACTAACATTCTCCAAATGCTGACTTAGCAGCCACAGCCCACCAGTTCTCCTTTGCTTTTCCTTTTTTCCCAATCCAAAGCTAGGCATGCTCACTGCATCTGCTGATGACCTTGCTAGTTTGTGGCCTGGTTTTCTACTACTTGGCTGTTCATGTGGCTCTTCAAGAGCCACTGAGCAGTTCTGAAAATAAAATCAATTGCTTCCTCGCCTACTGGGAGAAGCATCACTTCAAAATTTGTTCCCTACAGCATGAACATAGTTTTCTCTGTTAAAAGCAGCCCTGCCTATACTGGCAGGGTTCTGGCAGACAATCCTCCTTCCCTTCATAACTGTGGCAAGGAATAATTTTGCTGATTCAGGACTAACTATTGGCTCTGCTGAATAAGAAATCCAGGGCTCTCCACTTTGAGGTCTTCCTCTTCCTCCTGCATGAACTTAAGACTGACAAAGGTCCATAAGGATGAGAAATGAGTTTCTGTTTCAACACACCAGACAAGGCCTTGAGCAGCTTTGTCTCAGCTCCTGGTTTGGCCAATCATTTCCTGTGTAACCCTATACAAGTTATTCTGCTTCTCTCTATTTCCATTTTCTCAGCTATAAAAGTAATTCCCCATCTGTGGGAATGTCAGAATAATTTGGTAATATCAAAAACTGGAGACTAGGTTCAAGTGAAATGACTGTAAGGAGGCACTGTACATCCCCTAACACCTCAAATAAAAATATAACCTGTTAATTACTAAGTCAGGAGTAATGGAACTTCTGGTACAACTCTACCAGTTAAAATTAGACTGAAACTCATTCTCATTATTTAAGACTTTCCAGAATTATAAAGAGTTAACTGGGGATTGCCTTTCATTTGATTTTCAAATAATACAGCTCTAGTTTTTCCATTCCAGTGGGATTAACCCTGGAATCTTTGAGAGACTGCATCATTCTAACAGTTTTCTGCTGTCTCAGCTCCATTCCTATAGATGTCTCTGGTCAATATGTGGAAAAGTCCTATCCTTGTATCATTTGTTAGCATAACAAATCCATTTGAGCTCCACTGAATTATTTTGAACTTATACCTGAGAAAAAGAAATCCTATTGCTATAGACTCCCTTTCCAGCACACCAAAACAGTCCTCTAGTTACTGCTTTCCAACTTGCAGTATTAAATCTCGCTTTACTGTAGAAAAAGGACCACTTGTATTTATAAGCATGAAATCAATAGGAAGCAAGATCCTATTCATGCTGCACTGTTTTCCTGAATCTTTCTGCTCTGGTTAAAATCCCGATTTCTCTGCTGTCCTTATCACAGCTAAGACAAAAATTTCAAGACAAAGATAGACAGAAAACATATAACACTGGGTTCCAGCATTATTTTAAAAATAACCAATTTATTTGTTAACTCAAGCAGCTCCCAAGCTATTCCAAGGAAAAACCACCAAGTGCTCTACAGGACAAAACAACAAATCAATAAGCCAAATTTTGTCACCTAAACCTACAATCTTTAGTGCTGCTCTAGTTCTGAGTGAAAATACATGCAAATCTGATCCCTAGTATCAGAAAATGAATGTGTGTTCTTACCCACAAACTGTTGGGAGGTACATGCAGTTCAACTTTCAAATCTTCTCTATGCTTGACTCCTATCAGGAGTTACAGCCAAAAAGCTTTACTACAAAAACCTACAACTGAGGCAGTATCATCCCATTGCATCCATGTTATTTCCTAGTCTTCATTTACTTTCTCTCTACAGTCTGTTGGAAAAACCCCTTCCTCCTCCAGCTCCAGCTAAGCCTTTCAAATCATAGAAACTAGAAAGTAGGGATTAGTAAAATTCGTGGGGAGCTGGCTGAGTGCCAAGGAGCAGGAGGGGTGGAAAGCCCTGCCTGCACACAGCCCTCTAGCAGAGCACACAAACTGCTGCTGAAAATAAACCACAACCACAGAGCACGTGTGGCACAGACAACATCCCAGTACAGTCTGAGTGCACAGCCTGAAGGAAGAGCTACACACATACAGCTATTGCTCCAGGAGAGCAGCCCAAGGGGGTGACACCAGGCTGGAATCAGGAAGACAACACATCAGGTAAAAACCACCACGCTGCCAGGTGACCTAGGCAGGCAAGAGCAGAGGGGTTAAACTGGCTTATTCACTTCCAGGAGGGGAAATGTAAAAGAGCAAGGCTGAGGGAGGAAAAAGAAAGATGGACTAAGTCTTCAGAGACAAAATGTTATAAAGGCTTTGAGTGCTGAGACAAGGCAGCCTGTAGCATGACACCAGAGCCTCATTACATACATCACTGTACATGACTGTCCCTGAATTATGTTACTCAGGTTGAGGGCACCAACCCCCTGTTTTCCTCTTTCACTCTTTATCTTAGGAATTGGAAAGCCCTTTTTCTGTTGCTTTGTTTGTAACACACAGAAGTGCACAACATTTGATTTCCTGTGCTTTAAAGCAGGAATACAACACTGTGCCACTGCTCCAGGCTAGGCTTCATCTAGAAAATACACAAAGTAGCAGCTAAAACAGGAAGAGCTGTATTCAGGGAATACAAATACTTAATTTGCTTGTAACTTTCTTAGCTATTGACTCAAAATTCTGAATCAAGATATTGAGGTATCAGTTCTAACAATGCAATTCCAAGCATTTTATCAAGGTTGGAAAACTAGGGTCAGATAACTACATTTCCCAAAACATCACTTATTGGAAGACTTATTTTTATGTATTTCACACTCATTTTTTATTAACAGGCAGAGAGAGAATATTGAGGTAGGTAAATTCTTGGTCTGACCAGAGATAGATCTCCTCTTCTAAACCAAGGCAATAAAAAGAACCAAGAATGCAAATCCTGACAGGCTGAAAGAGTTCAGGCAGGGAAGTGACCTGAAAAGGCATTTATTGCTGTATTTTGCATTGCTCAGTTCTGAAGTGCTTACACATGTTCTTGACTAGCCACCTCGGGGCAAGCACAATCACAGCATCCCTTCCAGTCTTACTACTATTTTCATATGCAGAGCTGCATGAGAGTGCAGATTTGGGCTGAAAGCTGCATTCATAATGCAGAAAAAAAAAATACTGAAGGGAAGGGAACCAATTTAGCATTTACTGTAGAGCAACACTGAAACAAAACCAAAACACCTTGAAAACACATTCAAGTAATTTTGATGTCATGCAACAATGCATTTATAATCAGGGCCCTGGGAATTGGGCTTTCCTTAATTGTTTTGTTGGTTTGTTTGTTTGAAGTTTTTAACTAAAGCCAGACACTATACACAAAAAGCCTTCATGCATTAGGTAACTTAGAATCCTACAGAACAAAAAGGTTATTAGTGGCTATTAGTGACCAAAAAAAACACCTTTGCTCTATAAACAAGTTTTCGAATTCATTTAATGACTTGCACAATACAGAGGATTAGAAGTTAACAGTATCATCAACCAAAGATGCTTTGCCCAGACTATTCATAAAACAAAGGAGATTGACAAACAGGTTGTATAAATCAACATATATTGCATGGAAAGGGAAGCAAAGATAGATGCAATCAAAAAGAGTAGGACACATACCCATATGGAAAGTTTGGGACTACCTGAAGAGGCACACACGGAAACTTTCAGACATGTTTCTTGTGTTTATTCACTGTTGCTACACTGAAGAAAGTGTGACTGTCCATTAAAAGATACTTGGATGAGCAGTTTGCTGCAGTAGGGGCACATCTGTGTCCACACACCCCCACAGTTTGCTCAGACCAAAGAACACTTGTTTCCTCCTTTGGTCAAACACTTGGATCTGATATTTTCCTGTTAAATGAGATACTGAGATCTCTGGAGGAGGAGCAAGTCTTTGAGCATCTCAGTGACTGTTAGGGGCATGTTGTGCCTGGTCCACCAGCTTTGCCAGAATAAATGCTCTCAAATCCTGATAAGTCCAAGACCAGTGATTGCATGAACCAGTCTGTCCCTTCATGCTTTGCCAGAAGTGTCAGCTCACTGCTTTAGGTTTATGCTCTAAGGCTTAGGGATTCCTGTAACATTTACAGAGCTGTTTCATTCCAGCAATCTGGTATTTGCAAACCTCTCTTTGACCCTGTAGCCATGATATCAGAAGTGATAACCACAACTTCCTAACAGGGAAGAGCAAGAATGGCATCCCCACACATCAGCTCAGGCTGCAACTGCTTCTCCACAGATTCTCCTCCACTGCAAATATCAGCATCATTTATTCCCTCTTTCCACCAAATTCAAGTTTTGCACCTTCTCCATCCACTGTTAATCTGTATTTCTGCAAGGACTTTAAGTCAGAGCTTTTTCATGCATGATTGTCTTCACTGAAGTTGCAACAGAACTCTTCAGCAGTCAAAACCAGAACAGAGTCTGAGGTACCATCTCTTGTTCCACATGGAAGACAGACCAAATGCCTGCTTTCCCTGCCTCCAGAGAACCTGGAAGGCTCAGAAAGCTGTTTGTAGAGGGATCTGAAATACAAATCTAGGCCTAGTCTAGACAAACTAACACAGCATTGTTGCAGTCAATTGTTTGCCAGACCTTTGAGATTCTTGAATTAGAATGCACTAGAGAAGGTAAAGCCTCAATTGATGAGCCAAACCAGCAGTTTATGAAGACATAAAAGTACTTGCAAAGAACAGAAGGGAACAGCAGCATCTGATCATTTAATTTCAATTTGATTTCTTATTAAATATCTATAGACAAATAGGGTATTAAGGGATGCTATTAATCCCCAGTTTGGACTATATTAGTTTCAGAAAATTAAAATTCACACAGCCTCCATAATTTCACATGGCTGTTTGTATTTTAATTAGAGTATTTGTAACTTCCTGTGTTCTGATGGTGCCCGGGGACAGCAATTCAATCAAAAATGCATTGCACAAAGCACTATGCCAATATACCACAAGAAATACAGTTCTGTCCCTATGGATTTTAATGTCTGGTTACACAGTTCAGACCTGCTTCTGCTTAAGCTTCAAACCATTTTCATCTGTCAAGGCTTATAATTGATCATTCATCATTCTCACGCATCCAGACCAAGAATTCCTCCCTAGCACAGCACAGCACAGTGCTTTACAAGAATCCCAAGCCAATCTAGGGGTATTGGTACCTTTGACATATGATTCTTCTGATCACTGTGCCCTTCAGCAACATTCACATCTTCATACAAGCTGCATTCTATGGACAGCTTATACATTTCTCTGAACAGCACTTCATCTCACAGCACTTGGATTTACAAACATGTTACTTCAGCACATCAAAGTGAATCCTTAACACACAGGCTGACACCTATGGGGCACATTAACCCTACACTAAAAATACTTACAATTAATTATATTGACTCCTAAAACAAACACCTCAGAAACAGTACGAGCTTTGTACTTCTTGGTCACTAACTCCTGGTGCTCCTTTACAACTGACATCATGTAGTTCTACCACAAGGAAGAAGGATGCAGGACTGCCCTTGGAGCACCTTCCTGGTCTGATCCTTCAAGCAACATGCAAGTACATTCGTAAGCAATTCCATAACTCAGGTGTGGGGCAAGAACAAGGACAAGTTTGTTCTTTCCTCTGCCACCCAGCAGGTTGCCAAGAGGGCTGCATTGCAGATTCAGAGTTTCCTGCTAACTTGGTTGGCTCTGTGAGCTCTTCTCTTCCTGAGCCAAAGCAATTCTCAACTAAAAAAAAGCCAGACAGGCCAAGAGGAACAGCAAGCATTAGAAACAGGTGCATTATGAACAAACACATCCATCAACCTGCTATTCTGTTTTCCTCTGCCCTAAGCTTTCATATTCCTTTCATACTGCATCATGTGAACTTGCATACCAGTCCTATAGACTCATAATCATATGGTAAGTCTTGTTCCTAGTTAAGCCATGTTTTTTTCCATTAAGGTTAGCACCTTTAGATAACTTTAAGCCAGAGGATGTGTGTTATTTATCAGCCAATCTCCACAGCACAAGTATGCCTAGTCCTGACCCACAGTGAACAAGAGCAATTCCATAAGCACTTAGCATAATGTAACTTCTTAGGATGCAATTGGTACTGGTCACACAATGGATACATATAGAAATAAAGATCTATTGTAAGTACACCATTTTCCAGTATACTGGCAATATTATTGCACACAATGATTCATTATTCAAGAAAACAATTGTGAAAAATAAAGTCAGGCAATAGTTCATGAGTGTCATCATAATATACATGTTAGGAGAAACAAAAAAAATAAAGAGAAGGCTTCCCACTGCCTTGTACCTTGAGTTCCTATTTACAATAGTGCAGAGGGAGGTTAACACTATTGTGCTGGCTTGGAACCCTTACAATTGCTTTGTTAAATAGATCTGACCCTCAAACAGCCTCTCCAACACCTGGCCACTTCTCCCCAGTACAGCTCCCCAAGTCAGTAAGCAAAAGGACCAAACAGCCTCTCAAGTGTGGGAGTTTGCTGTGCTTAAGGTGAGTTCCCAGAGACCGGCCTAGAAAATTCACAGATGCTGCCCAAGCAGGGCAAAACACAACTGCCAGTATAAGCTGGACACGTTTACAACATAGTACTGGATAATTTGCAAACACAAGTCGGAGAGGGTAGAGAATGAAGCAGAAAGTAACTTCTGAAGTTGGCACTTTCTCCCAATCTGCCTCGAGTTGTTCTATTCCCTTGTGCAGGATTGCACCTGATACCAGCACAGGACCCAGCAAGTGATGCCTGAGGTTTTGTGCAGACTGAGACACTGAGGTCTTCAAACATGAAAGGACAGCAGCTATGCTAATTCAGTGTAATAAGTAAGTGTAGCAATAGTAGTACTACATGTTCATACCACATCTTGCTCCAGAACTGACATGATTCTCACCACAACAATCACCTTTGCTGTGTTTCCTGCACCTCTTTTACCACTGACCAGGATATGCCATGTTCTGGAGCTCTCCTGTATCTTTTTCCCACACTGTGCTCTCACTTTATTCAAAATAAGAAAAATACAGTGTATTTATAGAGTTAACATATAAACTCAATAAAGCCACACCAGAAACCTACATGTATTGCAAAACACAACATTTCAAAAACCACCATGACCTCACACCACAGGCTCTGCTGAAAAGACAAGAAACCTTTCAGGAGACTGCCCCCTCCAAGAGAATCCACCTCCATAGAAAGCTGCATGCCTGGCTGTTTGAAAGCCTACACAGTGAGTTTGGCGAATCAAATCCACTTCCTCGTGGACAGGCATAATGGTGAGGTTTGTTTCACTGACATTTGGGGTAAATGATGTGCCATGGAGGGACAGAAGTTGAACTTCAAGCTTCCATCTCAGCCACTTTATCATCAGCTTGTCTCCTCACCCTGGGACACAACGCAACTTCTGGCCACTGATTTACACATACAGAGGTAACAGTGTCCAGTACTGTTGTCTGGGTAATTTTTGGTAGTACCCAGATTTTTCTTACAGGATGGGAAAAAGATTTTTGTTACTGGAAGACATTGTCATATTCATATGCTGTCATGCCTCTGGGAGGACCTACATGCCTTGAACATCAGAAGTGTTAATCAAAAATGTGTTCTTCCCACTCAGAACGTGTTTGTTGAGCCAAGTGTGGGCTAAGGGGACTCAGACAATGAGAGAGGGAACATCCTGGGGCAATGTTCTCTCACATCACTGATACTTCAACTGCAGTGGCCATGTTCAGACTTCCGGCTGCAGCACCTTCCTTAGCACTGCTAAAGCCAGAAGGAAAGCACACAGCAATTTTTACATGAATGCTCACTTGGAAACAGCTCTCTCCTCTACCCCTCCACAATTACTCTAAATTCTGCTTTTCTGGCTTATCTCTCACTGCACAGACTGGTCCCCAGGAGCCATCCATAGCAGTTGATGCCTCTCTCATCCACTCTTTCCACATCTCCTTTCTCTGCAACTCAGCCCCTTTCCTGTGCATGCCTCCATGCAGGTTGCTGGAAGCAGTAGGATAAGTTTTGCTATTGTTTATTTTCATTTGAATCCTTTGGGCTGATTTTTCTGTTTCACACTCCACTAGGTTCAGAATACATCAAAATCTGGAAGACAGCTGTGTGCACCATGCCAAGTCATGGCTGTGCTGGAGCTGCTGTGCACCAGTTAATCAGATGCACAGCTACAGAGCCCTCCTGGCTGCCCTGCTTCCACAGGGCAAGAAACTTCCAAGGAAGTCACAGGCATTCTTACACTTCCAGTCAATGGCCTGAGGGCCTGCCAGCATGCAGACTAAACTGGCACAGCCAAGAGTCTGCCCCAGGCATTTCTGCTGCTGTATGTCTACAGTAATTCCAAAGAATTCCAAAGAAGCCAGCACACCCCAGCTTTATGCTTGGTAGACCTTAGAGCAGGATCTGGCCTGACTTTCAAGGTCTATATATATATTTTTAGATGACCTGAAAGTAAAACAGATATACTGCTGCATTCTTCCAATGCACCCCTGCAAATCCATAACCAGGATTATCCCATTCAATTGACTTAGTGGCTATACTGCAAAGCATAAAGCAAGAATTTCTGCTGGAAGCTGCCCTTCATCCCTAACTCAGTTTATATAACATGGAATTTTGGAAGTCCCTACATACAGTAAGGGGAGACAGAAGCTGAGCAAATGGAATTTCTCCCCATTAGACAGTTACACAGCTCCCGTCCTACATTTGTAGGAAACAAGGGAGTACCTTGGGAAAGGGTTCAAAGACACAGGCATCATCCTTTCCATCAGTTTTCCATGGTCTGCCTTTCTATCTAGAAATACAAGCTCTCCCTCTCAATCAATGCTAGAGCCTGGATAGGTAAATGCCTTTAGGACCTAAGAGTCTGAAATACAGAGGTGTTGGTTAACTCCTTCAGAAGGACCAGCACTGGGATCCTGCACAACGGCACCAGGCCCATTTGAAGAGACTGAGTTCCACAGACCACTAAGAATATATGGGGTTTAGTAAAAACTCTTCTTATTTGAACCTGTTTGAGATTCGTATTCATGCTTTGATTCCTTCTGTGGTTTCATGAGGTTACCTTTCATTTTTGGAAAAAAGGTCTCAAAATCATCACCCCTAGTCACAGCACTTCAAGTGCTGGGACTTTCTGAGAGCAGTACAACAAATTGGACTTAAAATAATTTCATCAGCAAGCATCACTTGAAGCCTGTCTGAAAGATCTCAGCTTCCTCCAGACTTTGTAGACACCACAAATAGTTTTCAGCTCTTGTGAGGTACAAGCACAGCTCATTCCCTCAGCAATCCCAACTGAGGAGACTGGGTGCAGCCGCCTCCTTTGGGGCTATGAGTAACCAAGGTTAAACTCTTTAAGTGCCATGGAGGGCTGTGACCCTGGGAATCCCACAATGGGAGCAGACTGGAGCCACGTGCTTCTCTCCCTATTTGTGATCACTGGCTGATAGATAATCCCTTCAAGGGCTGCTGCTCTACAATTGCTGTGCAGCAACCAATCCAATCTGAGAGCCAGAACCAGGCCCAGGGGGATAATTCCCCTCCTACTTCCCTAAAACATGGTGATATCTACTGTTTCCATAGAAACAAATCAGTTTGATGTCCACACAGCTCCTGCATCCCTCACTGGTGGGCATCACCCCCAAGCTGCTGAGGTTCTAAGCAAGTGTCTACAGTTATAGGTCAAGAGTTTGGAGGAGAAACAAGAGGCACTCCCAGCATACAATCCTGACCATCTCATCCAAAATGTCATTTGCTTCAGTTCATCTCTGCTGTGAGAGAATTAATCAGGAATATTCTTCCCCTCCTCCATTTTGAGGGTTATCTGCCAGCTCCCTCCCCACTAGCTTCCTGCAGATGGGTTAGTCCAGAATACGTGAGCACGTAGAACACAGATGGGAAATCAAAACTGAACACTCCAGCACCTCACGTGCACTTGTGAGCCAATTTACTCTGTGTTTTTGCAGGTAAAAAACTGTAAAGGCATTTTCTTGTTTGGAGCTCTGCATTTTAGTGTGGAGAATTATTCAGAGAGTGGTACAGCCTACAGTGCACTGCCTGATCTCAAAAAGTCACTGCCCGTTATAGCAAATGCCGCATTGACTCCAGGCTGCAGAGCTGGGGAAGCAGAGGCTGGAGAGAGCACAAAATTGCAGCACTGCTGCTGTGCAGCTTCCTCTAGGATTTTCTGAATAATAGAAAACGAAGTCCTGGATTTTGTTTGCTGCTTTGGGATATTCACGGTAAAGAATAATACAGTACTGATTTCTGCATGACAATATCAGGAACTCAAGAGAATAAGCAGCCTGGTGTATCCTGAATGGATGTGACAGTAAGGATTACACATTTGTGGAAAATGCAGTTTTGATTTCAAGAATTACAATCCCAGGAGAAAGGAAACAAGGCTGGTTTTACTCATGTGAAAAAAAAAAAAAAAAACCAGAAATATTGCACTGCATGATGTATTCTCCACCCCAGAAACTGTAAACCAGACCTTTATGTCTGTTTTGCTTAATTTTCACCATCACAGCACAAAAGGAAGTTTTCCTTTTTGCTACTTCAAAAGCATATATACCCTGGCAAAAATCTCCCTACAATTTCCAGACAGCCCCCAAGAAGACAATACCAAGCAGCAGCAACACCCCAGAGCATCAAATTAGTTCAGTCCCTATGAGAGTAGTGAAGAAACAGGATTTTCTAAGGCCAGAAAGGTAAACCCATGACCCAGCATCTCTGCCTCTTTTTCAAGGTGCACTGATCTGTCATAACACTGCAGCAACACTGCTCTGCTTTGGCACAAACAAATCTACCAACAACCCCTGGCTCTGCTGTAACAGAAGGCTGCAGCCTTGAAAAACATGACCTGTTCAGCACCTGCAACTTGAGCTGTGAGAAAACGAAAGGACAAGCTGTACATTAAAACTCTGGGACAGGAATGGCTGATGGGAAAGCACAGCCACAATAACACCCTAGGATTAATGGATGCTAAGACTGACGAGCAGCAGGCTGACCTGGCTATTTCCCACCACCAGTGTCTTAATCTCCGGAGCCAGGCTGCAGCTGAGTCCAGACTGCCCAGCAGTAGAGGCTCTCCTGTGTTCAGAGACACCATTATACTGTGCAGCAGTAACTAATAGTCACACTACTCATCATATGGAGGCTCTGGATAAAAAAGGGCATTATCCCCCTTTTTGTCCTTCTCTCCTTCAGAGAAGGAAACCAGATACAACGGCAAATTCAAAGATATCAAATACTTGTGCTAAGTATAATCTTAGATTTCTTGTCAAAACTCCACCTCAGGAGTCCTGGTATTTGCTGCAAGACCCAAGAGAAGAACAAATGTAGCTAGAGGCACATTTCATCACTGCAGCATGACACTTCCTCCACTCCCAGACAGCACTGTGTGCTAGAAAAGGAGACAGGCAGCCCAGAGCCTGAATTACTTAAAAGGTACAGACAGCTGAATGAGTTCATTGGGAAAGGCAAAGCCACTTTGATGAGCCCACAGACACAAACCCAAACCCAAACAGAAGCTGCATGAGGAAGGATGGTACCTCAACAAGCCATGAGGCACTGTTAGTTGCCACACATTGGTGATGGGTTGATAAAGCTGAATGCATGTACCCCAATAGCTTATCTTGGGTCAGTGGTAAGAGGCAGAGGGTGTTGTGGATGGGGAGGCAGCCTGCTTCCCTTCCAGCAGGCCAGGCAGGAAGGACAGAATTCCATGGGGTAACAGAGTTACACTGCTCTCAGGCATCCTGACCAAACTGCCCACAGTGCACAGCTGTCCTGCAGAGGGAATTTAAGATGCCAATTTACATCTCTGCTCTGCCTGGAGAAGTATGCAGGAACAGTGCCAGGCTCCTTGCTATGCACTGCACCTCTGCAGCTCCAGATATAATTAGGATCAACCTGGGCTGGGAACATGGTGCAGAGGCACTGCCTCTTAAAGCCCTTGAAGAAGATCCAGCAGACTGATTGCAAACACCTTCAGTGCAGAGCAAAGTCAGAAGCATTAAACTCTACTTTAAAAACCACACAAGCCATCTCCATTTCGCACTATACCAGGACAAAAATTGGATCAATAGTCCCAGAAGAGATGAGCTTCTGACCTCCTGTCTGGTTCCAATGTCCAGTGGAAAAGCACTTCTCATGTGCACAAAAGGCACACTTTGCTCTAGTCCAATTTGGGCAGTGACCATGGGAGGTGACAAAAAGGCTGGGTTTAAATTCAACAACAACAACAACAAAGGAGGATAAAAACAGGTGTTGCCTTATCAGTGAGCATTCTGATAGCAAAACTGTGGCATAGTGACTTGGACAGACCACAGTCTTATAGCCTTCCATTCCTTTCCTTATTTTCCACAAGTAAAGGGTTTAACTGAATTTCTCTCCCTTGTATCTCCACTCCACCAATACAGTGATTTCTAAGACATCTGCTTTTGCCCCTCCAGGTGTCCAATGCAAGTTCAACTTTGTCCAAGCAGAAGTTGGCAAAATATTAAGTGCCAATGCACTAACTCACTTATTCTTTTGCAGTAAACATTCTTTAAATATAATTCCTTCAATAGTCTATAAAAATTCATTCAGGAAATGGATCTCTTTCTCCAAAATTAGTTAGGGGCACCTGGTACTTCGCAGGCCTGAGATAACAAACACATCTTGTACGAATAGGCATAAGCAGAGTAATTCTTAGGAACAGGAACAAATCAAAGTAGCACAGCCCAGAGGGAAGAAGTTTATTGCTGGGATCTCTGCTGAGAGCTGCATGATGTAGAAGAGGTGACCTGAGTTTCAGTGCTGGAGCTGCAGCATCAGCTCTGCAGTGTGACACATGTCATGCACCAATCCCTGAGGGTATTCTGCATTTTGGGATGTACCAACCTCCTCCTTACCCATAGCTTTAACCCCACTGCAACAGATCTCCTCTCAAGGCCACCACCATGCTCAGGCAATTCCCAGCTATTCATAGAGGAGCTTCTATTAAAAGTAAAAGCACAATCAGCTTAAGAAATAGCCAGAGATTACACAAGAGATCACAGCAGCCAGAAAGAGAAAACCTAACATGTATTAGAACCAAGGGGTCTCATCATGACCCAGAGCAGTGTAAGCTCAGAGTAAATCATAAACGAGTCAGCAACGCTAAATACCAGCATAAAACCTGTGAGGGTTAGAGCTTGGTTGTTTATTGGTTTAATTCTGAACTAACGGGTCACCAGACATATTCCCCTGCTGACAGTGAATTGTTCCTGAGCTGGAAGGCAGGTGGCAAATGGACAGTCATTATAAGCCTCATTTCTAGAGGTTTGTAACTACTCGGATGAGGAAGAGCTCTCAGGGCTGAAACAGTCTGTTAATTTGTCAGAGCCCTGAGCCAGATCCTATGTATCTTACTCAGTCTTTACACATGTAAGAGTGGCAGGAAGACAAAGAGGAGGATCTGAACAAAGACTTCAAGATTTTTGCCTTTAGGTACCTCTTTCCTTGTTCTAAAAAATTCAGCACCGCCTCCCCCATCCCTGGATCTCCATTCTCAATTTAAAAAAAAAGGGAAACACTGTAGTTTCTCCTAGTGCTCTCCAGGGTAAGTTAGCTGCGCTGTGAAAACATTTGCAGATGTTGAGAACCGAGTGCTCAGCATCTCTGTAGACTTCTGCCTACTGATATGAGAAAAGGTCTGAATGCAGCTGAAAAACTGCTCTGAAATGCAGCTGCAATTTATGATCAGCTTTTATCCAGCATTACAACAACACTGCCTGGCTTTGCAGCCAAAATCCACAGTAGTATCAGTTTAACACTGGCTGTGTCCTCTCCTAGGCATCACATATACTACACTGGCCACTCTTCCAGCAAGAGTGTTTCCCAGCCCCAAAATGACAGTCTGAGCAGTCAGACAGGAGCCCAGCACTACCCATGTCTGTTATGGTTGTATTAACTCTTCACTCTTCCACAAGGCTCCACAATCCAGCCTAAAGCCATAAAAAACAGGGAAGGGAGAGTTAAAGGAGACTGTTGAGGCAATACATTATTAAAATAGTATTTTCAGCCCCAGAGACTCCAGTTCAATTCCCATTTCCGTCACAAGTGAGGTACTGGGTTTATTCCAAACCTCATTTATTGTTCATTGCGACTGCAACACAAGTATTTTAGCAGAGCTTATAGTTCTGAGACTAAGTCCTGATTTTTAGGAAGGGAAGAGATGACAATGCAGGTTTTAGAAGTTTTGGGATGCTTTATACTTGTCTCCAGAATCATTTAGTGAAACAGCATCTTTTAGAGAAAAAAAATACCCTCAAACCTCCATGTTAGAAATTGCTGTTTTCAATACAAAAGCTACACTGCTCTTCTGTTCGCTCAGTTGCTGTGGCCAGGGCTCTAAGAAAAGCCACACAAGTCATAAGACTTGCAGAAAAATGGCAGAAGCTGGCAAGTTTGCTTCCAGTCAGCAAGATACAGCTTGAGGAGCTTGCATAACGTCTGCTTCCAAGAAGCTTCCAAAAGCATGTTATGCTGAATTGCAAGAAGCTACTAACCAGGGACCATCTCACTTCCATTTGGTCATGGCTGGGTCTGCCAAAACCTGCCATGTCAGATGCTCTGCAGAAAAGAGAGACACTGTTAGATTTCAGACTCAGGGCTCATTATTCCTGTGTCTTGAAGGAAAGCAAAGCAGTTATCTACTACAGTCAGCACTAGGCTCAGAGCTGTGACAAGCCTGAAGGTCACAAAGAAGCAAACACCAGCAACTTAATTGTCCCGTCTGCCCATCTACATAAGACAGCTAAAGAAAACTATGGAGCCACTTTATATTCAACTGTTATTAAAATATTCACTAATGGACTTTGAAAGCAAAACTGGACCTAAGTACAAAGTATCAGTGAGTCACCTGGAATAATTGTTTAAATACCTAACATTAAATTGTGCCCTCAGTTGCCTGTCACAGTGTTTTGATGCAGTCTTGCCTGCTCATCAGTAAACACTGAAATGTTCTCAGCCCTCTCTTGGTAGCTAATCCAGTATCTATAGTAGTTAGTTCTGACCAACATACCCAGTTTGCATTACTAAACTCCATCAAGTCACCCAAAAATAGGCATTTAGTGTGCTTTAGATGGATCACAGATAAATGCAAATTAAGAGAAGTAACTTTTGGCAGTTTTTCAGAACCAGTACCTGCTTGCAGACTGACCACCTCCAAACCTGACCAGAACATGCAAGTGCTCCAAGTCCTCAGGTACAAAACCCTGGGATCACTCCTCTGTAGGGTTATGTTACCTATTCCTGCCCTGAAAGACCATGCTCAAAACTTCAAGTGCTACCAGGCCATCTAGGGCAGTCTCTCACCTCCCAGTGCTAAGAACACCCTCATTCCTCAAACCCTGCACCTGATCTATGGCAGCAGCCAAAGGTGGCTGCACCAGACACAACCTCTGCAGAGCAGACCTAAGTAACCTGCAAAACACTGAGCAAACCAGCCTGCACGAAGAACTAAAGTTCTTGGCACCACATTTCTAGAGAGAAGACATGCCTTTGCAAGGGCTCAGACAGACATTGCAGTGCCATCTTTACAGAGTTTTCATTTATTGCTAAGAAAAACAGTTTATCACTTTTTGCTTAACCTTTTCCAGTGTTATTTCAAGTGTCCATTAATGATATACACCTACATGTCATGGGAGACCAACAGCCTCTCCTTTAAGGATGAAGAAAAATGTATAAAAATTAATCGCTAACGATTTAGCTTCAGAGCAAAGAACAGAATTCTACCTCAAGGCTGAACGTGCCCATTTGCCTGTAATAAGAGACAATATTCCTTAACCATGAGATTCCACTCTCTATCAGAATGTGCAAAACCAGGTCGGAGGCCAGGAAGAGAAAATTTCCAGTAGAATGAAAAATTGTCCCACTAGTAAGCTGTTTTTCCCACCATGCATGACTAGACTTCTGGGTTTGGTTTTTTTTCTTTTGGACTATATTTAATTTAATCTCTCCTCCCAACTAGCAGTACTCTGACTCATATGGTTACAGATCTGTGAGTCCAGGAAGGAGGAAAGTATTACACCCAAAGTTTTTGGGGTGGTTTTTTTTCAGTGGCATATCAAGGAAGTAGGTTTACCCTGCATATTATCAGTAAGTCTTCTTTCACAGATGCCACCTCAAAACCAATTTTATATTGAGCACATAGGCTGAACATCATATGCTTCTAGATGACTGCCTGCCACCCCTTCACTAACTTTTCTGGTTTTGCTACTCATGCACTGCCTGAAACAAAAAACTAAGTACTGGCTCACATGGGTGGAGCACACATGGGTTTGTTCTTGTCCAATAAATTCACTGCTCAAGGCATCATAATAATTTTCACCCCAGCAGCTAGAACACAGCAAGAACTGTTTTATTGATTAACTTATGCTAAGTTGCAATCTGCTTCCATTTCTCCTCAAAAAGATCCATCTTAAAAAAAACCTTATTCAGAATTTTTACTCACGTTTGTACAGACAGGCTCAAACCTGAAGTACAAAGTAGGGACATTCAGGAATTTGCCAGATCAGGAAGGGGATTAACTTCCTGCCTTAGAATAACATTTTCAGAAGCTGCCTCAGATAGGAGGTGTTGCAGACAGACTCCCACTCCTTCTAGCAGGGTTCTGCCTGCTCTGAGCATCTGGAAAAGTCAGGGTCAAGGACTTGGCTTGACATTCCCAGATAGGTATTGAATGGCTTCTGAAAACAATCAGTACCCTTTAAATACGGTAGGTCATCTTTGCTTTGCCTGGTTTTATTAAGGTTTTTTGACTGTGTGATAAGCACACCAAGTTTTAAAAAACAGGAGCAGCTGACAGTTTATCTTTTGGGAGCTTCTGACTCCTTTCCCCACTGGTTCTGTTCCTTCTTTACAGCCTTGTATCACTGCATCCTGTTTACTGAGGAAACACACAAAAAATTACACATTTACTTACCTCAAAGTACAGCAAGGACTAATCAAAAAACCTCAAGATGTTCTAAGACTCTCAACTTGAGGATTATCATGCTAACAAGGAAGAGTCCACAAGGAAATGCAGCATCCCTGATCTGTCAGCTATCAGGTGATGAATTCCCGCAATGACAAGGCAACCTGACATTTTCACACACCAGTAGGTCCAAACACCAACTTGCACCACACTGAGCACCAGCTTCCCCACTGGAGTGCAGCTGGTTCCCTTTCCCTAGGTAAATTCTGATACCATCTGAGCCATGCCATAAAGACCCCTTCTTCTAGAGAATATAAGGCTAGTGGGCAGTTACCAGAAGCACAAGATCATCACTGAAGAGTTAAGCTGAAAGATATAGCTAGCAAGACTTGCAGAGAACACGTAATTGCTGCAGAAAGTAGAAAAAATATTAGACTTGTACTTATTTGAGTCAACCCCAGTAGGATTAAAACAAGTTGACAACAAACACAGGCAGACACTGCTGCTCCATCTATGAAGACTGAGATTCACAGGTTTTTCCCTCACAGCCATCCATGTTATGTTATGTTTTAACTTAATTATGTATCTTCTTCTAGCATTCCTCCTCCCACAAGTGTTTACTCAGAGCTCTACAGATTTCTCTTAAGTGAAATTATTTTATCTTGGGTTCTGCTGTAACACATTACCCATTTCCCCCAGTGCTCCATATTTTCTTCCTTCCCCAATTAATCCAAGATGAAAATAGGTATTTTCTTCACTGAAGACCAAAGACTGGCTGCCATTTGAAGGACTTATCTGACCATAGTTTATTTCTCTAAGAAGCAGAATCCTACTCCTGGCTCTTGCACCATCCACTGCAACCCTAAATAAGTCAGTTCACAAGCAGTGCCTGTGTTTTAAGCTGCAAATACACAACAGGATTTCACCGGCTCACAGATGTATTTATCATACAACAATTAAAGGTCCATGATTTGCAATTAATCATCTCTCTGCCAGCACACATCGCAAATCAGAACCCTCAAAAATTTAGAAGAATCACACTTAAGAACATCTGTTGTGGCCAAAGCACACGTCGTGAATGTATCTTCTTGTTTAAGTTTAAATCTGCTCCTGAAGTACTGCAGTGATGCTCAGCATTGCCTGGTAGAACAGAATCCCCAATCTATACATAATGTAACTATGACTTCCACAAGATTTGAACACTCAAGCTCATAAACCACATACTCCAGCAGAAGCCTGAGCAACTCAAAAGTACAAGGATCATCAACAAAACAGTTTTCCTGCAGGAACAGGCCAAGTATCTGGATCTCTTTATGCATCCCTTTAGGATCCTTCACTTCTACATAGTTGCTAAATACTGCTGTTGGTCTCTGAAGGTATTTTGCTGGGGAAGCTTTCCATAACAAAACAAAGTATGCGTTATCAAGGAAGGCATTCCCTCATCATATCTTGGGGCTGTATTTATCTCTAAATGGCTGTGGAAGGTATTAAGTTGCTCCTCAAAGTTATACCTAAAGCCAAACTAAACCCTATGGCTTCAGGATCTAGCTTTGCATCACCAGTATGGGACATAGAAAGGCAAAGAGACACTTGCTGCCAGGCCCGTGCCTGATTTTGTCACAGCAATTACTGCAGCTATGCCTAATGACTCATTATGCCTTTCCACTGCCACAGGCACTACAGTGATGCATTTTCCTGGCTCTTTTACCCATGTGGAAATTTCAGTGTGTTAGGAGAGGCAAGGTTAGCCCAACATGGCTGATTTTAGCCCCACACCTGTCTCCTGATTCCTTCCAGGCAACACACAAACATCAGGGAATTCAGCATATACCATCAGAGCCTGGTGGCAGACTGCTAAGTACCCCTATTTTGGGTGCACAGCTTCCAAGAGAAGATGCTTGTGGGGTACCAGATCCAGCTCAAGTCTGGGGTCAAGTAAACACTGATTCACTTCCCACAAGTTTGGCACTGCTTAGGTCCCTTGATCATAAACAAGATGGTTTCATCTCCATTCAAGTCCTTCCACCCACTGTTCCCAGCCCTTAGTCACTGCCTCCTCAGCAGCCCCCTGAAACCATCTGTTCTGGAGAAGTCAGAGGTGCCTTGTTTTCCCCATGAAGAGCAATGCAGCTGTCCCAGCAGGGCTGAGCAGCACCCTGCCTTGTATCAGACACCACCACCACAAGGCACAGACATTCCAGCAACCAGCTGAACACAGCCCAGTGCTTTCAGTTTTTCTTTTTGTAAAGCACAGATAATACTCCCAGAAGTCCAAAGATTTGTGTAACAGTGCTCTGACATCATAGGATTTAAAGAAAGCATATTTGTTATTTTCACATGGTAAAGTAAGAGTGGCACGAACATGGATGATTATACAAACAGCCTTGTGGGCTGTCTCGTACAACCTCCTCAGTCATTTGGGCTCTCAAGTCAAATTAGCACATACCACATGCTTTGTTTTTTTATCAGACCAATTTTGCTGGTACAGGTGCCTGCTCCAAGACCTATTTATTTAGAAAAGGAGGCAGCAGGGAAGTAACAACACCTTTAGAACGGACTAAATGTTCACTGAGGTCCCTTCGAAACCTGAGTTATCCTACAAGCTTATAACCACACCAACAGGAAATGCCTGGAGCTCACCCAATTAACCTTCCTTCCAGTTCTGGGGCCCAGGATAAACCAGTCTGTGGACAGATATGTCACCTGTCTGGCTTCTACATGGCTTCTTGTTTCTTCAGCGATTTTATCGCCACCAGCCGGTATCCGAGTCACCACGCTGACTCCAGCAGCAAAAGCACACATAGCAGCCACACTGACATCTGGTATTATAAATACAAGCTCTGCACTGTTGGATAATCTGTTAACAGCAGAGTAAGTGTCACTGAAAACACAGTTAGCAGCAACTAGTAAGCCATCGAATTCAGGAGGAAAAAAAAAATTTGTTTGGTAAGACATGTAACTAAACACTGATTGCAGGAAGTATCATTCCTCCCTGCTTGTAGGTTTCCACTGAGTGTGGGAATCAGTGCTACTGCAAGGTGCCTGCAGCAGCCCTGGACTGAAGCCCTGCATAGCCTCAACACAGGTCTGGCAGGGGGCAAGTGTGCTGTCCCATCAGGGAAACGTGACTTGATGACAATTTGAAAGGAGCCCCGCAAGTCCTGAGTAGGGAAACCAGCCCTGGCAGGGCCTCCAGCCCCTGTGCTGAAGTGTCTCCATCATGCACATCAGACAGTACCAACCACATCAGCATTTGTTCTTGCACAGATTTCCATCTACTCAGAGAGAAACTCATCAGCACTCACATTCCCTGTGCAGCGAGCAGCTGCTGAGCAATAGCTGCACCACCATCCTGGTATCAAGCTGGAGCAGTGACATATGTCATGTCCACACTACAGCAATAATTGTATTGGTACACAGTAGGTCTACACACAATTTCTTCTTATGACTGTTCAGACAAGAAAACAGCCCCTATCACAATTACACTCAAGAGCCATGCTTATTCTGGGTACTATTTCCATAGCTCCTTATCGTGGTTTCCAATACCCACACAAAAAGAAAAGAGCCTATACATTACAGCAGGGCCCCAACACTGTTTTAACGGGATTGGGATTTGCAGCATATACACATACATTCTGTGGTAAGAGGTCTCAAGTTACCAGTCTAAACTAGCCAGCACTCAGGGGTATCAAATGGAGAAAGACCTCTTCACACTGACATTTTCCATTTCCCCTCCAATTATTTCCTCTAAATGCTTTTCTACAGACAGCTCTCAGCTCCTGCTCAGGGGACCCTTAATTATTTCATTTTCTAAAAGCCACAGCACTGTAACTTGCTGCTAGAGAGACAGCTGATGGGACATGGTGAGGTCATAAGTTCTCCTGTGACAGGAGTCATCAGAAAGAGACAGAAGATAATTGAATTCATATATTCTTCACCAAGCAGATAAAATCCCCAGTTCTAAATTGGTACCAGTGGAAATGCACCAAGGATTAGTAAATTCCCTTGTGTGGTTGGTCTAAAAGAGACGAGCAGTGTACCCCAATACACCAACTGCCCTTCCTTCAACAAATCCTCCTCTGGCCCAGCAGCCAACATTATCTACGACACCACTGCACCACTGCCTGCACAGATCCTCTAAAAAGATTTATGAGGTTTGACTGCCAGTACTTAGAAAGCATAAAAACAGCAGAGCCAACAGGTGAACCCATTTTGCTCAAAGATTTCAGAAGATCCATTTTCCCCTTCTTCGAAAGCTACAGCCCAACAAATTTTTCACTTGGGTGGCAGGAATTTTTTTTTTTTTTCTGTGACTATGGACAAACAAGTGGATCCTGGACTATGACCTGAGGCTCAGTAAAATGTGTTTCTGCAATGTCCTGCCCTTGGCATGATCCCAGCATCTCTGGGAGATACACTGCATGGACCTTTGGAAGTTAGCTAGAAAATATGCCAAACTCTTTAAATTTTATATTCTTATTTTTTCAAAACTCTTTGAACTGTGGCAGAGAAGAAAAATTTTTATTTTGACCATGCTTTCTGATGCAACCCCTGTGCCTTCCTCCTAGTAAACCCAGCACACCCTGCACTCACTGCTCAAAGATACCCTTGCACAGGTCCGGAATTTGAGGCTACTTGCAGCTAAACAAGCAGTTAATCCACACCACAGACCCTTCTGACAGTGGAAAAGCTCTATAAGCCATCCAACAGCAAACAGCTTAAAACAAAAAGTGGGGGTAGGGGAACGTGATCCAATAGATGTTGTCACAAATGCAGTTTGCTGGAAGAGAAAAACCCACGCAAGCATCTGACCAGGTATCAGCAGTCACTGCTTTTAAGACAAGTCACCAGAAACCTGCGTGCTCCTCATAGCATTAAAAAACTCCTTGATAACTAAAACCCATGTATAACTTAATACAATTAATTAACAAGGCGAGGAAAATGGTGAAGAACACCCCCCCCCCCCCCCCCCCCACCCCAGGTGTTGTGTGTCTGCACTGGAGCAGATACCCAAGCAGCGCGGTCTGCAATTTACTCAAGTTGCAGATGATGAATGCGAAGGTCACATGAAGGGAAGGCATCAGTATATTGCCTGTCACAAAATGGTAGCACCCGGGGATTTGAGCATATAGGAGAGCTGTAACTTCGTCCTTCCTATAGCCTCCCCGCAGCTCCTGACATGGCATCCGCTATGGAGGACAGCGAGCCTGGGCTGGGGGAGGGGGACGGAGCAGATTAAACTTAAACACCCTCCGCATCACCCCCCCGCAGCGACACCATCCATCCCTGAGCCCCGCACCGACAGGGGATGGATGGGGCCGGTCCCCACAGCCACTTCAGCCCCCTCCGTTATGTAACAGCCAGGACAAGGCGGGGGCTCCCACCGGCCGCCAAGGTGCGGCAGTGGCGGGGACCCCGCTGCGGAATGCCCTCAGGCGGGGAGCCCTCCCTTCCTCACTCTCTCCCTCCCGCGCCTCTCCGTACCCCTGCACCGCAGCGCCCGGGCGTCCTGCAGCGCTGCCCGCGCACCACACACGCGCCGAGCCGAGGAGCTGCGAGCGGAGCGCGGTCCCCCCTCCGCGCTATCCCCGCACCGCGCTCAGAGTGCCCGCACCGCGCTGCCCGTGCGGCGGCTCTGCCCGCGCTGTCCCTACGCCCTCCCCACACCGCGCTGNGCTGCCCCCGCACCGCGCTGGCCATGCGGCAGCTCTGCCCGCGCCCCCGGGGACACCGCCGCTCACCTCCCGACGAAATTCTCCAACACGGAGCTCTTGCCCGCGCTCTGCCCCCCCACCACGGCGATCTGCGGCAGGTCGAGGTTGGCGTTCTGCCCGATGGCGGCGAAGGCGTCCTGCAGCCGGTTGACCAGCGGGATGAGATCCTCCATCCCGCGGTTCCCCATGGTTGCGGCGCGGCTCCTCGCACAGGCGAGCTCGTACTAACCCTTCTCGCAGCCCTCCCCGGCTCTGGGGCCGGTGGGCAGCGGCTCCAGCCCGCGCCCCTCGCCCCGCTCGACGCCGCCCGGGCTCCTCTCGCCTCAGCCCGCCCGCCGCGCCTGTGGAGCACCCCGTGCTGCCGCCAGGGGGCGTTAAAGGTACCGGCGCCGCGCTGCATCCTGGGAGATGTAGTCCGGCGGCTGTGAGGGGCCGAGGGCGCCGCGCTCGGGATGGTACGGCACTGGTGTCTGTTCCCAGAGACCTGCGAATGGGGCTCGCTCCCCAAAACCAGAGCAGTTCAGATTGCCCCGGAGCTGCGTGGGGCCGTGTGTGTGCGGCAGGTTGACACACCTGTGTGGCCCAGCCGGTGTGGGTGTGCAGCCTGGTAAGCCCGCCCCGCAGTCAGTCTCGGTGTGCCTGTCTGTGAGTCCGGACCGCCAGCACGGTGTCACGATCCCTGTGGCATTCGCTGCCTCCAGCTTTGCAGCGCTGCCAGCGAACAGGTAAGGTTTGGTCTAAGTACCCCCATGGCTTGGTTACTACATCTGCACTATTCGAGCCTCACAGGCACATCGTTCAGTCAGTGCACCATGCTTTGGTCACAGTACTTGGGAATGGGCTGGCACCTGTATGGGAGGGCTTTGTGTGAAGACAGCACTTGTGAAATCACCAGAATGCAAGAAACACTTGAGATGATTAAACTGGAGGTTTGCAAAAACGCTACCACTCTCTGAGCATCTGGTCTAGTAGGAGATATCCCTGCCCATGGCAGAGGCTAGAATAAGATGTTTTTTAAGGTCCCTTCCAACCCATTCTGTGATTCTGCTGCTTCATTCAAACACAGATGAAAAATGCATCAATTTCTGTTTATAGCGGTAAAACAGTGGATGCGTTGCCAGGCTTGTTTTAGAGAAATGCAAACAGGTGCTTCATTTTATGCACCCAGATTTTGTTTTTAAGATGACTTGTCTGCAATAAAGAGGGAACAGCTTGGTTTTAGGTTTTTCAAAGGGATGGGTTTTTAAAGATTTTAACATGAGGCCATATTTCATTTCAAAGTATAGCAATGGAAACAAGTGTTCAAAAAAGCATCTGATGGCTAGCAATGACTCAGAAGGATGGAGAATGTTGCATTTCAAACACCTCTCAGTTCGTGCTACCCAAGACTCCTATTCACAGCTCAGAGAGAGATGGGGGTGGAGGGGGAAACGAAGTACAAAAAACTGCAACAGATTTTGAGCTGTCTGTTTTGTTTTAAACAGCAGCTTTTTAGTTTATTGTAATTATAATGCATACTTCGCAGATGTCCATCAAATTTAATCCATGCAAAAATACCAACTTGGACATACAGAGAAACTGAGGCAACCACAGTGAGAGATGAATTTGCCTCATGCCCTAACATATCACCAGTGTGCAGGTAAGCACACTGAAGGAAGGGACGGGAGCTGCTCCATCTGTACGGGTAACACCATTGTAGGGCATACGTGGGCAGTTTTGGGGGCTGTCAATGCTATTTTTTCCTCTCAGCAAACTACCCAGTAAGTCTCAAGAAATAAGCTTCAGAAATGCAATATAGACTGTGGACAAAAGCCTTTGAGCATCCCTGCAGCCATTCCGATAATTTATGTTGAAAGATTCTGGGAAAAAAAAAAAAAACGCTTTAGATAGCTGCTACTTGTAAGAGGTCACCACAAAAAGAACACTGAAGAGTATTAAAGGCTCAAATAATGATGTCACCTTCCTCCCTAGATCAGAGTTGAAGCTCGGGGAACTTTAGACCATGAGGACCTTTGAAGCTTTATTTGAGGAACCGTAAGAAAAAAACCTGTTCTTTTCCCAGAGCTTGCTGTAACTTGAAGTTCACCAACTGCAATACAGAGAAAGATTGCCCAGTCGCATCACTTCAATCATCTCACACAATTTACCAGCTGTACTGAAAACTCTCAGTGGCCATGACCAGCCTCACCTGGGGCTTCCCCCCACATCTGTGGACCTGGGAGGGCCATCAGTCCCTGCTGAATTATGGAGACGTGTTTGTCTCTGGTTCAGTTGCAGCCTATGGAGTCTCTGGGTCTGGGTTTCACTCATAGGTTGACTCCTTAGCTTTGTCCCCATGTACTCTCAGTAGGTATTTTGTTCTGGGTGAGTCATCTCTCAAAATAATCATTCAGGTTATACCATTCTTTTGGAAAAGCTAAAATGAAACTAATCCATTTGCTTTGAGAAATGTTTGAGAAAGACTATTGAAAATACAGTATGTCAACAGCTGATGTTGAAGACTGAGGGGAAAAGTAGGGTTTATGTTGCCAGTTAAGGAGCTCATACAGTACAAAGGCTCATGCACTACTTCTTTGCAGG
The DNA here is from genome assembly GCA_013398275.1 of Promerops cafer. Classification (NCBI taxonomy): domain Eukaryota; kingdom Metazoa; phylum Chordata; class Aves; order Passeriformes; family Nectariniidae; genus Promerops; species Promerops cafer. The sequence continues at coordinate 396,094 of VZSE01001178.1, read as the reverse complement.
TGTTCTTTCCTATGTTATCTAGTTTTATTTTTCTGTGAAATTCATGCTTAGTTCTTAGGAAACGTGGTCCTTTGGGGGATATATGGGGGGTTTTGGCCTAACTGAAGTCTTAAAGGGCAAAACTGGACAGGAGGGATGAGGGGAGCTAATAGGGTGTTCTCCAAGTACACAAGCAGGGAATAAAAGGAATGAGGGAAGTGGTAAAACATGCAGAAATATTGGCAAACTTTATATGGATCAATATTAGTGTAAAACTGAGAGATGCACAGAATCTGCTCCAGCTTGGTCCTGCAGAGACATTTGTAAGCAAATGAGCTCCAGTGTCTGCCTGCAGTGTCACCCTGGACCACTCATTTACAGTGTGAAGTCTGAACGCTACTGCAGCCGCTCAGCCCAGAGGGGCTGGCCTCGAGCATCAGAGACAGCGAGGCTTGGATTTTCTGAAGCTTTACAAACCTACACCTCCCGCTGATGAAAAAGCGAACTGCAGGCACTCGGAATCGCTCCTGGAGCCTTCCATTTTCTCTCCTGCCACAAACTGAGTTGCAAGGATGTTCTCAGCAAACATACCTTTTGTTGCAAGGATGTTCTCAGCAAACATACCTTTTCTGTAATACCTCCTACCTGTGACTTAGGCAGCAGCGTGTAGCAGACAGAGCAGGAAAAACAAAAGGAATTTTATAAACTGGAATGAATAGGAAAAATCTATTTCTATCTTAGTAGAAAAACTGAAGATGTGAGCAAAGAAAAACAAGGGAGATGAAAGATTCTCCCCCCCACCCTCATTGCTATAAATATTTCTGAATGTACTTTAACATGAATCCCTAAAAATGCATGTGGCCAAGCATATGTGTGTTTCTATGTATGGCTATCAACATAACCACAGTTGTGTATGCTGATTTTGTCGCCTCATGCAAATAGGACTCCCAGTTTGGTTAGCATAATTAGAAATAGACATTTGAGAGCTGGATTCTGTCCTTCATTCCTTGCCCTTGCAAAAATAACACATCTAGTCCTCAGAGGAAAAAAGAGGCAAAAATGTGGAATGCAATTAGCTTATGAGTCTCTAAGTTACTTGCAAACTGTTTCTGCTGACTCCAGGTAGTGTGAATGTTTAGAATATTTCACTGTGGGTCTTGAAGTGGACAATTCTGGCCTTTTGGGTTCCTAAAAATGGTTATAAACGTATGTGAGAATTTAAATTTAATGTTTAAAAGCAGAGGTTAAAAGTTCCAAAAAGAAACTGGCCTAGGATTGTCATTGTCCATACAAATACTACATGATACAGCTGATCAATAGTTAAAAATATTAACTAAAATTAGCCTCTTAAATTTCCATTACTATCTAAAGCTGCCTATAGAGACAGAAAATGCTTAAGTATCTATTTTATAGGTACTTAAGTGCTACTATAGTAGCAATGGTATCATAGTAACATCATCCATCTCTTGTGGTATCAATTGCTCAGAGAAAAAAAGTTGATTTCTAATGCGCCTATTAATTGCAAAAGCTATTTGAAAGAAAAGCAGACTTTAATTTTTGAGTTTTCAAATATAAAGCTTTTTTTTGTAGAATAATGTAGTGAAATGCTTCTTCATCTTCTGTAGTTAAACTGAATTGGTGTGCAAATCCCCCAAGAAGAGGTAAAAGAAGGTAAATCTAGTGTATAAGACACTAGGACAGTATTATTGTTAGTGTGACTCCCCAGAAGCCAGAGTATACATAAGGAAAGAAATAAACTGAATGTTATACTCCATTAAGACTGGGATCTGCACATGGATGCGAGTTTAAATTAATATTTTAAGACTAACAAAGCTGAGTTCTCTGTGCTTTCTGCATCCAGTGAGATGTCACAAAATAGCTCCTGGTATATATTTTACCTTATGAGACTGAAAATCACTAATAGGAGCTGATTGACCGTGTGGTAAAATGGATATAAAAACTGTATCTTTACCTCCTGTGGGCCTGTCCTGCCCATCAAGAAATATCAGGAATAGGTTTCTAGAACTATATTACAAAGAATGAGGGAAAACATCCTTAAATGTTTTAATGTTTTTATCATTTTGGTTTGAAATGTTGTGTGAATCCAGTCATCCTCCAGATAAAACAGACATGGAAAACAGTGTAATTCCAGTAGCTAATATCAGCTGTTAAGAGCATGTCTGGTGAAACTTGACACATTCTTTCAATAGACAGGCCTCCAAACTGGGAGTAGAAAGTACTTTAAAGCTCCATATGCTTTTTCTCCAAGAAGTTTGTGAGGCTTAAATATATTATGGTGAGAACTAGTTATATCCTGGTGAAATGGATGAGTAATAACACCATCCTTGCAGATTGCAGAGGAAATTGTGGGCACCGCAGTATGTTGGTGCTGTCATAGGCACTGAGAAAACTTGGGTTTTCAAAAGAGATGTGGCTTCACCAAGGATTGCATACCAAGTCTTTTTCAAAGCCAAAATTAAAACATAAAACTGCACAGTGCAGTGATATGCTGGAAATTAGAAATCTCTGGTTATCTGCATGCCTGATCCAGTCCCTGGAAAAAATTCATATAACCCAGCAAAAACTTGGCTGTATAATACAATCCAGCTCCTGAATAGAAAGCATTCATATGCTCTGTCCTCTTATCTGCCAACAAATTTCATAACCCTGATCTAATCATACAGAGGTGTAGTGCAGGTTGCCTTATAGTCATGATCCAACAACTCCACTGACTATAGTCTCTGCAATGCAGGATACTTTCTGGGTCATTGTCTTACCTTGAACTTCTAAATCTTATTCTGTTTCATTCACTCCCATTGCCAATGAGGCACTCCCAAGCCTAGGGGATACATGGCTTGTTTTTGAGTGGTCATGCTGTAGTCTGCGTTGTGGTTCTTTTTAAGGTTCTGTGTATTCTCCCATCACAACCTGTATTTGTCACTGCACACTGAGTAGTGAGTTGCTTAATTATTGAAAGGGAGATGTTCCTTGCAGGGAAAAACAACTGTCAGTGGATGGGAGGCCAAGGTCTGCATACCAACGATCACTGGGCACTGACAGCACCTTTCAGCTGTCAGCCTGACACATTGTTTTGTTGCTTGTAGTGAAAGAAAGGATCCTAACCCAATTTTCTGCAGTTCTCTTATATCTCTGTATGACTTTCAAACTAAATGGTGTGATTACCTGGATCTGGAGCTTTCTCTTCTGTATTCAATTAAACCTTCTCTGGTAGGTGTGATGTTCACATTTGGACATAAAGGCATGTCTGAAATCAGTCTTTGGGTTGTAGGTTGATGGAGCAGCACATCTTTCTTTCCTTCCTATAGCCGTAGTCCTGTCTTGTGTTGTGCAGGCACAGGACTAAATCCATGTCCACATTTGTGTTCAAAGCAGTAGACCTGTGGACTATTTATAAATTTAAAAATGTTGTTTATTTAATGATTTGTATGTAGGACCTCAGAGAGAAAAGCCCAGTCTATGAGGGGAGCCTCTAGACTAAGTCAGAGCCTAAAATCTAACAGTGAAGAAACTTAGTTACTTGCATGTTTCATTAGTATGGCAGTTTGTAGATTTCCAAATGTAACATACAAAGAAGACTTACAAGAGCTTTAGTTGTAGAATTAAGAACAGAGAACACCAGTTTCAGATTTACATTTGTCTATACAACCTGAAATCTGCCTTTCGCAGGTCTGGCTAATTTATGTACTGGGATTATAGGATTAACCCTTACCCCCACTGCTTCAAACCAGCCAGGCCAGTGGCTGCTCTAACAGCACGATTACAGGAGCAGAGGATGAACTATGCAAAATGATTTTAAAAAGACTCCATGCATGTTTTTTACTCCATGTGTGTGTTCCCTAGGATGACATTTAAGTTTTCATGCTTAACAGGAAAGCATTTTCTCTGTGTGCAGACAGCCGTAAAGGACTCTGGACATGAACAGAGCCCATCACTGATTAATATGGATGGTCATCTCTAAATTGATTATTGTAAAATCAGGATGGTATAAAAAGGCCCAAAGGAAAAATCAACATATGCTGCTGCATTGAAAATTATTAATGATAACTGTATATCACCAGTAACTGTGTTCAGCTTACAATGCTTAAAGGTAGGTAAAAATCAATTCCAAGGACTTTATGAATCAAGTAGTCTTTACTGGCACGAATAAAAAGACTATAAGGCAAATTATTTCAGGATGGATTCTCTGGAATAGCAAGGATCAGAAATGCATCTTTTTTCTTGAGAGGTTTAGCATAAGAAGAAATGATAGTCACAGTATATTTTTATAGAGAGCCTGTGTGTACTGAAAGCGCTTGAAATTAATTTTGCTATGGAAAACAGGCCGTGCAGGAAAGGTTTTGCTGCAAACCCACTCCCCGCCAAAAAAACCCAAACAAAACAAAGAACAAACAAACAAAAATATAGAAACACACGCACAAAAAAAAAAAAAAAAGGGGACGGACCTGGAGAGAAGTCATCTCAGTCTACAGCATAGAGCAATACTGCAAAAGTCCCTGTTTGTTTTCTTCCAGGTTCTCATAATAGGCTTGCCAAGATGTGACCACAGCAAATGGCCAGAGGCTGCTTTGGGTTTTTTCCATCTTCTCTTTGAGATGGTTAGCAAAGATTCCCCTGGACTATTTAAAAAGAAAAAAACAAAGAGCAGAAAGCCCACGCTGTTGGATGCCATCTGCTGCTCCTGTGCAGCAGTTTATTCCATTCCCTGCCCAGCCCTGGGCAGATGGTGTCCATTCCCTCCCAGCCCTCTCGAGGGACCGGGGACCTCAGTGCCGCCTCTGCGCGGGGAATGAGGGATGGAGGTGCTGCGGGCTGGGGCGACCTGAGAGGAGGCTCCGGGGGTGATCCCCAGCCCCGCGGGGGCGGCCGTGTCCTGCAGCCCTGCCCAAGGAGCTGCCTCCCGCCTGGGCTGGGCCGGGGAGCGGGGCCGGGCAGGTGCTTGTTGTCCCCGGCGGGAAGATGGAGGCGGCGGGCGGGGAGCGGTGATCGCCGCGGGCCGCGCCGTGAGTGTTGGCGGGGCGAGGAGGCGAAGGGACGGGAAGCGGCTGCGGGTCCCGGCGCGGCCCCGCCGCGGGGAGCGGGACGGGCTGCGGACGCCGCGGGCACGGGAGGGTGGGAGCGGGTTTTGGGAGGGGGGGTTTGGAAACCTCTTCCACAGGCTGCCGCTTGCGATGACCCCGGGGGGAAGGAGGAGGCGGCAGGGGGGGATCGGCTCAGTGAATGAATGGGCGGCAGCGGCGGCGGCTCCTCTGCTCAATGGCTGCTGGGCTGATACGCGCCAGCCCTGCAGCCGGTGCCTCCCTCGCTCTCCCGTATTTTGTCTCAGGCTCGCCTCGCTCGGGGCTCCCCAGACATGTTCAACCAGCAGCAGTTCCAGCAGCAGCTGCTGCAGCTCCAGCACCTCCTCCAGCAGCAGCAGCAGCACCATCACCACCCTCCGGCGCAGCAGGGAGGCCGGTAAGCGCCGCTACGCGAGGCCGGGGATCCGGGGCCTGTCCTGGGGGACCGCTCTCCTCCGCCTCCCTGCGCTCCGTCCCTCCTCGCCGCGGCGGGGCTGGTGCGGGGCTGCCCTCCCCTGGTGGGGAAGGCGACAAAGGGAGGCGGGCGGGGGTTGGGGGGAGCGGGCCTCGATCGGGGCAGAGCCTGGAGGCACCGAGCGGGCCGGGGGTGTGGGAGGGAGGGCGGCGGCCCCTGTGGGGTTTTGCCGTGTCCCCTCAGCGCTCCGGGGATCCCTGTCCGCCGTCCGGGGCTGGAGTCCCCGAGAGCCCGTGGGTGACCCAGACAGTCCGTGTAGGAGCGGTGGGTGGGTGGGCGGGCGGATGCTCCGAGCCGAGCGTCGCCCCTCAGGGCGGGCAGGGCAGCCGGGGCTCGGGGAAAACGCCTTCTCCTGCAGAAACACAGCACTCAGCAGAGCCACCGTCAGCAGACACGAGCACTTTTTTGTTTTATTGTTGAACTTAAACTGTTTATTTATTTGCTTTCTCTGGCTGGGTCTGCTGGTGTGGGTGCGATGATTGAAGTTATTTCTGCAGTGGCACCAGCGCTAAGGCTGTGGCTGAGCACGGTGGGGCAGGGAGGGGATGGAGAAAATTGTGTTTTGTTTGTGAAAGGAGAAAGGACATTTGCCAGAAAATAACCACGGTTTTCCTATAAAATGCAAGATGTGAAACAACTTAGATAGGAGCAGTTGTCCCCGATGAGCTGAGACTTGTAGAACCAATACAAATTGTCTGAAATTATGCATTTATTCGCAGTTACTGTTACCTTTAAAGCCTTATTCTTTGTAAATTCAAAGCAATGGGATGTGAATTTAGGAAGAAAGTTAATTCATTATTTAAAGAATTATTGTATTACTTTATCCTTATAAGGCATTTGTCTCTGAGGTAAGCGTGGGAATTTTTGTTTTACTAGAAATATGAACCTGAAAATATTTTTACCATTTTTGTATGTTTTATAGTATAAAAAAAGCTGCACTTAAAATGCCAGTAAGGGGCTGACTGCTAGATAGCACGGCTGCATCTTACACCTTTAAAAGTATGATTTTTGCAGTATAAATATCTCAGCTCAGAGACTGGAACAATCTAGAGCAGCAAATGTGAAGATGAGCTGCTGTGAATTCTGTTAAAGGGGTTGGGTTTTTTTGTCAGGGTGGATATTTCGATCCGTGTTTGTACCTCTCTTCAGCTCTGACAGATTTAGCTGTGTCAGCAGCGTGCACAGAGGTGGGCCTGACCTTGCAATCGCCTGAAGAAGTGCCTGCCAGTTTCCTCAGACTTTTCTCTCATGTCTGCTCCACCCTCCTTAGAACTGGAGAGTTCTTCCCTGCTGCTTCTTCCTCCTCGTGTTTTAAATATGAAGGCCGTGGTTTATTTTTCCATCTGGTTCTTGCAGTTAGGGGGCACCATTGACAGTTCTGACCTGTCTGGCTCCGTGTGGGAGGTGTTGATTTTGGGAAAATGAGCTCTAAGCTACTGCGAAAACTCCCTGTTTTTTAGAACTTTTTTTGTTGTCGCGTTAAATGTAGCTGCTGATCTAGATCACTCATTTCTCCTGACGGGTGCTGCATAATTCTGTAGAACCGCAGTCAGTTCCTGGGCTTTTTTTATGCTGCTTGGGAGGCTCTATGTGGGCTTGGTGCTAAGGAGTTGTCTCTGACCTCAAATTCTTTGATAGACAATCTGTCAGCTTTGGAAATTCCAGGAGAGTGGAGGAAAGAGGATACAGTACCAGTGCGTTATGTCTTTTCATGCATGTATATCAGCCTTTCAGCTGTTTGCTCCTGCGTTTTATGCTTGCTAGGTGCCTGGAATGGAAGGGTACAGTTTTTATCGGGTTCTCATGATTGATGCCTTCATTTCCAGGGGTTTGCCACCACCGCAGCAGCAACAGATGCTGAGCTTACGGGCAACAAATCAGCCATCGCTGCTCAATGCCAATCCTATGCTTCAGCGGGCCTTACTCATGCAGCAGATGCAAGGTACTGTCGTTATGGGAAACGCTTACTTACTGGAGTTATTTAATCATCCTCTTGGACTGAAACCATACCATGGCTATTTCCTGCTGAACCAGTGCAGTTCTTGTACTTGGCAGTTCAATTTGTTGTCTTTTTTTTTTCTTTCCCCCTCTTCTCTTTAAATTAGTCCGTAGTCCTCAAGAACAGAGGTTCTTCAGTTGTTGAAAATCGCATGTGCCCAACTGTTCAGAACTGGGAATAGCACTAGGAGGTGTCAGGTTAGATACTAAATACATGCCTTCCCTTTTAGGCTTGATGGAGCAAGTGTTTTTTCATCAATATATTTAGATAAAATACTGAGATTTTGATTATTTGTTTGTCTTTCTTGGTTACAAGGTTAAGGCCATTTATTTAATTATCTGTTACATACACACTAACCTTGTTTGCCGTAGATACTTGTCTTTGTCCAAAGTTAGTGCAGTACAAACAAATACAGTATACTGAGGTAGAAGATGGTTTGGGTGTCAACTGTATTGTGAAATTTTGATTCTCTGAAATGACTGTAATTTCTATGGTGGGTAATATCTCTGTCTTTCCATTATTGTGTTTCCACAAGTGGATTTTCCTTTTCATTTTGTGATTTCAAAACAAATTTATGAAGCTGCCTTAATAATAGCATTACTAATGTAAAGATAATAGGAATAAAGGTATGTTTTTATTTTTTGCTCATGTCTTAACCTGACAATTCTTTTCAACACAGAAAATCAGCACCTGGGATAGTTTTCAAGTGCCTAGTCTAGATTAATGCCTGCAATTTCTACCTTGCCTGTGAATCATGTCCAGATGTGAAGACAAAAGATTTATTCTGCATGTCGTTAACTCTCCTTTTGTTCTCTCTTGCCCATTTAACGAGAGGGCTCTCTAGTGACTCCAGTGGCTCTCCACAGATCTCTCTCAGGTTGAAGGGAAAACGACAGTGAGAAAGGACAAGCCATGCTCTGATGATTGGTGTACACATATTGTTGTCAGGAAAAATTTTGACTCCAGCCTTCAGTCAGCAATGCTCCTTCTAGATACGTTTGCAGTCAGCTGACATTTTTCCCTGAATCTTTTATTGAAAAGTTGTATTTAAATAGTGTGCCAAGGACCTGGGGCTAATTAGATAGAGCAGGATAAGGTATGTTAATGAACACTTTACATGCACTTTGTCTTAGTGTTGCTCCTCTTCACCTCTCCATGGTGTTGTGACTTCTCTCAATCATCTACCTCAGGCAGCCACAGGTAACATGAAATATGGTTGCCAATGTCCAGTGTGGCCCTTTTTAGTGATACGAATTTTTTGGCCATTCAGGTTTGGGTTACATGTAAGAATATCTGATGCTGTGCCATTTCTGGCCCTGGGAAGCATCAGCATAAATAATTCATTGGCTGTGTGTGGCTTCAGCAGTGGGAATAAGACAAGATAAATACTTGAAATTGAAACAGATATGTGGTTCTTTAAAGGTATCAAACTGAGAGCAGAAGATGATTTCTTCTGTTGGATTTTTTTTTTAATATAGCTATGCCCTTTTACAGTAAGGGATTATATATGAGAAGTAATAATAGATTGGATTGCTTTTGAAGACAAACAGAGGGAGTACTTCCTATGGTGTTGCAGGCTTTTAACACTGTAGCTTGGTTTTTCAGATGCTGGGTGCCTGTTTCCAAACTTTGCTGCCCTGTTTTGACAGCTGCTTAAAGGCTGGAGTATGCACTAATTTAAGTGAGAGAGAAAAAATGGCAATTTAAGTCCAGGTTCCCTGAATGATGGATGGTTTCTGAGGGTATAGCTGAGGCATCTGGGCCCCTCCATTCCCTCACCCCTGAAATGGGGTGACAAAGACTGTCTTCAGAAGAAATTTTTGACACTTGGTTAATAGTCTGTGGATGCTGAACTGTTCAGAAAGCAGAGCATTATAATTGGAAATGGCAGAGTCTCAAGTGTCAGAGTTGAGGTTGACATGTTGAGCTTGCATGACAACCAGGTGGCAGAGAGGACTGCGGGATATTTTTTTTTAAAGTTTGGTGTTGCTTTAAATGAAATGCTGTTACTGGCTTGTGTTAAAGAGCTCTATGCTATGGTGTGGACAGTCAGCAGCACAAATGTGGGGTGAATTTTCCTTTTTTTACGGAGAGTTTTTGTAAAACAAGACCTTGTTTGTTGCAAACACGAGCGCTAATGTGCTCAGATCAAATAATTGCTCTAATGATCTTTGCCTGGAGTGACAATCATAATTAAATAGCCTGATCCATAGTAATGGTTGTTATCACATCAGATCATTCTGTGTGCTGAAGAGGGTTGAGCATAGAGCACCTATGCAGTGCCCAGTAAAGGACAGAGTCATGTATAGAGCAGCCCTTCCCCTCTACCTGCTGCTTGTTCAGGTGGAAGATTTTCTCTCTCCTTTGCAGAGCGCAGGGTGGTGAAACGCTGTGTTTGCATTTATAGGAAACCTGCGTGGATTTAACATGACAGCACCAGCACTGCAGCAGTTCTTCCCTCAGGCTACGAGACATTCCCTCCTGGGACCACCACCTGTTGGGGTCTCCTTAAAGCCAACTCGGCTGGGCTTCCCCAGCCTCCCATTCCAGCGGCAGAACCGGACCTTTCGCAAGGTGGGATTGTGATTTCCAACTGCTGGGGAGCCTTGTGCTCCTTTTATACTTGTAGTTGTAGAGTGTATAGTAGGTGGAGTACAAAGGAGAAGGAAGAGAGCCTTACAAAGAAAATAATGTTTTGCACCATGCTGCTGACACAGAAATGCAGAAATCATTCCATCCCAAAGGCTTTTGTGGTCCATATTTAGATTTATGATGCAAAGGTTTCTTGTCACTACTTGCCCAAGAGAGAGAATTCCCCATGATAGAACTGTTTAAACCAAGGATAACAAAGGAGCCTTTAGCAGAATCCACTTAAAAGTAATTACAACAGAAGAAATCCTGGCTAAGTGCTTTGCTGTTCCAAAGCAGTTTGTTGTTCCCAAACAGCTTGCTCCTACTAGGACACTCTGCCTCTTTGGGCTGTTCTCCCACTTTTTAAGATCAGACTCATATTTGTCCTTGTAGATTTTGTAAAATCTACAATTCTTGTTTTCTAAAAACCTTTCTCACTTTCCATCATTAAGACCTCTTTTGTATCCTGGAAATGGTTCTTGGGTTGACTGCTACTTGCCTCCTCTTAGATTAGCTTTGGCATATTTCATCCCATTCTGTCAAAAAGATGTGGTGGATAAGGTAAACTCGCACTCTTGGACTGTCCTCCAGAGTCAAAAGAAGGGGGATTATTTTTGGACTATCCTTTTCCCTGCCCATGCACCTCTTGCCAGAGTTCCTCTAGCATGACCCTACCCTTTGCAAGCAGCTGGATTTCCTACAGCTGCTGCTTAAAGCACTGGGGACATGTCCTGGCTGACTTGGCTTAGGCGGGGCAGTCCATTGTACACCATCTATTCCTTTCCATTATCACGTGCTGGAATTCTGGTTCCTGCCTCACAGTAAAACTCTGGTGCTTTAGGCAGTGTGTGTTAAGGACTAAGAGATGGCAGTGACTCTCTCTGCCCATTGCAGGACTTCCAGAGGGTTCCTGACAGGAAGCGGGAACTAGATCCTGGTTCTTCATCTCAGACACAAGGCGATGAGAAAATGGAAATTCCAGAGGGAATGCAAGCAGGGTCAGAGCAGAACAATTCCTCACCATCCACAGGTAAGGGGGATCCTGTAGTGAAACAACTGCTTGCAAATATGATAAACTTCTCTTGTCTAGTCCTGCATCAAAAACTGGAGATGATTTTAGGCTTAATCAGCTATGTTTCTCTCTAATAGTAAATACTTAAACTGCTTGTGATAGTCCTCTGCTATGTGCTTCATGTACCACTTTTACCTGAATATTTTTGGGTTTTTTATGAGCCTACTTCATTTCTTTTGCATGGAAGCCTCTCAGAAGTCCCTTTGACACTGAGCTCTGTTTAAGATGGGGGGAAAAAAGAAAACTGGTCTGAAATTAAAGCTTCCGCATTGCATTACCCATGCTGAAGTCAACATCTCATGCAGCCAAACACATCAAGCAGAACCAGTTACAATCAGCATGCTAAGAAAAAGATGAGTTGGAAGTCCTTATGCCCCAGTTGTCAAAACAGAAACTGCTGGCACTGAATATCTTAATGTCAGATACAACACAGATGTGGGAATGTCATTTCTGACGGAAGAGTGCGTGATTTAAAACTGCGGGCTTTGATGAGGTTGTGACCAGGGAATATGCAGCATTGAAAACTGCCTTATTAACTGGTTGCTGTCAGGTAGATATGCCACCTTGGCTTATATTAATGTTCCCATGATCATGGCTCTTGTCACTTAGGTACAGGACTGAGACCCACTTAATAGATATGAACATAGATTTCTTTTTTTCACCAACACCTCATACAGTGACATTGCAATAAAACTCAAATATTTGAGGTCATTATCTAACCTTGTCAGAGGAGCTCATAAACTCAGAATAAGCAAGTATTTAGTATTATTTGCTCTAACAGAGCCTCACTGGCATTTGCCATTCAGATATGGAACATGCTCAAGGTGGCATGGTCTGTTTTGCTAAGGAAATCTCCTTTTGTGTTCCTGCAGAGCCAAGAACTCCAGCAGAGTCTGTGTTGAACACTGAGCCTGCAGCAAAAAGACTGAAGAGGTATTTGTTGAATGGGGTTTTGAGATAGTTACTGAGTTTAGAATTATTGTCTAATTTTATTTTCTGATAATTAGGGCTGTATACTCTATTGGCCCGATGTCTAGCATGTAAGAGGTATTTCAGATGCTTGTGAACAGCTTGCTTCAGAAAATCTCGTGGTGCTTGCTGAGATAGCGGGTGTTGTGGGGTCTCTGCTAGGGGTGATCCAATTATGAAAATGAAAAATGAGAGATGCAGCTCATCTAAATGTGCAATAAAGCTGAGTTTGCTCATTCTGCCAGGATCCTTGTAAGAAGCATAGAGGTTCTTTTCTATTCTGGTGTATTTCTCTAAGTTTCTTCCCTAAATGTCAAAAAAGTGAAATGAGCAGAAAGGGAAAGCCTTGGAATATGTTAGGTTACAGTAGGTGTACGAGAGGGTAGTTTATTTTGAGAAATGATAAAGGAAAGAGAGTCGATACTCCCTAGTATCCAAGCCTGTATCCATGAGCGTTGAGTTCTGTATCCCTTCTTCCCTTCTGCAAAGGTTGATTTGCCAGTATCTCTGTCTGTTGGGTAAAAATAGACAAAGGCAATCCTATTATCCCCCAGGGATGCACGGCAGGCTGGCCTTGGCAGGCCCATGCCGGCTCTCCCGGCCTCCCGAGGGTGCGGCAGGGACAGGCAGAGCTGCATTGCCATCTAGTGGGAAGGCACGTCGCAGAGTTCCTGCTGCCATCTGCAACGGGCTGCTCCTCTCCCAGAACTGTCACCCTTGGCTGGTGAGGAGGGAGAAGAGGAAGGAGTGAATACAGATTTCTGTAGGCACTGACTTGAGAATTCTCCAGCATATGTTAACGACGATGAGTCAGGACTCCTGGGTCCTCTTACCTTCCCTGTTAGGCATTCGCCGCCTGCTTTTGGACAAGTTTCCTCACCTCACTGTTTCCCATCTGTAGATTACAGAATAATGGATAGCTTTAGGGGGAATATTCCAGGATTACATTATCAAGGTAATATCCAAACATCAAAGTAAAACATTAAAGAGTGGTAAATATTGTGTGCTCAGGGACCATCGTGAGGTATGGACTCTGATTAGCAAGAAAGTGAATAAATTCAGTTAAAGCTAGGTCGAATACATTTGAGTGTATGCTTTGTTAATCTGTTTGCCAAAGCTAATTTAATTTTAATTACATTAATATTTAGTAGGGTATTAATCAAATTCCTGTTACATGCACTGAAAACAAGAGTCAAGTCTGAGGAATGACAGCTCTCACTGCAGCAAGCCAGCTATTAGGAAAATTCTTTCCTAAGCTGCAGTTAGGGACTGCCAGATTTGATGCATATATTATGGCTGGTATTTACCTAGAATAGATTATTCCCTAGCGTTTTTTTTTTTAAGTGTTTCTAGTATCTTCCAATGAATAGATGATGGATCTGTGAAAAAAATAATTTACTGTTCTCATACTGCCCTTCACAGATGACAAGGGCATTCCCCCATCTATGTCATAAACTTGTGTTTCATGCTTCATTGTTCCATTTCCCTTTAACCAGGAATACCAGCCTCCTTCTTCATTTCAGGTTTTTCCCACTTCTGCCTTTGCTCCTATGTACCATCTGTACACCTGGAACAACATCCTCATTCCAGTGCAGAAAGCACTCATCATCTTCAAATCCTCCTTGAACACCCACTTCTAGCATGGCGTGACAAGTATCGATAGAGTACCATTTCCTCTTTAAATCATGCTCGTGGTGGCTTTTGCTCCCTTAGATTGCTCCTTAGGTTTGCAGTTCAGGCTGCAAACTCTCGCCCTGAGTGCTGGCACCATCTGTGTGTGGTACCGTTAGCGTTGAGCCTGCTGGCAGCACCTGACAAATAATGTTAATGCCAGTCACTTTTGTTTAATTCGTGTTTGCAGTGCCCAAACCCTGCTGCATATTTATAGCCGTGTAACCCAGTTCCATTATCACTTATCAGTCTGATAAATTATGCGGTGTGCGTGTGTTGGGATAACGGGATGCGGTACCTGCGCTGTCGGCTGTCCTGCTTGTGCAGAAGGTGCTGCTCCCTCTTGGCAGAAGGATACCAGCAGGTGGGAATTTGAGCCGCCCTCAGAGCAGACAGTCAAGTCACGGTGGAAAGTTAGTCCTGACAGAAAAATGGGGGATGTAGAAAGAGACTGCAGAGAACACCTTGTGCCCTCTGGAAGTCAGACATTTATTCTCAGTAGTCCCCTCAGGAGCGCTTTTCTCTTTAGCAGATCACCAAAAGCAAGGCCCTTTTGATTTGCATCTTGTAGAGTTTCACTTCCCCCACAAGCAGAGCTGTAGGGACTCTGAAATGAAACACGACTGGTATGAACACAACAGGCAGCTGTGATGAAATCCCTGTAAAGGCACCATGGAGAACTCCCTCAGTTCTGATAGGTCTCTTCTCTCATGCACAGAGCAGCCCGGAGCACTGTCCAGGTGCTTCAATTTCCCTACAGGTAACCAGTTGTGACAGGAGAGAGCTCTCAGAGCTCTTATTAAGAATATTTCTTGTATGAACTTAATTCCCTTCAGGCTTCTTGTAGGAGAGGGCAGCTAACCAAAAAATCAGTTGTAACCTTCTTGTCTGGATTATTTGGCTGCTGTTTCTGAATCCATTCTAGAACACCCACTCTACATTACTTTTATTTATTTCTGCCAAATTCTTGCCTGAAATACCACTTCCAGTAGCTTATTGATTTGGGAGTTTAGTGGAGAGTGTGGTAGGTTAGACCCCAGCCTGTGTCTTGGTGTGCCTTTTGAAACTCTTGTCTGTAACATGGCAATTAAGGTACTTTTCTTGATATTTTTGAAGTGTGATTGGGGAGTCTGCGTTAGAGGATGCCACAGACAGCAAGAAAGCAGGAGTCTTGTGCACCCATGTCCAAGCTGATGGTGAGTTGCTGAACCCTGTGATTTGAACATTAAGGGCACTCCTTGCTGGAACTGCACCTGTAGGTCCCGTGGGTCTACAGAAATGTTCTTCCCCCAGTTGTACAGGATGGGGAAAGGAGGATAAAATATAGGAACCAAATCCAAACTTTGTCCCCTAATATGTTACCTGCCAAAGGCTAATGATTGGATGTTTCCATCTTTATTAAGGATAAGGAGAAAGGTTTGTGAACTGGCTTATGGCCAGCAGTGTTGTGAGGAAAGCTCCCTGACTTCACTCACCTGCTGCTTTGTTTTTCCTGCCATTGCTGTTTTGATTTAAGGCTGCTAAAATGACTCTCCCTTCTTAGGTACAGACAATGCAAAGGAGTACCCAGCTGAAGATCTCTCCAGAGAGAGGAAATTCTCTGAGGAACCGAAGGCTCCTGAGGTGAGCAGACACCGCTTCATGCAGGGGTGGTGCAGAACATACAACCTCCCCCTCCATCCTGGAGAAGCCCGTTGCCACTGGGAACCAGCTGGCACCCACGTCTGGAGCTCTGTCTCCTGCTGTAAGCTGTTGTCCCTGGCAATAAGGCATAATATGTCTGCAATTAGTGCGCAGTCTGTTCTGACTTGCTGCTTTTGTACCTCTGCTGGCCTTTTCCCTACCTACCGCTGCCTATGGATGGGGCATTCATTAAGATTTTTGTATTCAGCTGGAAAGATGGAAAGCTGAATTGAAAGAGTTACTTAAAACTCTATGTATGGAGGGCCATAGCTAAATACATCTTTTATATTGCTAAAGAGCAAGAGTAAAAAAGATTCAGGTGGTGTTAAAAGATGCAGCCTGAGAGTCTTTTGCATGAAATACGTGGCCCCCGTGCTGGATGTTAAATCAGGACCTTAGGCTGTGTAAAGCTGTGAGCAGACAATGATTTAACCTCAGGTGTGAATCAGACTTGACAGTCTTCCATACTTGGAGACATTTATCGATGTGATCAAATGTATCATCCTGCCCGTGTCTGAGTTCCTGACTCCATCAGGTGTTGTGCTGAGTAGGCTTTAGTTTTGCTGTGGAGAAACATGAGCTGATTGTGTCCCTTAGCAACGATTGTTTGTGGCTCCAGTCCCCAGAGACTGGATCATATAGTGGCTGCAGAGGCTGCAGAAACAACCATCTGTGCTAATAGGGCTGGTGCTGTGACACAGGGATTGCTGATTTAGCAGCTTTGGGAGGAGTGTGTATGAGAGTCCTCCTGATCAGCCTCCTGTGGGTTCAAGCTTAAGTGCATTTTTCTAAAGGGTAAAGAGCTAAGGTGACATACAAAAAGCAGGTGTAATTTTTAGAGTCTTCTACTGAGGGATTGAACTTAATGTTGACTCCTTCTTTTGGCAGGTGTTGAGCTCTGGAGGTTCACTGAAAGTGACTATTCAGCAGAGCAGCGAGAGCAGAGCTATCAGTACAACAGCTCTGAAACCAGGGAACTGGGCCTGCGACGTGGGCACAGCTGATCCCAACCCGGAATCGGTCCTTAAATTCTACTGTTACATCTGCAAGACCAATTGCTGCAGTCAGCAGGTAAAAATGCACGGGTCTGACGGGGATCCGGGTGGTCAAGAGATCTAATTCCCATTAGATGGATGGCTGCCAAGGGGACTTGTTACCAAGGGCTCATGCTTTAGGAACAAGGAACATAAGAAATGATGACAAGTATGCAGATAAAATAAACCTCTCCTGAGAGCTGGCAAGCAACCTGCTAGAGAGAGAATGTGGGTGGATCCACAGGCAGCCATGCTCTTAAGCTTTTATATTTCATTGTTAAACAGCATTCAAAAGAAAGGAAAGCATAGCTCATACCTATTATTTTCTGTGTTTTGGATACATTTAAAAGGATTTTTCTCCTAACCTCTCTTTCAGAATTTCCAATCCCACATGGCTGGAATTCAGCACCAGCAGCGACTTGGGGAGATTCAGCACATGAGCAATGTTTGTTTTGTTTCACTACTGCCCATGGTGAAACAGCAGAAGGTGCTAGCAGGAAAAGATGGGTAAGTGTTGGTCTGCAGTAGAAAATTCAATCTGAGTGTGGCCCTACATGGGTTCTAAAATTTTTCATTGCACCAGGGTGCCTCTCAGTTTAAGGTAAGGTACAAACTCCCTCTGGTTTCAAGGACCTCAGTCTCCTTCAGGCAACTTTCTATCTTGCTGAAAGACATTAGAGTTGACTTTGACCTGTGTAGCTTTTAATACAGTAGATTAATACAGGAGATCTGTTTTATCTGGTGCATTTCACTTGTCAGCACAAGCTAAAGCAACCTGTAAACAGGTGAGAAGGACAGAAGATAAATCCAAGCCTGTAAAGATAGGAATTGTGAAGAAAACAATGCCAGGGACAGATTGTTAACTGCAGTATTCCATGGAGAATGAAAAAGGTGTGACTTACAGCTCTATCTGTTGTCACTTCAGAGAGACCCAGCAGCGGTGGTGTAACACGTGTCAGGTGCATTTCACAGGGGACCTCATCAAACATCGCAGGACCCAGGAACACAAGGTAACAGCCATAGCTGGACTTAATTTTGCACTGACCTTTTGTCTGGGGATTAAATGGAAGTGTGTAGCATCTCCTGCTCCCCAGGCAGCAAAGGAAAAGTGACTGAAGTGGAGGAATGCACATTAAGTTCTGCCAGTAACTCCCTCCCTAAGGGCACTGCAGTGCTACCTCCTGCCTCTGGCATTGTTGGAGCTTCCAGTTGTCAGGACGTGTCAGTATGGCCTGAGGCACCTCTGGTCTGTAATTCTTGACTTTTCTTAAGAAATATGGCTTATCATATTCACCTAATCAGTTGAATGGAGGAGTTAGTGGGCAGCTTTTTTAAGCTAAACTTCAGGCAGGCCAGCGTATTTATTGACTTTTAGGGAAGAAGTGCCAGAACACCTATTTTAAGACACACTTATTTTTGCTCTGCGTGTTTTTCATCTTTTTGGTGGATAAGAGTTAGGGAGTCCTTTCTGCTGAAAAGACTATTTTCTGTGTGGTCTCCCAGGATGCAGGGCTGACTTTGTTTCTAGATTCATCTGCATTCCTCCAGAGCAATGCCTCTTGTAACTTAAAGAATTGTCCCTCTTTCCTTAGCTGGCCAAACGCTCGCTTCGTCCTTTCTGCACTGTCTGCAGCCGCCACTTCAAGACCCCTCGCAAGTTTGTGGAGCATATGAAGTCCCCTGAGCACAAACAGAAAGCCAAAGAGGTAATACTGCCTGGGTAGAGAGCTGTGCAGGTCTGGAGGCCAGCTACACCGTAGAGCAGAATAACTTTCTGCTTCCTTGACTACTGCAGGGCTGAAAGGAAGATGTGCAGTTCTTCCAACCCTGTTTTAATTTTCATCTTTTGCTGAACTTCCGTTGTTAGCGCTGAAAGAAGTTGAGTGAAAAAGGGAGAAGGTGTTGGATGTGTCTAGACGTAAGAGAGCTTTATGCCCCTCTTGCAGTCCCTTCTGCTCATCACATACAATCTGTCCTGAGTCTGGGCTCTTCCTTGGTTAAATGCAAGTGCAAAGTTGATCCGACCTTTCTTTTCTGTACCTTACAGGTTAGGCTAGGAGAGAAGGAGTTGGGGAGCCCAGAAGATTCAGAGGAGTTGATCACTGTGGATGCTGTTGGCTGTTTTGAAGATGACGATGAGGAAGAGGAGGAGGAGGAGGGAGGAGCTGGTGAGGAGGAAGACCGTGATGTAGTGCTGATGGAGAATGAGGATTCTGCTGCCAAGCAGGTATGCTGTGCAAAAGAAGGAATAACCTATCTGAGAATCTGCTGTGGGTTCCTATGACTTAGTTGGTCTTGTCTGGTTGAGCTCAGGCTTTCAAGTGTCTGCTCAACATTGCACAGCAGTAGGGTGGGACTCTAGGGTTCTTCCAGAGCACAGGGTGATGCAGAAGAGAATCAGGCACTATGTGTGGGATACATGAAGGTGTTTCTTCTGTGCTGTACAGCTTCTGCTGTCTTCAGACATTAACCTGGTTGAGGAGCACAAAGCAGTATTGACATAGTCTCTTTGAACAGCCCAGCAGTAGCTGGGTCTGATAGCAAATGTGTAGAGGTTTATCTTGACAAATACATTCCCAGTACGGAGCAGTTACCAAGAAGGAGGTACATGGCTAAGCTCCTTCAGGCTTGGAGTGCAAGGGGTGATTTTAACCTTTGTAATGAAGTGGTCTGCTGACACTGGGGTTTGCATCTGCACCTGACCAGAGGCTATGCAACTTTGTCTCTGGTATGTGAATCCTCTGTTTTGCTCCCAAGCTTACCAGAAAAATGCAAGAGTCTGGAAATTGCCATAGATACAGTAGGCACTAATGTTCTTTCGGTTTCCAGACTGGGCTGAAGGAAGTGTCTTTGGAGGATTACGAAGGAAGTGAGAAGTATTGTCCAGACACAGCCTATGGTAAGCAAGCAGAGTTAAGCACAAAGGGCCACAGAGCCTTCTCTGGCCACATGCTGTATCTGTAGGAGAGGATGCTCTCTACCTACTGTTATAATGACTTCTTGGGCCATGGTGCTCCAGCATCTGGTGGATGGATCTGGACTGGTGCAGG
Organism: Promerops cafer; assembly: GCA_013398275.1. Classification (NCBI taxonomy): domain Eukaryota; kingdom Metazoa; phylum Chordata; class Aves; order Passeriformes; family Nectariniidae; genus Promerops; species Promerops cafer. The sequence goes on along the minus strand of VZSE01001178.1, from coordinate 376,453 downwards.
TCACTGCTGCCTGGAGAAGAACCTCTCCTGAGAGCAGGATGTTTCTTTATTACTGTGTGATAAAACATAAGGATGTGATGGATGTTTGTCAACTGCCTTTTGCTTTGAAGAAGGATGAGAGCCAGATACATTTCTAAGGTAGGACATGGAACAAGCAGGGCAAGAGTACTGAAGAAAGTAGGTAGCAAATGAGGGATACTCTGGAAAGATGGAGTCGGAAAGCATATTGATTGGAATGCTTTCCAACAGAAATGCAGCTTGCAGAGAGATACTGAGCATCACTGACAGTATCAAACTCTCTGCTAGACCCAAACTGTGCATGTTTCCTCCGCTTCAGAACCCCCACGCTGTACCGAGCAGTTCCTCAGCCGTGCTGCTGGCCTGGTGGGCAGTGGTGCCTCCAGATGGCTGTGTCTGGTCCCCACCCTGTAAGCGACTGACTTCAAACCCCTAATGGCCACTTGTGTTTGAGGAGGGCAGCTCTGCAGAGGCTGTTTTGTGCCCAAGGAGAGCTCTGTTTACACGAATCTTCCATATCGCTGTAACCTTCCACTATCGTGTGGCAGATGGAATAATGATTCATGCTGTGAATGTTCTCTGCGTGTTCCTCTTGCGCGCCTGCTGTCTTCTGCTTGGTTTGATCCCATTACATTAGATCACATGTTCTCTGTAGTTTTCCATTGTATTCTTTTCTCCCTTTTCCCCCTCTTAACCCTCTGTGTAGTTTCTTTGCTCTGGCAGCCAGATTTCTCTCTGAATATCAACCACAGCCATTCCATGGTAAGACGAGATATTCAGCAAGTCATCTTGCAAATCCCTGATTAACAGAAGCAAAGCTTTCCACCTCTCCTTTTTTACTCCCATCTCCCTTCTCTTTTAACATGCTTTCATTATTTGAGTTCCATTCAATGTGATCTGTGATTTCCCTTCCCCTCCCGTTTCGCAGGCCTGGATTTTCTGGTCCCCGTCGCAGGTTACCTCTGCAGGCTGTGTCACAAATTCTACCATAGCGACTCCGCTGCCCGGCTCGCACACTGCAAGTCCCTGATGCATTTTGAGAACTTTCAGGTTAGACCCTTTGGCGATTGCATGGCCTGGCATTTGTTCCCCCTGTGCGTGTCTCTCCAGTGAATCCACCACGTTAGCTGTCTTGTCTCCAGCTCATTTCCATCATCCTTGGTGTCCATTATGCCATAGCTTTCTCCTGGTGTGCTCTGTCTTTGTCTCCCTTGGCCCTTGTAGATCTAAAACTAGTCAAGTCCTGCTTCCCAGCTACTGCTGCTGTCATCTTTTTGCCTGTGGGAATCTTCCTCAGAGTGTCCACTCTGTTTGCTGAACCTGTGGAGTCTGTCATTTAGTCTAGGCCTCTGTTAGATTACAGGTTGGTCAGGGTGGGATTGAGCAGGAGAGAGAGGCTGTTCCTTGTAAAGAAAGCTGGTGCATATGCATCTCCAGGTGTGATACTGCAAGAACAGCTCCTTTAGCACAAAGTGTGGGTGTGATTCATCCAGGAAGAGGCCTGGTAAAATCAGACACCTTAGAAATCTGAAAATTTAACATTACAGACTCTTTATGTGATAGAATCTACAAGCTGGTGAGAGTCCATTTGTCCCCAGGGTCAGCCTGCAAGAGGAAGTCTGTCTGTCTGTCTGTCTCTGTCTGCTACCCTTTCCTAGAAACTCCTTAGCACAAAGCTCTGCAAACTGATGCTGTTCCTTTGCTTTTCTGGCTCCACCTAAAGAAGCCATATTGCCCCTTGCTGCTTTCACATCTAAAGCTTTTTCTACTGGGCTGGCCTGGAATCTGCCTCCATTGTTCTGTCCTTGTTGACTTGCCAGGGGGTGAGGGGCCTGGATTAGTGCTTGTGGAGGGTACGCAGGACTTGCACTGTTTCTGCCCTATCCCGTGACCACTGCCTGGGCCCTCCTGTATAGGACAGCACTATTCCCTGTCCTTGGCAAGGAGGGAGGCTCCCACATCCACTTGGTCCTCTGCCTGTACTCTACTCCCAAAAACTGCTGTACTTCCTTACCACCTTTTTAAATAGTGTCTTTAAAAAACCCCAAACACACATACACCCCTAACCCCACAAAACTTCATGTTTTTTTTCTAGTCTTCAGACAGAAGAAACTATTCCCAGTTGGCCATCACTGCCACCAGGAAGGGGTGGAGTGCTTTAGAATTCTGACAGCACTCAGAGCAGTGGATTTGGAATGAGAGGAGACCACAGCTGTTCCTTCATGGTTGCTCATCCTCTCCCACTCCTGCAGCTAGTCATTTCAGGAATGAAGGAATTCGACTTGCTGTTTTCCTGGCTTGTTTTAGATCAGCATAGAGTGAAACTGCAGCAGCAGTCACTTATGTCACTCTTTTGGCCCACTTAGAGCTGAAATCAGATGCTCTTCAAATGCCTGCCAGAGTGACCTGGGGAGTTCATGAGAAGAGTCCAGACTTACATATCTGCAAGCAGATAACTATTATTCTTGGCTGCCTGGGTGCCTTGGGGTTGTCACAGTCTGAGTTAAATCACTGCCAGTTGCTGGGGTATTCTCAGCAGAGTAGCTCAGCAGAGGGTTTCAAAGCAGAGAATTGTGTGCTGTTGAGACAATTTACAGCATCACTCTGGACACCAGTTTGCATGCCTGCACCTGTTTATGTTTGGGTACAGTATGACTCGACTGATCCAATTCCAGTGTGATATGATATTGTTCATATCCCACGATTTGAGGACAGAGGAAGAACAAGCCTGCAGCGATAAACTGAATTACAAAGCTGCCTGTCAGATGTGCTGTAATTCCACATTGCAGCCTGGTGAAAGCCATTGTGCTCAAAATTGTTTCCTTAAATTGTCAGGTGTAATGCTAGTGCCAGTTCAAGGAACCCTTCAGCAGGCAGCTGAAAGGGAGTTGATTATGAAGGGAATTGCTGTGGGAAAGAGTGGACTTCAGTTTGTTCCTTTAGGTCATGATCTGTCTGGGCATTGAAGACTGGGTTCCTGCTTATGTGTTAGCTAGCTACAGTGAGTTGTTTTCCCAAAATCCAGTCTAGAACATGCGTAGTAGCCATTCTAATCTCTTTACAGACCTCTACTGGTTCATGATAGTGAGTGCAAATGAGTAATTTTATTCTTGATATGCTTACCTTTACTTTGTGGAAAACCCCAGTGACTTGTAAGGATATATAATTGATATCATAGCCTTCCTGTCAACAGTTCCACTGACCATGCAGATTATATCAACAGAGTGAAGAAATACTAAGCTTTCAGCTTAAGCTTAAACATCAAATCACACCAGTAGCTGAGGGCTGTGCAGAGCCTCACATGCCCAGGGTACATGTCCTGGCAGTAGCTGAAGCAGGAGCTGTCACTCGCACTTGTTTTATATCTAGAGAGTCCCCCGAGTCTGACTGAGATTAACAGTTGCTAGATTTTGATTTCTGTCTCAGGAGTCACAGGTCTGCCATGCACTCGCTCAGCATTAAGTAATGTGAGAGGGACTTCAGTTTTTAATATCACTTTTCCTCACAGGAGCTGACCCTTCTCTGTTGAGAGCCTCAGCAGCCAGGCCAGGAGTTGCTGAGATCACTTGTGCCCCTGCCACTCACCACTGTTTTTGTACAGGTGTTCCTGGACCAGCTGCTGCTTTGCTGCAGTGACAGGAGCTGAGCTGGGCTTCTCTCTCACGTTGGTTTGTTTGTATTTGCAGAGATACAAGGCAGCAAGGCATCGTGCCACAACTGCCTGCCCCGAGGCTCCTTTGCATTCCCAGGGCTCCAGCTCCCAATTGCTGGATGATCCAAAACAGCCTCTTGCTACAACAGCACATACCAGCAAGAAGATGAATGATGATCATGGGATAGATAAGGAGGGCGCAGAGCTGTCAGACCTACAAGAACAAACTTCAAGGTCTCTGGAGGGTAAGGGTGAACTGGCCACCTCTAGGCCAGAGGGCAAGAGCCTGGCCAGTGTGACTGACGATGTGTGTGGTATCATGGTTGTAGAAGAAGAAAGTCTACAGGAAGAGAACAAGCCCACTGCCACTAGTGCCGACTGCCTGTTCTCTGAGGAGAGCCACACCATAGGGGAGTCACTGGGACGTGAGGAAGAAGCCAACACAGCCAGGCAGAGGGCAGGCACAGACGACCACCAGGATCCAGGGAGTGGAGGAGGCTTAGGACAGAATGAGGCAGCAGACGCAGGCCAGGAGGCAGCAGCAGAGCCTTCCTCCCTCGCCAAAGGTGAGACAGCTGGTCTCACCTCTGCTGGGTGCAGACGCTCTTCCAGGCGCAAACCTAGATAGAGTGGCCTTAAAGGAGAGCCCTTTACATATGATATTTGCTGGAAATGTTTATTTTCTGAGTCTTTTAATAGAGCAAAACCTTCAACTTTACTGCTGTTTTTATTTTAAGAATAAATAAGCCTGGCTTTAGCGTGTCTAATACAGGATAGTGTTGCTTATTACTTGTACAGTTGGGATACAGCAGTTACGTGGAAAGACTGAGGTTTGGATTGTTGAACCTGAAAGAAGATGGTCATGTGATTTCCATAGGGGACAAACTTCACGGAGTGATGGATGCAGACTTAAGAATTCTTTGTAGTTCGTCTCATTTCCTTTCCAGGCAGAGAAAATGTTTATCTCTTGGGAGACTCTGCCAAATTCTGCTTCTCAGAACACTTTCTTTTCTAAGACACACACTGTTGGACAAGCAGTCTTGGACAAGTCCTAAGCTAGGCAAGAACATGCACCTTGGTCCTTTGTTAATACTACAAGGCTTAATCCAATCTGTTCTCACAGTGGAGACTCTCAGGAACAAATTTTGTTTCAAACTGATTTTAATAAAACAGATTTCTTTTAAATAACCTCTTTAACTTTCCAAAAAACTCCTTTAACTCTACCTAAGTAGAACAGTAAGTCTTGCTTTGAAAGTGCTGGCTCTAGGACATACTGACAAGATCACAAGGTACAGACCAGACCTCTCATGCCTTGTCAGAATGTACAGGGCTCTGCTCTCTATTGCTGATGCTATGGTGGGGGCTAAGCAGGCCTCTCTCCACACCTCAGTCTTTAATGGCAGCTGAAGGACTGGGGCAGCTCCCATTTACAATGATCAGAAACATCAGCCTGGTAGCTTATCTGCTTGGAATGGAGCGGAAGTGTCCAGTGGTCTGGAACCACGTGCCAGTATTTCATACATCACAGTTAATGTGACTAAGGGAGAAGCTGTAGCTTCACGGCAGCAGCTGGTCTAGGCACTCCCTCTCCAAGGCTGTCATCAGTTACACTTAGGGACAAGCCTGGAGTCAAGGCAGCCCCTACCAAGGTGGGTAGAGCCATAATACTCCTTGCTTGGATTTAAGGAAAAGAGAGCAGAGATCATTTTTCCGCTTTGTGAAGAGCGCCTGCCTGCAAACTACCTGCATGGCCTCAGGTTTCCTACAACCAGCTTTAACCAAGTGTGAGTGCCAGGCTCATGTTGGGGAGTAGAAAGAACCAGCTCTCCTACAACCCACTCTTGTGCTTCTGCACCTTTCTCACAGCTAAAGTAAAACAAAACATGGAGATGAATGGCAGGATACAAACACAGAAAGGAACAAGTAACAGATACGAGGCACGTCTGCTATTCAAGTTTTACATTAAATCGGTGACCAGAAAATGTCCCCTTAGCAACACCAGCTGAGAGTGTGTGGTCAGACTAGGCAGGAGGCTGGGATCCCTGCACATCAGCTCCTGTGTTCAGCTGCTTGCTCTGCTGCTGGAACTCCAGCCGGGTCTGGCGGTTGGACTCCAGCAGTTCCTTCAAGCAGATGTGTAGGTGATCATTCTTCTCCTCCAGGTGATCCAAGCAGGAGTTGATCTGGTCCAGCATGGAGTTTATTGCTGCATATTCTAAAAGCAAGGGAAATGAGAGACTGAACAATATAAGTACATTGTCACTGCAGTCAGAGGAGGCAGCGAGAGCTCTGGCAAAACATGCCCGCAGCATTTTGGCTGTGCCTTGTTTGCCCCTGGGTGGGTGAACTAAAATGCAGCTGAATCCTGCACGTGGTCTGTTCCTTGATCGAATTAGGCCAATGGGAAGCTGGAACACTGGTAACAAGATCTAAGGCAAGGTACCTGGGCAGTCCAAACCCATTGTGGGCACATCTGACAGCCTCAGATCTCGCACACAAACAGCCAACCACAGACTGAGTGCTGACTGCAACAGTACCAGATAAATCCCAAAGACAAGTCAGCCCTTTTAGCTGCCTTTGGAATCATCTTGCCTGATAGGCAGTTTGTCAGCATGTCACAGGGTTTATTTTCTGTGAATTATCTGGATAAGGCTTCCAAGCTGGGATGTGCTTCCCTCGGGCCTGGCTGGAGTTAGGCTGCCATAACAGTGCAGTCATCGTGGCTGTGGCAGGAGGAGGGGATGAAAGCTCAAATGCTGGTAGTGGCACCATTGTTTCCACAGGAAGGTAAGTGTTGGGCACTGAGTTCAGCCACAGGATTTTCATGTTCTATTAAGGCTTTGGATACTTCAGATTAAACCTAGACTCACTGCAGATGATCCTGGCAGTTGGTTCTCTAGGTACAGTTTCTTATTCACAGCATTGTTTCAAGTACAGCAGTTTGCCTCAATCCAATGGGATTTCACAATGGTGTGTGTTAGCACAGCTACCCAGCTGAAGAGTGCTATGCTACTGCAACACTTCATTTTGGATTGCTCCAAGCAATATTCACACAATCCTGAAGAATAACAAAAACCCAAACTGAAAAAACGGACAAGATAAACTACTGAGGTTATTCAAGACCCCTGGGGGGCTGCAGGGGACCCCAGATGGAGCCAGTCCTCTGTTCCTTTCTGAAGCCACACAGCTGGGTCAGTGCAGGGAGGCAGAGCTGGAGCTGTGACCTGTGGGCTGATGTTTGTGAGGATCATGGGCTGCAGGACAGGGAAGGATGCCTGTGTGGGTGGGACAAGCCCACACCTCACGGGCAGGGGCTGGCTCCTCTCCACCCAGCTCCTCTGAGCCCAGTGTGATACTCACAGTGCCTGGAACGCTGGGCTGAGCTGAAGGACGTGGAGAGAGGAGGGAGGATGAGGATGTGCTCTGGGCGCCCTAGGAGGGTCAGACTGTGTTGAAATCCCCCAGACCAGCTCTGCCCCTCTCAGCTGCCCCTTTGCCAGGGTGTCCTGGTGCCCCAGCACACCAGGTCCAGGCACTGCCATTTCCAGCAGCTTTAAAAGAACTTTGAATATTTAAACATTAAAGTCATTTGCATTATTAATAGCTAAGAAGTTTCATTTTAAAAAAATAATTATCCTCCTTTTCTTATAACCACTTTGGAGCTGTTCAGAGTGTTGCAGCCTTTAATTCTTTGGAGAATTGTGTAATGTTGCATTTGAGCTCATTAATAAAAGTTTGGCCTTGCGAGTATACACAGAGATGGTATTACGAGCAAGAGCACTGATGATGTTCTTGCATTTAAAAATCAATCCCACAAACACATGCTTTCCAAAAAGGTGGCAGATATCAGTATTTTTCAAACTATCAGCATTTTTCAAGGTACGTGAGTTACAGTTCTTCAATTTGATGCACCATATTCCAGTGAAATGGTGAGGAGATCCCAAGCAGACATGGTAACTACTTCTGGCAAAGGACATTAATCAACTTGGCAAGAAGTCTGTAATCACAGCAGAAGCTTAATTTTCTCAGTGCCTAAAACTCAAATGAAGGTTATATAATTTCTAGAGTTTTGGGAAATGAAAAAAATTTAACCATTTAAAAATAAGCTGTAAAAACCTTTTATTTGATTGTTTTCCGTTAGTTGCAAGCTTGGTGGATTTTTGTGGAAACATAACCACGTCCCTATTGGAAACACTGAGCGGGAGTATGACAATTAGCATTAACTCCTCTACATTCTTACAGGAATAGGTGACAAAAGTTAGGTTTCCTACTTGAGATGAAGGAAGAGATCCACAGCCTCAGCCCCACTAGACCAGGAAAATAGCTGCAGCCCTTTATGACCAGCTACTGCACACAAAGCCCAGTTAATTACAAGCTGAACAAGCCAATTAGTTAGGATGTAGATCCAATTTAGTGACTTTCTCTATCACATCCAATGTGTCTCTTAGCTCTTCAAAAAATATGAAATACAAATCACTGTGATGATGTAAAGCAGTGAATGCACTTGGGCTGCTTCAGGGCAGAAATTATTGTTCTGTCACTGCAGCTAGATCCCAGACACAACTCCTAAAGTCACCTATGCGGGTCATATCTGGGAACAGAATGCTTTGGAAAACAGAAGAACCCAACTCCACCATTTTCAAAAGATGAGTACCAAAATGCTTACTCTGAAAGAATTCCAGTTTTAAGAGTGACCTCTATGTCCACATTACTGCTCCGCTGATCTCTCACTTTCTCCATGGGCTGGTTCTAACCGGACAGGGCAGTATCAGAAACGGCATACCCAGGCCCTGCAGAAATGCCCCAAAGTGGAATTTGCCAAGCTACCTGCATTAAATTTCCTTTTTCCATGCATGACTACTTCTCCCAGATCTGCCCACGTGATCTGCCCTGTTGGTTCGAAACCGGAACATCCTCTTTCTTGAAATCCGCACCTCGTACACCAGCAAAGGCACAAAATAATTTTTTAACCNAAAAAAAAAAAAAAAAAATCCACCCCAGGGCAAGACATAGGAGCTCGGTGCCCCATGGCTGGGCGGGAATCAAACCCTGCAGGCCCTCAGCCCCAGTGCCGTGAAGCGGGTGCACCGCTGGCATTGGGCACCGTTCCCGGCAGAACATCTGGGCATACCTGGGCACACCTGAGCACATCCGGACACACCTGCGCTCTGCCACCCGCAGCACAGGGGACCAGGCCAGGCCATCCTGCGCCACGGGATCCCCTCCGAGATGGCGGCCCGGGTCTCCCCTACGCACCTTCCTCCTCGAAGGTGTCCCCGCCGTCGTCGCCGTCGTCGCCGGTGCCGCCGCCCAGCACGTGCGGGTCTCCGTTGGGCCCCGACATNGAGGGCGCGGGGCGCAGGCGCGCGGGCGGGCGCGGCGAGCAGCGCTGGGCAGGGGGCGGTCCCGGGGGTCAGCGCCGCGTTACGCGTCCCTCGGGGATCTCTCCCAAACGCGTGTCCAGTGCTAGGCTGTGTCCTTGCCTTCCCCAAGTGTCCTCAGGTCCTCCTGGACTCCCCCGCTTAGAGGCCGCCATCAGCACTAAGCACTTCTTTCCCAACACAAGTGATGCTCCGTATGGATAAATCTGCATTCTGCCAGTGCGGGCCATCCCGTGCCGGCTAGGGCTTTGCTGCTGAACTCCCAGTTCCAGCCCTGTCAGCAGCTCTGCTTCGTCCACTAAGCAGCTTGAACCACCCTCAGGTCACCTTCACATTCCTCTTCTCTAAAGCAACAAGCACGATTCACTTTGCCCGTCCCTGTCTTTGGCCTGGTATCAGCCGCACCTCAGTCACCTTGAGGAGTCACCTTGAGGAGATCTCATCGCTGTGTGGTATTTTCATCCCCAGGAGAGAAGTCACCGGAATGAAAATAACCCACAATTAGAGCATTGATTCAAGCAGTGCTCCTGAGATCAAGGACTCTTATTAAGTGGGTATTTGGGACAAAGATGAAAGAAAATGTCATGTCCTCATTTAACATTGCAGCCACCTCTCCTTTCTGTGGGTAGTAACCCTGCTGTGCTGCAGAGTCAGGCTCCTGTTGCATCCCAAATAGGGAAATTGAATATAACTGTAATTAATGGATGTAACCACTTGTTAATAAAACAGATTATGACTTTCAGTGTGGAGATGTGTGCTTGCATTGTGGGTACGTGCTGGTCAGAATCCACAGAGGGGTCAGGTTGGAAGGGATTGCCGTGGGTCATCTGCTCAAGCAGGGTCATCCCAGCGCACACCGCACAGGATTGCATCCAGACAGTTCTGGAAAATCCCCAGTGAGGGAGACTCCACACCCTCTCTGGGCAACCTGTTCAGGGCTCCGTCACTGTACAGGAAAGAAGTTTTTCCTCATGTTCAGTTAGAACTTTCTGTGCATCAGTTCCTGCCCGTTCCTCTTGTTCTATTGCTCGGCACCACGGCCTGATCCATTATCTGCCTCCTCTCTGCAGACACTGACAGACATCGATGAAGTCCCCTCAGCTGCCTTTTCTCGCGGCTGAACAGGCCCAGTTCCCTCACTCTTTTAACTGATTCTTTTATTCCCACTTTAGCCTCTGGTGCGTTTTCAGATTTGATAATTACAGGGCAGCGGGTCCGCCCCTTGTTGGGTGTCCCGTGTGGAGTATCCCGTGCGGGGTCTGCCCTCAGCGGGGTGCGGGGCCGCCATCCATGCCCGAACGCCGAGCCGGCGCCGTGCCGGGGCGGTGCCGTCGTGCCCGGGGCGGAGCGGCCGCTCTCCGCCCGCCCTCAGCCGAAGATGGCGGGTGCCGGCCGGGTTTGGCGGGTCGGAGCGCTGCTNCCGCCTGGTGCTGGGCGCTGCATTCGCGCTGGGCGGCAGCGCCGGGCTGTGCCTGGCGGCGCGGCAGCGCCTGCGGGAGCACTCGGCCGCTGAGGTAACGCCGGGGGCGGCTCCCCCTGATCCCCGCCGTGCCCTCCCCGAGGCCTGCGGGGACCCCGCTGCGGTGGCAGCGAGCGCCCGGGGACAGCGGCTCCCCGCGGACCGAGCGGCTCCTTCTGCCCCGGTTTGAGTGAGGGAAGAGCTTAAAATGGTCTGGGAGGCCCCCGGCAGAGCATTCCTTGAGGAGCTGTAAGGAAAGGCTGTCAGTGAGGGCTTCCTGGGGGTGTGGAGCCTTTTCTGTTGTTGCTTTTTCGCAGCACCCGCGCAGGGTTGTGTAACCCAGTAAACTGTAAATGAGAAACAAAGCGGCGTGGCTGCATTTGTTCTTTAGTGTGTGAGGAATGATTGGCACGGCCTGTCAGGCTGCTGAGGTGTAGCAGCTTTGTGAAACATCCCGTAACTGATGTCGAGGTGGCCCTGGGCTCTCCCTGCCTTGTCCCAGTTGTGCCCAGATTGGTTAATCCCAGGCATGTGAATTTGGGCAGACACGTGCCTAAAATCAAATGCAAACTCTGCTCTCCCCACCTTGTGGCCTCAACAGACCGTGTTGTGGGGGAGGGATTGGCTTGTAAAGGCTTTATTTGTGTTTATTTGAATATTACTGCAAATGGTTGTGTTTTTCTATAGAATTCTGTTTTACAGAATAGAAACTGTAAAGGGGTAAACTGTCTGGATTTAACTTATATTTTTTCCTGACTGTGAATAGGAGTTTCCAACACATTAAATAGACGTTTAGAAAAACAGGTTATTGGTCCCGATGGATGGTGAATATTTAAATATTTGATGCCATTTAAAGAAAGCATTGGATAGCCAAGATACGCTCATGATCAGATGTTGACAGTGAATGTCTGTGACTATGACTTCAGGACAGAAATAAGGGTGAAAGGAAGGTAGTGTTTATATTTTCAGCAGAAAATGGAATCTTCTGTTCTCTTTTTTCCCCCAGCTGCCTGCAGGGAGCCTGCAGCTCACTCTCTACCAGTATAAAACGTGTCCTTTCTGCAGCAAAGTCCGAGCTTTTCTTGATTATCATGGACTGCCCTATGAAATTGTGGAAGTGAACCCGATCATGAGGAAAGAGATCAAATTCTCTTCCTACAGAAAGGTGCCCATCCTGCTAGCCGATGCTGGGAGCCCTCTGGTAAGTCTCCCTGACTTGGAGCCTCAGTGTGCAGGGGAAAAGGTTTTGAAGAATTTCCTTTTCAATTTAACTAGTTTCTTTTAAAAGGTTGCTTTAATCCTGTTTTTCAGCAATTGAACGACTCCTCGGTGATAATCAGTGCAATAAAGACCTATCTTATTTCCAGGTAAGAAAACAGGGTGATGAGAGAAGAGTTGAATGTGGAGGGCCCAGGTTAAGTAGAGATTTAGAAGACTCTGAGTGTGCCGTAAGTCTCTTGCTGAGCTCAGGCTGTGAAGCTCTGGATGACCAGAGCCTGGCTCTGATAATACGGCTGGTGCCTATATATGTTGTAATGTGTGTGATGTAAAGCAAGGCTTGTACCTTTCTCATCTGTGAGATTCTGTTTGCACAAAACTTACTTAAACGTGGACTAGGGTTAGTCCTGGAACTGAGCTTACAATTTAGCCAGTTATAACATCTAGAATGAAATGGCATTGCTGTGCCTATGGCCTGTTTTTTACGTCTACTTGAGAATGGTAGGAAGTTTTATGCCTGGAGAAATTTCTGTTCTGTCACAAAGGTAGGTGCACTAATAATAGTTATTTGCAAGTAGCTGTTCCAGTCTCTTTTTTTTTCCCAAATGGAATCTGGAACATTGTGCACTTACTTTTAGAATAATACATTTTATAGTATGTATCTTTCAATCTGGCCTTTGCTCTTGCTCCTTTTTTGTAGGAGACAGATCAGTGCTAACTGTGTTTCTTTTCACAGGAGGAATAGCTTAGAAGAAATCGTGTCCTTTTATCCAGCTATTAAAACAGTGACTGAGCAAGGCAAGGAGGTGCTTGAGTATGAGAATAAATACTGGCTCATGCTGGATGAGAAGGAGACAAAGAGAGTCTATCCTGTCAAAGAAGTGAGAGTGTAAGTGCTCTTTAGCTTCTGGGCTCTCCAAGTAGAGTCACAGCCTCCTCCATATATACTTAGGGTTGATGTAGATGTAAAATCCCACTAGGGCTGACAAGTTTTGTCACACCCCTGTTAGCGTTTCTAGCCTCATTAGTTGGTTTGCTGTGTTTGTTAGATAATTCAAAACAAAGCTGTTAGACAGCCTGGTTACCACCACCATGGTCACACAGGCCTTCAGCTGCCTCCAGTTTCCTTCTTGGCCTTTCCTTTGTGCCACATAGGAATGTTATTGAGATAGAGTTTCCCTTCATGCTTTATTTCTTGTAATGGGCAGAGAACCTAATGCTCTATCTTAGTCTTAAATTCAGTTTGAGATTGGAGAAGCCTTGCCAAAGATAACAATGTTGAGTGCATTTTAGAGAGGTCACCAGAGTACCTGGGTAGGAGTGTTTGACCTTGGAAGAATCTCTGGCTAGTTCAGGATCAACTGTGTTCCTGCCTCCTGTAGCCCTTCTATCTGTACCTTGTTCACTGAAAACTTTCTTTTGACTGCTCGCAGGGAAGAAATGAAGTGGAGAAAATGGGCAGATGATTGGCTTGTTCACCTCATCTCCCCCAATGTTTACCGCACCCCCAAAGAAGCCTTGGCATCTTTTGATTACATTGTCCGTGAGGGGAAGTTTGGCACCTTGGAAGGTCTCTTTGCCAAATACGTAGGGGCTGTTGCCATGTTCTTCGTTAGCAAGAGGCTGAAGAAAAGGTTGGTATCGCTAAGCACCAAGTACACAAGAGGAGAAATAGCTCCTCCTTAGCTGTGAACCCCAGCTGTCAAAGGGCAGAACCTCAGAGTTTTAAACTGAACCATTTAATCCTGTATGAGTAACAACTGTACTTCTGTAACTGGAGGTACTGAACCCCTCTACTCATCCACTATTTAATTAGTGACTGCCCCTTCACTCTGAAATACTGCCCTCACCTGCAAACCAAGACCAGCCCATAAGGTGAGAGGTGATGGAAGGGTAAAGAAAGAAACAAACTTGTGTCTTCAAACTGATTCTTCTCTTTATCCAGACACCAGCTTCGAGATGATGTCCGAGAAGATTTGTATGAAGCAGTTAATGAGTGGGTGAAAGCTGTTGGCAAAAATCGACTGTTCATGGGTGGGAACCAGCCAAACCTCGCTGACCTGGTAAGGGCTTCATCCCAGCAGTTACTGTCAGGTGGACCACAAATTATCCTGCTGCTCATCTCTGTGAAATGGTTAATACAAGTACAGGCAGAGAAGTTGAGCTACATGAGATACATTGTCCTTTGTGCAGTAGTACAGTCCCCACATGGTGGGGACTTCCCCATAACTGCACATAGATCCTGATCCTTCCTTACTGTTTCCTCATGGAAAAACATGCATATTCTTAATTACCTTTCTGCCATTCACTCCTCCTTGCTAATCAGAAGGATGGATCAGATGGCAGGACAGGGGAAGAGCTGTACTGGCTTGGCTATTGAGACACTTGTTGTACCCTAAGCCATTCTCCACTGCTTTTTCAGTGTTATTCTGACCTCTCTGCTCTGCACAGGCAGTGTACGGGGTACTCCGGGTCATGGAAGGTCTGGAAGCCTTTGATGACATGATGGTTCACACCAATATTCAACCTTGGTACCAGCGCATGGAAGAAGTAATTCAAAAAACTGGAGTTGCAATCTAATGCCAGCTGCAGCTGCCTCACTGAAGTACTTGCATGGTGAAAACATCAGAAGAAATGGCTTTTATTTTTAGAGTTGACTGGTCACACCTAATGGACTGACATGTGGGCACAGAGACCACCCCGTTCAGAACATCAAGTCGCTGTGAGAGAAGGGTCCAGCTGGGTGTTTGTAGAAGGATGACGACAGGTAAAAGAAAGGGATTTTGGATGCTGCTGGAAAGGAGACGCTCTGAACTGAAGAATGCAGCAAAAGGCTTCTTTCAGACACGAGACATCCTCAGAGCAGGTTACTGTAAAAGAAAGATGCTCTTGTCTGGTGTTATGGCTGTGTCAGATGTGGTAGGCCTGACCAGCTTTTGCCTTAGGCTATCTTCTGCTACTCATCCGTGTCACCCAAAGCGTTTTCCTGACTAAGACACTGGATACTGTTTTTTAAGTGACAATATTTCCTGCAATAGAATCTTGTAAACCTAGTGCTAAGGGAACTGGAGGAATCTGCAGTGCTGGAGAAGGCACCCTTCCTCTGACAGCAGCAAGGCTGCGCTCAGCAGGAGCGTCTGCTTTCACTCTTTCATGTAAACGGTTCTCTCAGGACTTGATTCTGTACAGTCTGCAAGGATAAAGGCTGGCTTTATTCTGTCCCCTTTGTGAGATCTGAGTCCTTACCTTACCCTTTACACCCAAAGAACATGGCCTACACTGAAATCACAAGTGCAGAGCAGTTACTGGAAAGGCTTGTCTTGCATGAGATCTCTCTGGAATATCCCTGAAGATCAGCTTGTTCTTGTTTTAAGAAAAGAAGGATTAAGAGCCATCTGCATGGCCAGGGGATCTCTAGCTGTTTCTGTCATGCAAGAGTAAGAAAGGATTTGCTGATGTGACAGTCAGATTAGGAGCTGTACCTGCAGCTAAGTCACCCAGCTGTGCTGGGTGGAATCATAGAATGGTTTGGATTTGAAGGGACCTTAAAAACCAACTTGTTCCAACCCCTGCCATGGGCAGGGACACCTTCCATTAGACCAGGTTGCTCCAAGCCCTGTCCAACCTGACCTTGAATACTTCTAGGGATGAAGCAGCCACAGCTTCACTGGGCAAGCTGTGCCAGCACCTCCCCATCCTCATAGGGAAGAAATTTTTTTGTAATATCCCAGGTAACCCTGCTCTCTGTCAGTGGGAAGCCACTGCACCTTGTCAAAGTCCCTCTCTAGCTGCAGAAACCATATTTGTCATAGCAAGAGACAATGCCAGTTCAAATGTGAGTGATCCTCTGCACAGCCCAAGGCTTCAGTATCCTTAATTACCTCCTTGATCAAGTTCTGTTTCCCTGGAAGAACAGGCAGGTTTCAGGGAATCTGGTTTGTTGTGATATTTCAGGTGCAACTGAAGTTGGTCTGTAATACAACTGCTTGTCCAGTGGGTGTTCAGGGTGAGTACCTTTATTGGTTATAACAATGGTGGTGATAGAGGTTTGGGTTTTTTTTTCTGAATGGAGCACTAGTTCCAAATTCAGTTGTGATCTGACATTGAAGGGAGAAAGAAAATGTTTACAGTACAAATAACTGTGTGCCTGCTCTGACTTGTATTTCTTTAAACTGTTCCGTACTGAAACTTGTGTTCCACAGTATCAACAGGCAATGTTCTTTTAAAGAATTGAGCGTGCATAAACAGGAGGTTGAAGAAAACCTTGATGATAATTTCAGCATCCACCTCAACCCGAGAGAGAGGAAGAGATTTTCATGTTAACTATCTGAAGCACCAAGGGCTCAGTGACTCCACTTCTCTTTGCTGTGCTACATGAATCAGTCCTCTCAAGATTAATATCCATAAGACTAACATCCCAATAATACTACATTAAAAAAGATTGTGTCAGGATTTTGTATCACCTTTTATAGAGTCTTAGAATGTTAAGGGATTGGAAGGGACCTTAAAGACCATCTACTCCCAAACTCCCCTGCCATAGGCAGGGACACCTCCCACCAAGACCAGGTGCTCAAGGCCTTATCCAACCTGGCTTTGAGCACTGCCAGGGCTGGGGCAACTTGTGCCAGTCTCTCACCACCCTCACAGGGAAGAATTTCTCCCCAATATCTAACCTAAATTTCCCCTCTTCCAATTTTCACCTCGTCCTATCACTACAGTTCCTGATGAAGAATCCCCCTCTGGCTTTCCTGTAGCCCTGCTTCAGATCCTGGAAGGTGCTCTGAGGTTTCCACATGACCTTTCTCTTTTCCAGGCTGAACAGCCCCAACTCTGTCAGCCTGTCTTCATAGGGAAGGTGCTCCAGTCCCCTTATAAACTTCGTGGTGTCCTCCAACATTTCCACGTCCTTATGTTGGGGACGGCCAGAACTGCACACAGTTCTGGTTAAGAGTTTACGGTAGAAGTGCCTGTGTACACTATTTTGCTGTCACATTTAAGACGGTAAAACTCATCTCAAAGGCAAAGCGAAGAAAATTGACTTAATAATCCAGTTATTTCATCCTCTTTTCAGACCTCCTCATTTCTGTACGGATGAGCAGCCACTGCTAAGGGCGCCGTGCTGGAGTGTGCGCGGTCGGGGGTTCCCGGGGCCCGAGGGCGGCCGCTCGGCCGCTCGTGCCGGCCGCACAGAGCCGCGGGCGGTTACCGGGGGCGGTTACCGCCGCTCAGGGCCGTTCGAATCGCCCAATGGNCCGGGACCCTGCGGCCGCGCCTCCTGTCCCTGGTGCGGGCATCCTCCCGGGAACTCGGCCCACGGGCACCCCTGCGCCGCTCGCCGCGCCGATGGCGAGCTGAAGTGGCTGCGGACTCCGCGCGGCCCCAACTGGTGAGAGCGCCGAGCGCGGGGAGGGCAGGGCGGGGCGGCGGTGTCCCCTCACCGTGTGGGCGTCCCCTCGCCCTGTAGGGTGTCTCCTCACCTTTTGTGCGTCCCCTCCCCGTGTGGTTGTCCGACCCCCGGGAATTATTTCTTCCTCCCTGCCTTGCGGGCTCCTTCCTGCCGGCAGGCCAGCGGGAGCCATCGGGCTGGGGATAACGGCGCGGTGCGGGCGGGCGGGCGTTGGGAGCTGCTGGGCCCTGCCGGGTGAGGGCCTGTCCTGGTCAGAGCTGCGAGCAGCTCACGGCTCCCAGACCGCGTCTCTGCCAGCCTGAGGTGGCCACAGATTGCATGGAAAACCTGCAGAGATTGCAGGAGGAATTAAAACTTACGAGTGAGCCTTGTTGCTAAGGGAGGCGCAGTGACGTTTGATTGTCACTCGTGGTGATTTAAAAGCTCTGTCAGTGCTGGGCTGGGGGAGACTTTAGCCCTTCCTTGGAAAAAGGATGATTAAAACACCCAGCAGCGTTTGGAGTTGTTCATAGCTGGGAGCTGGGGAATCCTGTTCCTTCAGAAAGCTGTGTCTTCCTCTTCCTGAATTAAAGGAAGTACTGCTGTGTTCCTTAAAAATTGCAGCTAGAATTTGAAAGTTTGTAAGTGAATAGTGCCATTATGTAATTGTACAAAACATTTCCACTGTTTAAAACAATTTCCATTCCTAACATTCAGTATGTTAGGAATTATAGTCTCTGTTCTTACCTCATCCTGTGCTTTACAGAGAAAGCTAGGGCAACCAACTTTTGTTTGGGTTCATGCACTTGATGTGTTTGAGCCTCGGTATTCCCTTAAATCAAAAGGAAGAGGATGTTCAGAAATTGGCACCTTTTTCTCAAAATAGTTTTATTATTTCTGTATCAGGTGTATCTCATCTGTCAATGAAGAAACTACCTCTTCACCCAAGACCGTGTCCAGGAAAGTCAAAAGTGTGAAAGTAACTGTAAGTAACTTTACCTAGGCTGACCTATCCTTTCTGCCAGAATCAGATTGTTGCTGCTGGTGGCTTTGTGTAAGATTTGCAATTGCATTATGCCTTTACATCAACTGAGGCATCAACCTCCAAGATGATGACTTGAACCTTGTGTCTCTAGGCTTTTTTGTGTGTGTCAGGTTATGATTATGTGTTTCTGTGGAGATTAAAGAAATGCTGTGATGCAATGGCTTTTAAGGATTTATGCTTAAAAAAGACACTCAAAGTTAAGCACATATGAAGGAACATATAGGTTCAGGGCTCTAAGATGGATCGGTCTGATGATTTCATGATGGTTTTTCTTAACTGTTAAATTAATTCTCCTCTTCTCCCTGCTTCAAATTTCTCTTTGTAATCAGATTTTGTTGTTTATGGGAACCTTTGATTTGCTCGCTTGCTTTAAGAGTTTGAACTTCAATGATTCTTACAGACACCTGCTGTCGATCCAGCCGTGTTTGATCTTCAATAACCAGCTTAAAAGCAGAAAATACTGGAAGCAGAGGAATTGTTTGTGTTAATCCTGGCTTTACAGAAGAATAGTGTGAAGTTCAAAATGGCAGATGCTACTGATAAAAAGCTCAAATGTTAACCAAGGCTGGCCACTGTTCCTCTCTGAATACTGAAGGAAATGTTGTTATTTCCAGTTTCCTTATTCACAGGTTTCTCTTCATTGTATTTCCCTTTCCCGTTTGTGGGAGAAGAGCCATGAAGAACCGTTCCTCATCCCCCCCTTTGCACGTCCATGTGGATGAGAACACCCCTGTCCATGTCCATATTAAAAAGGGGCAGAAAACCACACCTGCAAAATGCCAGGTAGGAGTCTGTACCTGGTTGGTTGTAAAGGCTGGAGAGACAAAGCTGAATGGCCCTAGAAGCATCACAAAATCTTCCAGGTCTGTTCTACTGTTGTGTTAGAGCTGTGAGACTTCATTTCATGTTCAGTGGTGAATTTGCAGTGACATATTTGCTACGTTGGTTTGTTGAAAGATGATTTTGGTATGATACAGAATTGCTTTTCATGTTCACATGAGAAATGTCGCTTCCAATGTGATATCATTTGGAGGATTTTTTCCCTTTTATTTCTTGGATCTGTGTCCTGATAATGTTTTCTGTTTGGCTTCATATCTGTTTTTGGAGGAAAGCTTTGAGGAGATGTAGTACTTAGGCATTTCAAGTGGCATCTTGATTGTATTAAAATAAATGTGCTTAGAAGAAGAATCTTTATTCAGACCATCTTCTGGCATTAAGGACATTCTCTGTCCACTGAACTCTGCAGCAAAGAAGATCTCTTCCCAGCCTTATCCACAGGAGGCACAAAGCAAAACTGAAGCTGAGGTTCTAGCTATCCCATATCCTCTTTTGTTGCTGGATATTTATGGAAAGTTGTTCTAAAAAGTTGATGGAAGTTGCTATCTCATTCTTCCTTATCTGCAGACATCCTGTTCTAAGTATTCTGTTAATTCTGTGTTTGCTGCTAATGGCAAATTTCATAATGGGATGGAATGTCAGTGAAATAATAAGTCCTATTGATTAATTGCCAGTAGGGAATGTTTACAGCATCTGATTTTTCTCTAAGGTTAGAATTGTGCAAAAACACTTTAAGTCTCCTTCAGTTAGAGCAGCTCAAGTTCAATACAAATAAATGTGGATCTTCTAGTTGACTGCAGAGTAGGGAAAGACTTCCATGGCTTTCCAAAATCAATCACGGTGTCAAATGATATAGCTGCTTTTTTGTGATGTGAATCTGGGATGGAGAAGGGATCTCCCAGGGAGCTGTCAGGTCCTACATCTGGCCATGCTGTCAGCTGAATGTGAAATAACCTTTCCTTCTGCCTGGTGTCAGCTTCCTTTGGTGGCTGCTACCTCATCTCACCTGATGCATCCTGTGAAACACTACTGATAGTTCCATATGAATGATCTTTCATTTGCTTTTGCAGCACTAAAAATTGCAAATGGTTCTTTAAGGGTCTGTAATTTATTTTATTTCTCTTTCTTTAGCAAAAGCAGAAACAGAAATCTAAAGGGGATGGTGTGAGAGCTGTGCGGGTGAAAACTAAGGCCCCTTGGATACCCCCAGGCAAAACAAGTACTCGTGATACCATCTTGAAATGGGAGGTACAGCTGGTTTTGCTCTTCAGAACAAACTTTGAGATTTAGCCAAGGTTGAAGAGAGCAGTTGGGTAGTGAGAGAGTTGGGCAGATCTGAAAGAAGGCTACTGTCCCCTACCATCTATTTGAAGTGTCTTCTGTAAATCTTTTTTTCACTTTTTAATATAGAAAAACTGAGAATTCATAAACAGCTTGTGGCCATGCCTTTCTGTCTCTAGAAGCCAGACACATTTAATTTTTATTGTAATTTTACTAGTGCCCTTCAAGATCTCATCTGGAGGCTCAGCGAGGGACTCCTGGTCTCAGTCTCTTCCAAAGCACGGAGCATTTGTGTAGCATTGCATATTTTCTTTCTCATGGGTTGATAGTTTTGCCTGCTGTATTCCTGGCACTTCCTAAATGAGGATTTGAGCTTTGATTGGTTTTTCTTCTTTTTCCTTGTACTCTTTCTGCATTCTTGACCTTTCCCAGATGGAAACAAGAGCTGTTTGTAAATGTTTTTTTTCTTTGCTAGCCTTGCTGCAGTGATGTGACCCAGTCTCTGTTTTTTGGCAATGTTAGCTTTAGAATACTATTTATAATGTTATACTAAAAAAGTTATGCCCTTTATTCTCTGGCAGGAATCAGCTGATCGTCTCGAAGCTACGCCTAACACTGAGTCTGAAAGGATGCAGTCGGTGCTGCGCCTCAGTGACCTCTCCACAGATGACGACGATGCCGCTTGCTGCAAAATTAACCAATATGAAAAGAAGATAGATAGCCTGATGAATATGGTGGGAACACTGAAGAAAGAGGTGAGGAGACAGTGGGAAGATTGCTGACTGGGGCTTTGTAGCTGATCCTTTGACATGAGGAGGCTGGAGGCAGGTCGTGGTGCAATGGAAGGCTACCCAGGCTGTTGGTAGCTTGCTTGAAAATCAGTCTGAATTGTTTAGAATAGCTGAACTATCCTCGTGAGAAATTCACTAAGCCACGCTATGAAACATTTCAAACTATTATTAATTTAATAAGGTATTGCTGTGCTTTAGTTTCCAAATAATCTCTCCTGCCCAAGCCTGAAATCTGAAAACTGATGACTCCAGAAAGTGAAAAGTACAAGGCATTGATGTTTTATTGTCAAAAAATCCCCTTATTCCATGAGATTTTCTTCTGATTCCATTTCAAAAATGTGCAACCCAGTGATGTTGTGTTTTCCAGATAAATAGGCTCTTAGGTACTTGACACCACTTTAAAAATACGTGGGAGATGTTCCCGAGTCTCTTAAGCTGCATCATGATGGGCATAAACTGCATTTTTAACATTGAGTTAACATTCAAAGTAGCAAATCCCATCTTATTATTTTACTCAAAACTACAGGGTTGTCGAATCAGTGAACAAGAATAGGATTTGAGTCAAGTAGATTCTTACATCAAGCATTTTCCATTTTATTTATGCTGCAAAATTTAATGGAATTACTTGCACGATTATAAAACAAAAATCAACTTTAGAACCACAGAATCCTTAAGAATCACAGAATGAACTAGGTTGGAAAAACCTTTGAGATCATCAAGTCCAACCTATTACCTTAACATGTCCTCATCAACTAAACCATGGCACCAAGTGCCACATCCAGTCTTTTTTTAAACATGTCCAGGGATGGTGACTCCACCACCTCCCTAGGCAGACGATTCCAGTGCCCAATCACTCTTCCAGTGAATAATTTTTTCCTGATGTCTAATCTAAACTTCCTGGAGTAGGCTAAGGCTGTGTCCTCTCATTCTGTCAGTGGTTGCCTGGGAGAAGAGACCAGCCCCCACCTGGCTACAGCCACCTTTCAGGGAGTTGTAGACAGTGATGAGGTCTCCCCTGAGTCTCCTTTTCTCCAGGCTAAACAACCTCAGCTCCTTCAGCTGTTCTTCACAGGGCTTGTGTTCCAGGCCCTTCACCAGCCTTGTTCCCTCCTCTGGATATGTTTGAGCATCTCAGTGTCCTTCCCAAACTGAGGGCCCAGAGCTGGACACAGCACTTGAGGTGCGGCCTCACCAGTGCCAAGTACAGGGGAAGAATGACCTCCCTGCTCCTGCTGGCCACACTGTTCCTGATACAGGCCAGGATGCCACTGGCCTTCTTGGCCACCTGGGCACGCTGCTGGCTCAGGTTCAGTTGGCTGTCAACCAGTACCCCCAGGTCCCTTTCTGCCTGGCCACTGTCCAGCCACTCTGTCCCCAGCCTGTAGCCCTGCAGGGGATTGATGTGGCCAAAATGCAGGACTTAGCACTTGGACCTGTTAAAGGTTGGAAAAGACCTCCAGGATCATCAAATCCAACCTTTTATCCATCATCATCTTGTTAAATAAACCAGAGCACTGAGTGCCATGTCCAGTTGTTCCTTGAACACCTCCAGGGGTGGTGATTCCAGCACCTCCTTGGGCAGCCCTTTCCAATACCTGACAGCCCTTTCCGTGAAGAAATTCCTCCTGACATCCAACCTGAACATCCCCTGACACAGCTTGGGGCCATTTTCTCATGTCCTGTCACTTGTCACCTGGGAGGAGATGCTTCATTTTTTTTTATACTTTCAATAAGTTAATTGACTCTGAATGGTTCACTGATTTGGGATGTGGATTCTGTGTATCACTTCCAAAGCCCCTGGTTTAAGTTTTATTCCAATATCTTCAGGTCAAGATGCAGCAAATGGAGGAACAGGAGGAAATAACAAAGCGTCTCCTGGAGGAGCAGAAGGAGGAACTGAATGAGGTCACACAAGAGCTGGTGAAAACAGAGAATGAGAACACGCGGCTCCGGTGCAACATTGAGCGCATAAAGGAGGAGAAGGACCTGACTGTGTAAGAAAGCTTCACTTCTCCCTGTTCCTGCACTAGTGGCACCCACAGGCACCTCCCTCCTTTATTGCTGACATGATTTGAGGTTGTAGCTGCTGCTGAAGAACTGATGCACTTGGATTTTTTTGTCACCTTTTAGAAGGGGGCTTCAGATTGCAATAGCTGCAGAGAAGGGCTCTAGCATGATTTTTGGAATGGAAAAAACTCTACTTTAAGAGGAACCTGAGAGTTGGCTTGTGTGGAAGGTCAGCCTAGCTCTGCAGTTAGTATTTTGAAGATTAAGGGATTCTGCTTGAATTGTGATCATATTGATAGAACAATAAATCAATAAACATGGAGCTGAAAACTAGAGGAGAATTTTTGACCTTTATAAAAGTCATACAGAGCCAGGAGTGACAGCCCCTGAGAGGACTGAACCATGGGCTTTTTTCTTAGTGATTCTGAAGGTCTGCAAGTCTGACATTTTTGCATCTGCTTTGTATCTAAAGAATTAGTAAAGTTTGTGTCTCCAGGGGTACATTAGTGTTTTAGGAGAGTTAGTTTTAATTTTCCTTAAGAAATACCACTTGAAGTTAATACTTTGTATTCCTTTTTCAGAAAACTCTGTGAATGCTTCTGAGATTACAGGTGCTGGCTAAAAACATTAAGCTGCATATCTTGCTGTGCTTTTCTGGTTTTTGTTTGGCCTTTTGGAGTCTTATTTCTGGCGTGGCATAAGTGCCCCGGCAAAGCACAGCATTGTGTTTTGGGTTTAGCAGTGTGTGCAGTTTTGGTATAAGCCTGATTTGTCTCCTCTAAAATTCATAGATATGATCTTAGCAAGCTCCTGGCACCTACTTACTGCCTTTTCTCAAAACAGCTTCAACACTGGAAGAGGGTAAATCTTTAGTAGTTTTTGTATAGAGCTTTTATCCTCTGATTTGGGCTTTTTATGAATTTTAACCCAATCAACTCTACATCAATAGTGGCTGGTACAGCTGCCAAAGCTTCTTGTTTCTCTGATGGCTGAATTCTCCATGCAGGCTACAGAAGGAATGCTTGCAGCAGGAGAAGGAGTGTTTGATGACCAAGCTGAATGAAGCAGAAAGGGATGGAGCAGCAGCTGCCAGACAGATCCACGCCCTGAAAAATACCATTGGGAGACTCAACATTGTAGGCGTCCCTTTTTTGTTCTTGCCTTTACTACGTTGTCCTGTTACATGGCTGTCTTAAAAAAGTAATGTTATGGTTGCTAATCCAGCAAAACCTAAGGGAAAGTGGAGGGATTTAACATCCTTAAGGTGTTTGCTGGTTTGATTTTAAAGTGGGGTATTTACTTCCAGTTACATTCTGCACAGAAGTGAACAATTATTTCCTTTTGTTTATGTTTTGTGGGTTTTGTTTGTTAGAATTGTTGTGTTTTGTTCTTCTCATTCCTTTATTTATTTTTGTTTCTTTGTTTGTTTGTTTGTTTAATGTTTTTCCTTCAGGAGAAACACATGAGCAGCACAGATATAAATGCTCTAACAAGACAAAAAGAGCTTCTGCTCCAGAAATTGAGCACCTTTGAAGAAACCAACAGGACACTCCGAGAACTTCTTGCAGAGCATCAGTCCCGGGAGGTGAGAACTGCTGTGTATGGAACCTGGCTGATTACAGGAGGCTGTGTTGTCTCATGGGCTGGAAGAGAATTTTGAGTTTGAAATCTTTCAACTCTTTTTCCCAGCCCTGCAGTAGACCCTGTCAACACATAAATGTTGGATAGTTTTTATTTGGTTTTTTTTCCTTTATCTCTGCCTATGAATTTCATAGAGTAAGACTGGCTTTTCTGCTCTGAGGATGGTAGAGCCTCTAAGTCTTTGACTGCATTAAAAGGTTCAGGCCCTGCTGTGTTGCCAGCTGTCTCCTCTGGATACAGCTGTATCTGCTGATCCTGCTGGTCTCAAACACTGCTGCTGCACTTGGATTGCTGGAGTCTGAGAACTTGATATGGCCTCAGCTAATGGGAGCCTACGGATATTCAGAACTTTGATTTTGTAGGCTCTGAGGGCAACAACAGAGAAAATGGAAACAGTTCTGTGCTGCATGTACAGAACAATTCTCTATTGTTTGTAAGAGCAATAGAAAAATGAAATTTCTATTTTTTCTGTAGTTTATATTCCATTTCAGCAAAAGCAGGCTGGTGGTAACAGTTACATCAGCCACCAGTGAGGCTGGATAAAAGGTCTGAATTATTCCACATGACTTTTCCTGAGTAGTGGGAGAGTTCAGAATGATCTTACATTGCCATCATGCTTTTTATTTTAATCTTTGACTGGGAAGTGGAAAACCTTTCGGAGATGGATAATGATATGTGAAATATTTAGCAAATGTGATGTTTCTATATATCTTCTAAGAATTGCTGCTGCAGCTGGGAAGAAATAGTTGATTTTCCCAGCTCCATTTAAAGAACCTGTATAAAACTGACTTTTTTAGTTGACAGTTTTTCTCATACATTTATTTTGTAGAAAGATGCCCAGAAGGTAATGGATCGGCAAGCAATGCTGCTGAAAAGGCTGGCTGACTTAGATGCAGAGAACATGGTAAGCAAACCACAATCTCTCATTTCTTTAATGATACAGCAGAAAGATCTAAAATGACAAGCCCTTCTTTGTCTTATATTCCACTGTCAAATCTTACAATAGTGCCTTTTAGGTCAATAAAAAAATTATTTGAGCTTTTGTGGTAATCAGAGCCACTACATTGCTCATCTGGTTAACAACCTGCATTTCAAAGTGGGTAGATTTTCATTGCCTTTGAAATATGAAGGCTTAGGATGGGGATAATTCTGTGTATTGGGCTCTGTCATTGAATGAGTTACCTTGTGCCAGTTTTTGTTATTTTCCTTCTCTGTAAATGGAGACAGGGGTTCCTGCATTGGCAGAAGCTGTAAAACTTGCTGGGACATAGGTAAATGCCCTTTTTAGTCTGTGGAGTGATGGTCCTGACTGGATATCCTGTGCTCTGTTGCACAAATGTATGTGTATCCCTTTTGCTTCCTGCTTGAGTGGAATGCAGCCTGTGTTTCTGGGGATGAGGATGCTGTTGTTGGGGATAACAGACCATGCCACAGATCTCAACAGGGAGGCAGTTACACCTCTTGCCTTCTACCTGACATCCTAAATGTGTTTGTTCCTGAACATCTGCGTGGTGTTTGTTTTTCCAGCAACTTCAGATCAGACTTCAGGGAAAAGAAAAGGAAGTGGAAACCCTCACACTTCAGATAGTGGCAGAAAAGGTAATTTTTTTCTGTTTTTTTCTGTTTTTCCCTGTCTACTGCTTTCCAGTTCTGTAAAACCACAAGCAGTCCAAAAGATGAGGTTGTTTGCAGAACAAACTATTTTGAGATCAGATGACTGGCTTGCTTATAAAACTAGGCAGATACCAACTCCCACACCATTGTGGGTTCCATATTCTGCTAATAAGACAAGGATGGATAGGGAGAATTCTCTTTGCTTGGGCACTGAATTGCCATTCTGTTTAAGGTTCTGTTGGTTCCCAATGGCAAATTCCAATCTGTTCCTTAGTTTAGGAAGTAAAGAGGCAATGCAGTGGAAGAGATCAGATATGAAGAATATTTTGCTCTAGAACATACCTTTCAGGCCAGTCATTCACATGTGTTGTAAAATAAATGGCTGCTCATTTGCTCCCTTTTTGTTGGACTAGAAGAGCTGTGAGGGTCCATCTGGAAGTGGCTGGAGATCATTCAGTGAAGAAATCTGAGATTACTACTGCATATTATAAAGTGTTCCTTCTATTAGCTTGTTGAGTAAAAACATGTTTGTCTTGTTCCTGCTGATCTAGGAGCAGGCAAAGAAAGCATTTGAACTTGCCTCATCCTTGGAATCTGTGAAAGCCCATTTACAAGCTCAGCTGCGGAGCAAAGAAGCTGATTGCAACCGTCTGGCCACACAGCTGCGGGTATGTCTGCACTGCTCCCTGGGGATTGTCTCTTCCTTTGCTCCCATGGACTGAATTCACTCACAAGGGGAGTAGCAGAAGCTTCTTACAGAGTCTGGTTGACTGACATATTGGCTGGTGATGTTTATGCCATTAACACACAGCATGATTTTCAAATTCAGTAGGAAAAGAGAAATCTTTTCACTTTTGAGGCATGAGGCAAAATCTTAGCCTTAAGGTCAATGTGCATTAATTAGATTTTCTTTTTCCTAAGTTAGTTACTCCATATTTATTGAAAAGATGACTTTGATTTAGACAAGCATCGAGACAAACTGAAACTATTTAATTTGCTTTTTTTGTAAAAATGCTGTGCCAGTTTGAGCACCTTCATTTGTCTGTTCTCCAGTATTAATGAGGAGGAGAAAGTTCCCCTGGTTTATTTTGATTAGACTTTTATATTTAGCATATGTTGGGATGATGTTACGATGAACATAAATGTGTTAACAGTTTAGAGGAGCTTTAATCTGTTCTAGTAAGAGCTGCATAAAGCAACATTATTATACACAAACATTTCATCAATAAAAAGAATTTTCTCAGGTAGATTGAAAGACTGTTAAAACAGTATTTTGGTCAGGAGAGAAATCACTATTTTAGGAAGCAGCTTATGAAAGAAGAAAGGAAGACTCTTGGAAGAAAAGGAAGATGTCATGCTGCCATTTCTTTCAGCATTTAGACAGGATTGTGTAGGTGAAACCTGACTGCAAATACCTCCAGGCTGAACACTGGGGATTTGTGCCTGGTTCTCATCACCATTTCTAGGAAATTAGTTACTGTTTTGGGTTTGCAGGTGTAATATGGGCATTAATCCATATGGTGGGTTTTGTTCCCTCACAGAATGTGCAAGTGAGTGAAAATGAGACTAAGGCAGAGATGGACCTTCTTCTGGAACAGCTGCAAGACCTGAAAACCAAGTCAGAGATTGATAAAGAGGCCCTGAAGAAAGCGGTCCGTGCACAGAAAGAGCGGGCAGAGCGGAGTGAGGAGTATGTGCAGAAACTGACTGCCCAGCTAGCAGAAAAGGTACCTGCTGAAACAGGAGAGGCCTAGTTTGAGGTCATGCTTTTAAACTGTTGACTTCTGGTAGCAGCCCTGGGGAGAGTCTTTTCTTTCGACTAATGAAATTTATTTCTGTCTTGATGCCATGGCCCATTTATGCCAAGTTTAGAACAAATCCAGTTTGCTCAGCTGTCACTGTATTCACTGCATGTCCTAAGTTAAGGGCATCTCTGTATATTGTCTGCATGTCTCACACCAGTGATGATTTTATCTTCTTCCTTACTTTTTTCCTCTTGCATTTCCCTTGTCTGACAGGACAGTGCTATTGCTGAGGCCCAGTGCAATCTTGAGTCCTGGAGGAGTCGCTGCAGCAAAGCAATGAAGGAGAAGGATGACCTTGAACTGGAAGTTGTTACACTGAACAGGTTAGAGTAAAATCAGTGCAGGGAAAGAAGCATGAGTGGGGATGAGTTCAAGGATAATTTAACTGAATAATAGCATTGAAATGAATATTTTAATTGGATTGCATGTAAATAACCAAGCGAAACCAGCATTGCTTAAGGGCTAGAGCAGAGTTTGAAGAGGTGGAGAGACATGTGACTTCTGCTGCTGACTTGTCACAGCAGAGGCAGACTCTTTAAGATTTGCTGACCCTTAAAACTGTTCCTTTGCCATTTTATAATGCTTTGAATTAAGATTATTTTTATTTTGAGATCTTTCTGAATAACTGGAATGGAAGATATTAAAAGAGATAAGTAGTATAGTTGATGCCAGTTTTGTTGAGAAGGTAAATAAATGTGTTGGTGTCACTGCAGTACAGTTGTTGCTGCAGGGAAAAGTAGGTAGGTATGAGTTGAGAGAGGCATATCTTTATCCTGTGCATCTTTGAGACAATTAATTTGAGCTCCAAAGGGACAACTCCAGTTAATTTCCAGGAGATATAAAAAGATTGAAGTAGTCAAACAGTGTAACAGAGAGGTGTGCATACATGACTGGAGAAGGAAGATTAAAGGGTAGGGAAAAGCCATGTTTCTGAAGCTAGTTTTCAAAGGTTAGGAGCCTTACTCTTCTTGTCACTTAAGGATTAATTTTCTTTCTGTGTGGCAGCCGTGTTGCAGACTTGGTGGAACAACTGGCAAAGATCCAGGAACAGACACGGGACGAAAACGAAGCTTTGCTAGATAAAGTGCAGCAAATGACTGGAGAGAACAGTTCTTTAAAGAAAGATAATGAAAAACTAAAGGTCAGTGACTCTAAGGGTTTGAAGATGAAATGCTAGGAGGAAAAGAAGGGGTAATTATAACAATTTGCTTGGCCACTGAGGACAGAGTCAAATTGCAGCCACTGCTCCTATACAGTTTCAAACCAGTTCATATAACCTGACTGTGACAGGGCCAGTGTGCTGGGAGGAGACAGAGGAAGTGTACATACTGGGAGAACTGTGTTTCTTCCATGTTTTGGCTAGGAGTATCTCCAACTACTGTTCCATCTAGCTGGAATCTTAAATCTTGTCCTTACACCTTCATGCTGCTGACCAGAGAACAAACAGCTGTTGTAGCTCATACAGAGAGAATGGTAATCTCCAGAGCAAAAAAAATGACTGGCGTATTTCTCCTGTTGTCCTTTACCATGAGTGATCTTGTGGGTGACCTACATCTCTTTTTTCCATCCCAAACCTCTGTGCTCTGCTGATGCAAATTTGGCAGTCTACTGAAGTCTGGAAAGTTTGGCAACTTGCATGGACAAAACTGTATTTTCTTAGTCTAGGCAACATTAGACAGCTCCCATGGCAGGTACTTCCAAGCACTCAATGGAAAATGTTTTCTTTTTTTCAGGCTGCTCTGATCTCAATGGAGGACAAACTGAACCAAGCGCAGATGGAATTGCAACATCTCCAGAACTCTGTCAGGAGCTATGAAGGGTTGATTGAAACCTACACAGCACAGGTGGGTCTCAGAACCTTCAGCCCTTGCACAAAGGTGTTTTCTCCTTCCACTGTGGCTTGTTCTGTAATGCCTTAGGGATTGCAAACTGGAGCAGTTTCAATTACTCCAAGGCATTGCACACATGTGCTGAAAACTATTTATAACAAATGAAGTCTGGGGTCTTTTTTTGAATGTCCAGGCACAGATGGCCCGAAAGGAAGCAGATGAGCTGGCAGCAAGACTGGAGAAGTGTGAAAAAGAGAACCAGACAATAAGGGATGAAATGAACAAGGAGATTGAAGAGGTAACTATCCCTCTAAAGACAAGTTGTAGACATTTATGGATCGTAGTGTTCTGAATCTAGTGAAGAACAGCTGTGAATAGGAAATAAAAGGTTTATGTTAACTCTGCCTTTGGCATCAGTTTTTTCTCAGGACTTGTTCAATAAGTTCTGGAGAATGAACATTTAGCAGCTTCTTTTTGACTGTATGGCATTCTTCAGAGATGTATAAATTATTTAGTGTGTCCTTTGCTGCAGAAATAATGGTTTTGAACAGTGCATTAGGTAGGTTACACCATTATCTGATGTGGAACAGCTGACCTCAACAGCAGTGCTTGTACTTCTAGTAAAATTGAAGCCCACCATCCAAAATACTCATTCTTACACCATCCATAGGTAAGCTAAGTGAAAGCTTTTTGGAGCTTGGGCTTTGAACTCCAGCACTGGCTAAATATCCACACAGTGTCATCATGATTGTGGACTAACAAAGCTTCATTGAAATTGAGAAATATTTTAGTCTTAATCTTATGAACATTTGAAAGTTCCTCACGTTCTCTTCTTTGATTACAGACTCGTCAGAAATTCCAGAGCCAGCTTTCTGAACTGGAAAAGCTGCCTGAGATCCTAAAGTACACTGAGACACAGCTGGCAGAGTGCCATCAGCAGCTCATGTGTTACGAGAAGAAGAACACAGACCTGTGTGCCATGATTGCAGATCTCCGTCAGCTGGTAAGGGACTGGCAGAAAGTACCCCTACCAGTGCAAACCTCAACTGTGAAAGCAGAATGAATTTCTAATCACAGCAAGGTTCAAACTTCGTCTCTGTTCTTGTCTCTTTTTGAAAAGATTAAACGTGCACTGCAAAATAAAGGTGTGTGCAATGTCTTTGTGCAAGAAGTTAGCGGCTTTGCTGGTAGCATTCCTTAATATTTGAAAGGTTTCTCATCCATTGGTGCAGAATCTTTCTGGGACTTGTTAGCAACCATGGCAGCACTTGATAATGCCAGCCCTTGCTTCTGTTACCTCCATCCTCTTGTCAGCTTTCCCTCCTGTAGTTTTCTGCTGATGGTGCTGGCCCAACCATTTTCTCACTCTGATTTCAGGTTGTTTTCCCAGTTTCTGTTTTTTGTTCCCAGAAAGACTGTGCAGGTATTGCAGGACAATTTCAGACAGGGATGACATCTACAGCTGTGCGTCAAGACAGCACGTGATCTCCCTCTGACCACTTTAGTCTGCTTGGTTTGGAATTATAAACCTCCCTGGTGTTTCAGGCTCTGATGCTGTTGTGGTCTGCTGGCATGTTTGTGGCTGCTGTTCTTGTGTGTGTGCTTGTCTTGTAGCTGCTGCTCTACATGCAGGAATTTACGGGCCTGGCTTTTCTTTTGCAGTACAGTTGAGTTTTCCTACACCTTCCCAGACTGTAACTGGAAGCATCAGCAAAATGGATGTTTAGTTCTTTTCTATCCACTGTTCCCTTTCTGAAGCTCTCCAGAAGTTATGAATGGAACATATTTCCTTCTGAGAGCTGCATGTTTTAGGTGGTTGGACATGTGTGAGTAGTGACTACTCTGTGAAGTAATTAATTCCTGTAATTTTTAGATTGACCTCCAGGGGGACAAAATGGAGATGACAAGAGAGAGATATCAGTCTGCCCAAGAGGAGAAAAAGCAACTCACCTTGAAGGTGGAGGAGCTAGAAAGGTTAGAAATACTAGGCTGTCTTGCTTTTTTAACCTTCCATTTCCATTGTTTTTACAGGGGATTGAGACAGCTTCAGTCTTGTTCCAGTTCCCCACATGCCTGCAGGATTCTGTGCATTTGCTTATCCCACAAGGTTCTCTAATCAGTAGCTGTCCACTGAGAGCTATATGCTTTTGCAGCAGCACCTGTTGTGAATGTTGTTAGACAGGAGGATGGCTTAAACTGCAGAGAAACCAGCTCCTTGTCCAATCTAGCCTGGCAATTCTGAGGTTACTAGTATTACAGTATTTTTACCTATGTTTATACATTTTTTTTAGTGACAATGTCTCAGAAAATGCAGGTGTATGGGTACACTGTAGGTCCTTCAATCTTTGAAATTTTGATTTGAGGACTGGAGAACTGTTTCCTGGGGCTCTCACTTTTCAAGCGGGAATAGAATCTATTACCAGAGGAGTCAGGACCTGACAAAAGGCAGAATGAAACACACTCCATTTAAAATGAATAGGTTTCCTTCCCTTATTGTCTTAAACTAGAAAACTAGAGTCCACGAGTGCCCAGAACATAGAATTCCTTCAGGTCATAGCAAAACGTGAGGAGTCGATCCACCAGTGTCAGCTGCGGCTGGAGGAGAAGAGCCATGAGTGCAGCTCCCTGGCACGTCAGCTGGAGATGGCCATTGAGGATGCCAAAAGACAAGTGAGTAATTTCTCATGTTTGTGAATGCACTCAAAGCTACCCAGGCTGTGAAAGGGGAACAGCGAGAATGCTGAAAACATCTTCTCAGCTTATGGCCAAACCCATAAAATCATCGCGTTCAGTGAAATACAAGTAATGTGCTGGTGCTATTTGTCAGCACTGTTGAAGAACTGAACTCGGTTTTCAACAGAGTTTTCACAAGACTGAGCTACTTATGCATGAGAATGTGTCAGTTAAACTTTGTAGGGCTTTTGTGGGCAATGGGTAGGGAAAAAACATTCTTCCATAGACATCCCTTTAACAAAGTTGTTGTTCTGTGTAGGTGGAACAAGCTCGAGAACGAGCAGTCTCCAGAGAGAGGGCAGCCCAGTCCAAGATGTTGGATTTGGAGACCCAGCTGAGCAGGAATAAAACAGAGCTGAACCAGTTGCATCGGAGCAAAGAAGATGTGAGTGGCTTGTGGGGGATACTCTTGCTGTACTGGTGGTGCCCTGGCAACAGTTGGATTCCATAAATCATCCTGTGGATGTGCTGCTGAAGTCAAGCAGAGCTGTGCCTGAATGTGATGTGCTGTTGTGTGTGTCCGTGTATGTGTGACATAGGACGTCTGCTGTGTCACCAATTCAGGATTGTGTAGTCAGTGGTAAGTCAGAGTACCATGATGTGAATGAACCTGGTGTAAAGTTATGCGTGTGTAAGAAAAGAATCAGACTTGTGTCCTTGTGTTTAAAGGAGATTTGCACCAGGTATCATTGAAACTGCATTTCACCTATATCAGAGAGAGTGCAATTTCTCTTCTAGAGGAAAGGATTTCTTCTAGAAGAAAGACTGGCAATCTTTTGTCATGTCCTATTTACCCTGCTTCCTTGCTTTAGTTTTACTTGGAATTGTGTTAGCTGATGGAGCAGGTCAAGTTGCTTTTCAGAAAAGGGTGTGTTTCATTCCCCATAACTACAGCTAATACATTTTAAAAGCCCAACTGATAAGCCACGTTGTCTCCTGCTTTTATCAGCGAGTTGCTGAATGGAGTTGGGAATGAGCAGAAATTATAAATATCACAGCACCATCTATGGTAATGTCATCTCCTGCTGTGCTAATTCTGGCTCTCCTCAGCACTTTGGGGGAAGAGTTTAACATGAGCAGGATGAACGCTGCTGCCTCTCAGCCTGCTTTGTGCTCCCCTGTGCAGGCAGAGCGCCGGTACGAAAGCCGCCTCCAGGACCTGCGGGATCGGCTGGAGCAGTCGGAGAGCACCAACCGCAGCATGCAGAACTACGTCCAGTTCCTCAAGGCTTCCTACGACAACGTTTTCAGGGAAAGTGCTTTTCTGGGCTCCCCCAGCCACACTCGCTCTCTTCTCTGAGGGCAATGCTCTCCTCGCACCTTTTTTAAGCACACAGAAGGAGCTTTGTTTCAAAAGCCATATTGATATAGAAAATTGGATAGCATTTCCGGGTAACTGTTGGGAGATTTTTTTATTGCAGAATAAGAAAATAAAATGATGTTAGTATCTGATCAAAATGTGGGGTATCAGCAGTACTGGTTTGGTGCTGGAGGTTGGTGTTACACCAAAAACTGAGCCCCAAAACCAGGTGGTTTGGCATATAATGGAAATGATCCTTTTCCTCCTGTTAGGTCATGATGGTTTCAGCTCTTAAAACCTGTCAGAGGTTTGTTGAGTGTGTTAATTTTTGTAAGAGCTCTCTTTGTGCTTCACTTCTCATTCAGTTTCTCTGTTGGGGAGATCATGTGGGAGTTTTTTGCTTGTGGGATTTTTAAAATAATTTTTTATATACTGTTGGTGTGATGCTGAAAATAACTGAGGTGCCTGGGCTCTACACCCACAAGAGATAATCTCCTGTACAACCACGGTATTTGTAACAATTTTATACCAGAAATTATGAGTTTGGTTTGGTTTTTTATACTTGATTCTTATATACTCCCTGATCCTTACCTTTGTTTGTGGGTATGATGCTAATGTTCCTTTACTCCTCTTACCCTGATTTTGTGATCCTGAGTATACCCACCCAGGACTGAGCCAAAACAATCTAAATTTGAAGGAAATCAGTGTCACTTCATTTGGGATCTTGGTGCAAATGCCATATGAGTTCTGGGTGTGCGTGAAATCCTGACTTTGCCTTAAGCCAACTAAGGACCAGCTACAGATATTCAACTTCTTCATCAAATCCCCCTGCACCTTCTGGAAAATCAGGCCTTTTGTGTTTCAAGTCTCTAAAATCCATGTGCTCTCTAGTGTCCTATTGTTTCTACTAAATGGTTCTTAGGGGGACAAAAATAAACCTTGGTTTTCTCTCTTTTGTATCCTATTTATATGCTATGTGATGTGGTCACTGGCAGTGTTTGTCATAAAAGTTTTCTAAACTAATCAGTTTTCGAAAGATCTGTAATTGCGTGTGTTTAACACTTTAAAAATCCCAGAAGTGCTGGGGGAGAAACCAATAAACTACATTTTAATTGGTTATGGTGGGGATTTCCTCTTCAGGTGCTGTGTGTGTCTGAGTTTGGAAAAGCAAACACATCCCAGGGCTGTTGGCACAGGCAACTGAATTCCAAACTATTTCTGTGGTTCACGGGTGGAGCCCTCCCTCTGCTTCTGCGGCCGGGGCTAAGCAGCGCAAGGCGGCTCCAGCGCTCCCTCGGCGAGCATACACAGAATAAGTGGGAAATCGGTGAACCTGCGGCTGTTCCCGGCCCGCGTCCTTGGCGCACCGCTGCCGGGGGCGGGACTCGAACCCGCGGCGCCGGGCCGGGCCCCGCCTGCCCGCCAGGGGGCGGCCACCGCCCCTCCCGCCGGCACGAGGCGGATGCGGCCATCGCGGCCCGGAAGGGGCGGGATGGGGCTGGCGCGGCCGTGAGGGACGCCGGGGGCCGTGAGGGAGCCCCTGGGCCGGGGCAGGGTCGCCATGGAGTCGTGGCAGCTCCGCTTCGACACTCTGGAGGCCCTGCGTCTCTCCAGCAAGGGCCGGCTGAGCTACTGCAGCCGCTGGCAGGAGGATGAGGTGAGGGCGCGCCCCGGGAGTCAGCCCTGCCCGCTGGGAAACACCGACCGCTCATCTCGGTGCTCCTCAGGGCTTGAAGTACCCCCAGAGCGGGTCCAGGGTCGGGAGCGCGGGGTCAGGGAGCGGGGCTGGCCCGAGGCGGTTAAAATGTCCTGCGAAAGTAGGATAGTCCGCAAAAAGTATTGGAAAGCCAGCAGAAAAAGGGGTTAAATGGGATACTGAGCTGCGATGATAAAGCAGCTACTAACTGTGCAGATGTGCTCGTGGTGTGTTAAAGTCTTACTGGATGTTAAGGCTGTGTCGCGTTCACGGAGAATGTTTTCTCTCAAGGCTGCCTTGGAAGGATGTGTGGCTCCCGTTGAGCTCTCCCCTTACTGCGGCTGGGTGCTGGACAGCCTTAGCGGGCAATTAGCCCAAGAAATCACACCCTGCGGGACTTCAACGCCCAAACAATCCGCTCCACTCCCAAAACGGCCGTCTGCGGAGAAGATCCTGCCTGGCAGCCACCGGAGCTCTTCACCACCTTCATCTACAGAGCCCAGTGAGACCAAGGTAGGTCTCTGATTATAATCCATATGTTTATGGACCAGCTGTGAGAAAAAAAAGTCCTAACTTGCTGCCATAAATTGCCAGATTAAGACTGGTTTGTGCTCTGTTAGTTTAAAGGGAAAACATTCTTAGTTTTCATTTTTTTTGTAGTATGAACGGGTGATGATAAAATTAGTATTATAAAGATTTTAATAGAAAAATGTTTCACAGTAGACCCAAAGTAAACTCCATTTTTTACCATAACTGAGGAAAATAGTTGGAGCTCTGTTGTGTTATGGATTAGCAGCACAGGATTCATCCATTGGGAGGGATAAGGTCACAGCAGAGGGTCAGGGCTGTTGTAAAAGTCCATGAGTAAACACACTGGGTTCTCTGGAATCTTTGAGAGACGTACATGTATTCTGACTCTATTTTACGAGGTAGAAGGGTAGGAAGCTGGGCAATGAGCAGTTGAGTTTTGGAAGTAATTAAGTTGATATAAGCTATTTCATGATTTCCCTCTGGAAAGAGAAAGGTCCATTGTTTTGTTCAATGATGACTTCACCATGTGACAGTGATACTGAGCAGCAAAGTTTTGTATCATCCTGCCTCTAGTGAGACTGAAAAAATATATAGTGAGGGAAAGATATTAAGGAAGCAGCAAGATGTGATAAACTTCATAAGAGAGTCTCAAGACTTCTCCTGAAGAATGATTCAAAGTATAAACCTGACTTGACTTCTTCCAGTATAATGTCTTCCCTGACTGTTCAGAGGACAAGAGGGGTTGTCTGGGCTTTCCAGGTGTCAGCTGGCCTTTGTCAATGTCCTTGAGACTCTTGGTACGGCTGCTGCCAGTTTTAGTGATTGGAAAAGTAATTATCCCAATCTCATAAATGTGCTGGAGGATACTCAAAATAGTGAGGTTGCACTGCTGGGGTACATAACTGTCTAGAAACATGTATTTGTTGATTCCTTTGTCTGTTCCTTCACAAATAATAGTTTAGGAGACTTGCTTTATCTGTTTTCCTCCGTGAGTTGCTGATCCTGTGCTTAGTCTCTGATTTTGCTTTTATGCTGACCATGCAGGAAAATGATCATCTTAGTCTCCTGGAAATAAATCAAGAAGTTGTTCCAGCAGTTCTGTCATCTAAAATTGCAAAAGTTGAAGGCTGCATTCGGATGTATGAAGAGATTCACAGGCTGAAAGCAAAGGTAAGAAAAAATGATTGAGAGGGTGTCTGTGAATCCCAGGAGAGCTCCACAGTCAGAGGTAACAGTGCAAGGACAGCAAGTTATAAATGTGGGGCAGTTCAGTTTGTGTTTTCTTCTGTCCACATTGTTCAATGATTACCTTTGGTGCCCCTCTGTAATGCAGGAGAGGCTGAGACAGCGGCAGGAGGAGCAGGAGCAGATGGTGAGGGCAGCCTATGCCCAGGCCAGTGAGCAGCTGAAGCGCTTTGATGAACTAAGGGAGCTGAAGCGGCATCAGGAATTCCAAGAGTTGCAAGAAGTAATGGAGAAGAGGTGAGATTACCTCTGGTATCACTAGAATTTTATAGCATTTAATCAAAGTGAAGATTAATTCCTGTTCCTGACTATTCTGTGCTAGTCACTTGTGGTTGGAAATTTCACCTGCTGCTTGTCTTACATTAACTATCCTGTTAGAGTTTGGCTGTCAGAGTAGATGTCTGGCTATTGTTGAGGTTTCAGTGGTTAGAAAAAGACAACATTTGTGATAGCTGAAGTTCCTTTAGCTTGTTTTAAGAATAAGTTCCTGTGTGTTGGTTTGTGTTTTGTCTCCTGAATGTCTTGAATACAGTTTTTCTGTGTTTGTGTGTATTGTAGCTCAAAGGAGGCTCAGGGGCAGCAAGAGAAGTTGAAGGAAGAACACCGACATAGAGCAAAGGTCTGAGACTCTTAAGAATTGTCTTTCATAAAAGACCATGACTGCTGGGTGGGAAGTGGAAAGACCAATTGATTTATTTGTATTTTCATGACGCTCTGAAGTGAGGATGGATTTTCTGGTGCTATCCTGGGCACCTGCTGCAGTGTGGAAGTGCAGTAAAGGCGCTTGTGTCCTAGGAACAGGAAGGCCCTGTGAAGCTGGAGCCATCAGACCGGGAAGGAACTGTAAAACTAGAGTTATTGAAGTATTTTATGACTCTTGTGTCTTTGTCTCCCAGATACTGAACCTAAAATTGCGTGAGGCAGAGCAGCAGAGGCAGCGCCAGGAAGAGCTGGAACGTTTGCGCAAGGAGGAGGGCCAGGAGAGACTGCGTCGCCTTTATTCCATCCAGGAGGAACTGCTGCAGCTGAACCAGCAGATTGATCCCAACTACAGGCACAAAGAGTTGCCCAGAATCGATCTGTCTGCATACAGCAATCGTGGCAACCAGATCTGTGGACTGGTGTCGGGGCTCATCCGCACCACGAGCGAGGTGTGGGCTCTGGAGCTGTTAACTTTGGCTG
Organism: Promerops cafer; assembly: GCA_013398275.1. Lineage (NCBI taxonomy): Eukaryota > Metazoa > Chordata > Aves > Passeriformes > Nectariniidae > Promerops > Promerops cafer. The sequence continues at coordinate 337,802 of VZSE01001178.1, read as the reverse complement.
TCATTCCTTCTTAAAACTCCCTGTAGTTGTCTTCAAAGGCAGCTTGTCATGAGGCCCTTAAATAAGATGTCACAGCAATGTTTTTAGATATTCATCCTATAAAGCACCCGATTTCAAAGGGTGCTTTCTTTTCTCTGGCACTTCAGCTGTTCTCTTGAAAATGGCTTATCAAAATGCATGAGAACTTCTACAGGAGAAAGATTCAAATTAAATTGCTGTAAACTCTTGGTGCTGTACAGTTCCGTCTGTGACAGTGGACTGGTTCATGAATTGTTAAATACTGAACATCTTACGATTCCCCTCTGCTCATAAGCTTTTCTGCAGTAGCTGGCTTTCCTTGACATTTTTTCTTTCTAGGATGTGATCCAATTCTTGAAAGATAAAGTACTAATAAGGCTAATCCTGTGTTCCAGGTTGTCACAGCTGGCTTTCAGCACAGGGAGCTGTCAAGGCTTTGCATTGGAGTTCACTTGCACTTGTCCAAGTGCATTCTTAATTTTTGTTGTCCAAGGTCTTAGGAGATTTAGTCATGGACTTATATCATTTACAAATATTATGACCAATGTTATGTACAAATAAAGGAGATGGGGATAAAATACGTAGTTAGCTCCTAGATTATCTGAAGGCAAATGCTTCAAAGGCTCCTTGCACTTGCTGATGGCCCTCTGACACTGGAACCAAAGGTTAATGCTGTGTTGCCTCTCATGTTTCTTGGCAGAGAGGGTTCCCCACTCCAGCAGATGTGGCCAGCACTGAACGAGCCCTGCAGGAGATGCGAGGGTTGATATCCAGCATGCAGCAGGAAATCACTGCAGCTCTAGAAGAAAAAAAGAGGAAAGATGAAGAGGAGAAGAAACAAAAGCAGAAAGAGTTAGAGAAAAAAGAGCAGATGAAGAGTCAGACTCCTGCCCCTGCGCAGCAGTCGGGGGAAAAGCAGCAGAAGGAAGGTTGGTTAGGCTTTTCTAAAAATCTTTTTTATTCCTTTGCCTTGCATTTTTTTAAAATGAGTTTTCTCTCTAGAGGTTTAGGTCTTTCTTAGTTATCATAATTTTTGGTTTTTTTTAATAACAGGACTTCAGGTTAAAACAGAAGAAAGTATCATGCAGTGGTACCAGCAGCTTCAGGATGCTGCTGAACAATGTCTTGCTGCTTTCAGTGAAATTGGAAACTGCAAAGGCAACACTGAGGTATGAAGAAATAATTAATACTGTTGAAGAGAGATTATCTTAATTTCTAGGGTAAATAGGATAGCTTTCATTTTAAAAAAATTTAAAACTCTATTGTAGCAGCCTCTGTTACCACTCTGCTCATTCAAACTATTATAGATATATACTTGTTTGGAAAGGATTTTAAAGTTGTTTGTTTGTTTGTTCTCCAGGTGAAGAAGATAAAAACAAACTTGCAGAAAGCAGCTACAATCCCTGTGAGCCAGATCTCTAGCATATCAGGTCAGGAAAACACCAAGAGCTCAATCCCACTGAAATTCATTTTGCTTTAAAGATTTTATGAGGGCACAAGCATATCAAGTGTTCCTGTAATTATCCCTACAGCAGAAATCTGACCTGCACACAGCCTATCTGTGCACTAGGGTTTGCTTGTGTTTTGAAGGCCTGTTGCTTCCTTCAGAGGCATCTTTCTTCATCAAGATTAAGTTTGGTTAATCAGATGGAGCAAAGGTGCCCTTTGGGATGTGGGCCTGGTGTTCAGAGAGCTTGATGGGGTCTGGGTAAGACTTGTCTGCTATTCCCTTACCTTCTGTCTCCATACATTCCTTATGTATTTGCAGGCTCTAAGCTGAGAGAAGTGTTTGACAAGATCAATAACCTGCTGTCTGGGAAGCCTGTTCAGACTGAAGGGCAAACGGTGTCAGTGACTCAGCATCCACAGGGGCTGGAGTTTGTTTGTTACAAGCTTGCAGAGAAGTTTGTGGTGAGGAAATCTCTTCTTTGGGATGGCACAGGTAGCATCTCTAAGAGATGGTTTTGGACACTGAACTGTCTCTTCAGCTATGAAGAACAAAATCATTGGGTGTTCAGTTTGCCTGTATTAATGCAGTGAAAAAACTTAGTTTCTCTTTCCCTTCCACCTCTTATTTTAGTTCTTCTGGGAGGAAAAACTCTTAAATTTCAGGCTTACATCTTATATGTTTTGAACTAGGTAGTTGCAGTGTTGTGGAACATAGTTTGATAGTTAATTTATGGTCTATCACAAAACTGTATATAGTCTCAAACCTTATATCTTGGCAGAATTTGGGAGACAAAGAACCCCAACACTAAGGCTCAAGAGGCAAACTTCAGTCCCTGCTTTGTTGTTAGCACCTCTCAAGAAACGAAGTTTGTTTTTTGAAGCTGGCAGTATTATTTCTCTTGTCTTTATTTGCAAAATTTCAGCTGCTTGTAACTTTTCTCCCTGCAGGAACAAATGCATGCAAAACTCAGCCCATGGAATAAAACTGTGACTGATTTGTAAACATTTGAAAGTGATTGTTTGGGTTGAGAATATCTGTGCAGCCTGCACTTTGAGCCTGTGTTTGCTAATCCCATTTTTCTATCCGGAGCCACACTTTATTGTCATCCTCTGTGGGAGCTGAGGATATGTGGCTTCATCAGCTTTTCCATCCTTGGCTTCATAGCCATGGAAACATTTAGATCCTTTAGTAAAGGCAAACTACAAAGATGAGGATTTTTTTTTTTTGCCTGAGAAATGACTTGAAGGAGTGGTGTCTAACTTCCCTTTTCCACCCTCCAGAAACATGGGGAAGGAGAAGTATCTTTTCACCATGATTCGGCTTTCCCAATTGCTGTGGTGCTCTCAGGAATCTGGGAATTACACCCTCGAGTTGGAGACATCTTTTTAGCTCATCTGCACAAAAAGTGCCCATATTCTGTGCCATTTTACCCTGCTCGGAAAGAAGGGACTTCTGTGGAAGAGTATCAGAGGTAAATTAATTACTGGACTTTTTCTGCATGAACCCTGCAAGGGTGAAGACTATTCCAAGTGAACTCCATCTTCCCCCATCCCTGAGCACATAGGCATTGACTCTGGAGGTTCACTCACAAGTGTGTAAAAACCATCTTATTCCAACCCCCTGCCATGGCAGGGACACCATCCTCTAGATCAGGTTGTTCAGAGCCCCATCAAACCTGTCCTTGAGCTTTTTCTTGGATGGGGCAGCCACAGCTTCTCTGTGACCTGTTCCAGTGCCTCACCAAATGGTGGAACAAATGATCCAGAGGGTAATGATCAGCCTTTGCAGTAGTTCTTGCATGTTTTTGAAAAATCCCTATTCTCAGTAGAGTTGACTTCAAGTAAGCTGAGAGCTGCAGGGACTTGAGTGAATGTGTTTTTCTGTACTAAAACTAGAATGTTTTCTCATATTAAGGATGCTTGGATATGAAGTTCATGATTCTAAAGTGGAAGAACAAGATCATTTTCTTAAAAGGATGTCAGGAATGATCCGTCTCTATGCTGCTATCATTCAGCTCCGCTGGCCTTATGGAAACAAACAAGGGGTATGTGTGTGGCATTATACTTAGAACCTTGTTACTACCCCAGGAGTCTATTAAATGTATTGGGAGCTTGTTTTGTAGTTGAGGTGTGCTGAATTTAAACTAGCTCAGGATATATTTGAAGGAAAATGGTCATAACCATGATGAACAAAGCAATGCCAAGTAATTAATGGCGTGGACTTTTGCTTCCTTTATGTTTTCACAATGTTCAAGTTTTATAAAGAAGAAAGTCAATCAGAAGACTGTTTTGATAATTGTGTTTTACAAGTCATAAAGCAAGTGCAGAGTAGCTTCTTTGTTGCTTTGTAGGCACATCCTCACGGTCTGAGCTATGGATGGCGCTGGCTTGCACAGATGTTGAATCTGGAGCCTCTGGCAGATGTGACAGCTATGCTGCTTTTGGATTTTCTGGAAGTAAGTGGTGTGGATAATGGTTAGTAGTTAAATGTCACCAGTTCACATCCCTTTTGGGTTCTGAAGGGATTGCTGAGGTGAGATTCACAGCAGGTTTTTTTAACTTGTTGTTATTTCTTCAGAAAAGAACGTGAGTATTTCCATGTTCTTGCAAATACAGCTTTGGAGCTGAATGATTTCAAAACTGAAGATTTTATAAACACAAATTCTGTTGTTGTATTTGATTCTGTTTAAGGTTTCTGGTATTTTAAAAATAGCTGTATGGTCTTACATAAGGTCTGTTCTAAGTACTTGGCAGTTCATACAGTGCAAGGAGGTCCCGTGGCTGTTCCAGCCAAATTAGTTCATAAAACAGGATAGATTTTTCAGGCTGAAAGTATCAGAGCCTGATAGATATTAATCCTATATCCTAAGGTAATAGGCCTGTGCTAAATAAGAGCCAAAGTTAAAGGCTGAAGACAGGGGACACAAACACTGTTGAACACAAGCAGCTTCTTTGTTCTTCAAGTGTTTCTAAAGAACTGCAGAAGTACAGGTGAGAAAGTGTGAAGTGAAATGCCCCGTGGAGGATTCTGTTAGGGGTGGTGAAGTGAGAGGAACGTTTGTCCTGTAAATTGTGTGGAGAAAGCTGATGAATCACTGCGCACAGCAGTAGTCACAGTGGGGAAGTGACCACAATGTGCCCCAGCAAATGGTATTAGGAAAGAGAACTATTTTTGGAGGGAGACTGGGGTGAAATGAAGGATGACAAGATTCGTATAACAGGAAAAAATGTGATTGTGGTAGCAGTAACAGCATTTAGAGGATTTGCTTGTTTTAGTGTAGGGGTATTTCTTTAAATGTCTGAATAAAGCATTAAGTCATTGGTATGGAACAGGTTCATTGCAGCTGTCGTGCAAGTCTGAAACCCAATTCTGTAATCTGCACTTTGTGCCTTTCTGTATCACAGGTGTGTGGCAATGCTCTGATGAAGCAGTATGGGATTCAGTTCTGGAAAACAATGTTCTTTATCCAGAAATCCTATATCCCAAGGTATGATATCTGGGGTTCGGAATGTTGGTGTTCACTCTGAAATGACTCATCTGTGTTTTCCAATCTCTGCCATCCACTCCCACACCCACTTGTGAATCAAACCTAATTTTCTAAATAGATTTTGAAACGTGCTGTTGTTTCTGCAGAATTGAAGCTGTGACCAGCTCTGGCCAGATGGGCTGTTTGTCACGTTTGAAGAATTTCGTGCAGGTAAAGCAGTTTTGGTTGTTGTTTTTTTTTGTTGTTGTTGTTGTTAATTTAATTTTCAGGTGTTTTGGTTTGGGTTTTGTTTTTTCCCATCACTGAATATATGCATCATTTGGATACTGAGGCTGGCACTGCTTGCCACACACCTTGTAATTCAGACCTCTCTCTATGATCTAACCTATCTTTTGTAACTTTTCGATTACTGAATTACCTTAATGATGGTTATGATACCAAACATCTTGCTGCTTTCTTACCTCACATCTAATTTTTATCAATGAAAATGTATTTTGGTTATAAAGGAAGATCAGTGGGAGGAGATGTACAGGTTGAGGAGGATTCTGCTGAGTCATTTCTATCATGGCTATTTCTTATCAGTAGTTGCTTGTTTTTAGCACTTGTCGTGATTAAATATATGGGGAAGTGACACTTTGAACTGCTCTCTCTAGTGTTTGTTTAGCATTGCATTCTGCATATTTTTTAATAAAGCTTACAAAACTGTAAAATACTTGATTGTTTAAATTGTTCTGTGAATGTTGACTTACATTATGATATTAAAATACGACAGCTTTGAACTTTCACTTTCATAATTAATTCTGGTGCATTTTATTAGCATTGCTTTGAATGTATAGTAAGAGCCATCAGAATTCCTGAGAAGAGATGCCAAATTAACATACACATTTATTTATCTTTATTATTTGTCTTTCTCTCCATTAGAAATGTCTACAGGCAGAGGAAATTCCATTACCAAAGGGCATTCTGACACCTTCCTTTTGGAGGACATAAATCAGTCTGTATTTCCTTTCCCCTTAACGTTTAATTCAAGAAGATTTATTTGTTAGGCCTAGAAGCTAATCTTTGCATTGGATCTTTATAAGTTTTTGTATAATAAATTACTGAAACTTCAAGACTTCTCCTTCCTATGTTTAATCATGTGGAATATGCTTTAAATCCATTGTCCTGCTGGCTCCGGAGGTTAAGGACCCTTGGACTGAAAAATTGCACAGTGCTGTTCAGCTCATGGAAGTGAAAATACCTCACAGCTTTATGAACTCTTAACAGCATAATCAATCTCAAACTTACAGCTAGAACTTTATTTTTGTTTTTCTTACATCTGTTGTAATTCAACTGTAATTATGCTGATGGACTTGTTTGTCTCAGCATCATCTACAATCTGTGGTGAGGCTGGTAAAGGTTGAGCAGTGCTGACACTTGTCTCCCTTGGATGTAACTTCACTCCAAAAGGCAGGACTCTGGGTTGAAGGGAGGTAGAGTCACTGCTCCAAAAGGTTTGTGGGGGAAAGAGCTCCTGTAACAATCGAAATTCTATGTTTTTTTTCTGTTGGAGAGGGACAGTCAAGAAAATCCACAGCTCCTTGATGAATAGAGGAGATGGGAAATCTGTTGGATTTACAGTGAGCTGTCCTTGAACTGTTTTCGTGGCCTCTAAGATGAGAAAATTTACATCTGAGTTGTACAAGGTAGTTAATTATTCTGGCAGTAGACTGTGGCAAGTTGAAAATGTTATTTTTACCAGAACGGGGTTTGTTTTTCCTGGAGGTACCATAGTATGAAGCTGTAGAACATAGAATTGAGGCCATATGAGAATATGAATTTGATTTTCCATATAGTTCTTGAGATTTCTGAGAAAAGGTTGTAACATGTACTTTGGAATTCAGGTCTGGAAAACCCTCAACATTGTCTTTAAAATGGTCTAGTACCTAAGTTAAATTTGTATTTGGTTTATGTATTTTGTAAACTGACTCTGGAATACTTTAGACTACTGTTACCTTGTGATTGTTCTGGGAAATTTGATGTACCCTCCTGGTGTCCTTTTTGCCAGATAACTCTGAAGCAATGCAACTTTTATTAGTATACTTGAAAATGTACAAGGTTTTTTAATACTGAGTGGAGATGTTGTAATTATATATTGCATATCCATAATTATGGTGGAGATTCACTTTGCCAAGACAGTAATTGGTCCTGTGTGTTAGAAGCAATTGTGGGCCTGTGCCCACAAGGAAGAATTTGATGATGTACTTGTGAAATACAATACTACTTTTTTTGCTGACAGCTACTTGGGGTTTCTAACATTTGTGGGGTAAATAAAAGTATATATTTTTATAAAAAAAACAAGATATCCTTTTCTGCCTCGGTAAAGAGCATCCACATACCCACTACTTTAAAAATACTAATAAGATTTTTTAAATTAATAATGTGTGTGCTTCATAAGAATCAATATTTGGTTTTAGATGTAGCTTGAGGTTGTATCTGCTGCTTGAGCTGAATGTTTGACTTGTTTTTGTCATTTTAGCAGATTTGGATGGTGGCCAGTTGGTGTTGTGAAGATGCAGTGCAAATAAGGTTATATGCATATATCCCTGGTGGTTTTACATGTACATTTATATCACATATGACCAAGGAGAGCATTGCAGATGTGGAAGTACTGTGCCTTCAGGGCGAGATGCATCGAAGTTGGTGTGAGTCAGACTCCTGCTTGGAGACAGGAGTTCCAGGCAGTCCCAGGGATGCAGTGTCACCATTAGTGCCTGTGCTTCCAATTAAGTACTTAAATAAAGTGTTATTAATTCACACAGCCCTCAAACCCACTCACCACTTTGAGCCAATAACATTCCTTCTGCCTTCCAGCCCTCTAATCTCTAATTATTTAATTTTTTGTAGAGTAGAATGTGTCTATTTTAAACATCGATTTAATGCTAAAGGCTCATTTTTCTTTGAATTTATGCATCAGCTTTTCAGAAATAGCTTTTCCTTGACAGGCGCTCGCAGCCGTTTGATGCTATGTCCTTGCCAGGCTTCTGGGTGACACTGCTCGGTGCTTCAAGCAGCCACTCTTACCTATACATCTGGATATACATTTTATATATATGAGTGGGTGTGGGGGTGTGTGTATTATATATAAATATGTATCTATATAATGTAAAAGTAACGAAGCTGCTGCTTTGACCGTGGCTGGATGCTGCAAAGGTGACCTGTCCCCATCACTGAGCTGCAGAACCTTGACTCTCTGAGACTCAAACTGACCCTGACTCCGGAGAAGGGGGCAGAGACCCCTCTGCCGACCCCCTGCGCGGACATTTTAACCGATCCCCCTCTAATAATGTGATTTTGTGGTGCCCGAGGCCGGTTCCTGCAGGGCACAAACGCCCTCCGCACCCTGGTCCTCCGCTCGGCTCTTTCCGGAATCGCTCGGTCTTTCCGGAACCTCTCGTTCCTTTCCGGACCCTCTCTCTCGGTTTTTTCTGAACCCCTCGGTCTCTCCCAAACTATTCGTCTCTTTCCGGATGCACTCGGCTCTCTCCGGAGCCCCATCGTTCACCGGTGGAGCTCGGGTGGGCGTGGCCTCCCCTCACTCTCTTCCCGATTCTTTCCGAAGTCCTTCGTCTCTTTCCGCCTACAGGGCAGGGCCGCTCTGCGGCGCTGACGTCACCTCCGGCCGGGCTATAAAAGGGCGGGTGCGGGCGGCGCGCGCGGTCCGTGGCGGAGGGCGCGGAGCCGGCGGGAGGTCCGTGTGCACCCACAGACCCGGTGAGGGGATGGGGCCAAGGGCGGGCGGGGGGCGCCGCGCGGCGTTCACCGCGCCCCTCTCGGGCTCACCCAGCCCCGCACGCACAGCCGGGCACAGGTGTGCGGGTGAGCCGGGGGAGGCTGAGGCCGGCCCTGCCTCCGCGGGCGTCCCGGCCGCCGTTCGCTCTCGCCCTCCGCGGCTCCGCCGGGCGGTTCTTTATCGCGGGGCGCCGCAGAGCCGGGCCCGGGGTCTTCTTGCGGCCCTCGGGCGAGCGGAGTGGAGCGAAGGGCGGGGGCGCGGCGCGGGTGAAGGGCGGGCGGGCAGGGAGCGGCCGTAGCCGCCCTGAGCAGCGCGACCCGCGGTTGGAATCCCATTCAGCGCCCCGGGGAGGGACAAACAGGCGGAAAATAACATCTCCGGCGGGTAACAGCCCCCGACGTGCCCGCCCGTCCCTTCAGGGGTGCCACCCAGCATTTCCCGGGGAGAATTCCCGGGGGATGGAGCCCCCGGCGCTCCGCGGCGCCGGGAATCATTGCACAGCAATGGCTCCCGCGGCTGCCCAGCCCTGTCCAAGGTCAGGAGATGCGGCGAGGAGAAGGAAGGAGCGATGGAGGGGCCGGGGCAGCGGGGAGAGCCCGTTCCGCAGGGCCCGGGGGTCTCCGGGCAGGGACGGACACGGGGGCGGCTCAGCAGAGCTGACAAGCAGGGAGGCATTTCAGCGGAATCTCCCGACCTCTGTTCCTTGCATATATGTGTTACTTTGTATGTAGGGCAAGGTCTACTGCTTCCTTTGTAAAAGAATCAGCATTTAGGTGTGCTCTGTTGTTTTTTGTTTTTTTTTTTTTTTTTTTGTAATTTAAAGTAAATCAAAGTCAAGTGTTTCTCAATTTGTTGCCTGCATACACCTTACCTGGTTATAAAAATACAAATCTGCATTGCTGGGTCATAAATATGTGCCAATAGGGCAACCATTTTCCCTGCTATTGAAGGAAAACTAAGCAATTATCACTGTATATTTTTTCGGCAGGTTCATATTGGCTGTTCAGGATTTTTTTGTGGCTGTTTTATCATAAACCAGGTTCGTGTTCCAGTTGAAAATGTACGTGACTCCTGAGCAGTCTTTCATACATATTTAAATAGGTTTTGAAGAGCAGTTGTCTGGAGATGGCGAATGAACGTATCAGAGGAAAAAAAAAAGAAAAATCAACCCAAAAAAAGCCAACTCAGCCTGAAATGGTTCTGTATCTTTCTGGAAAACAAATAATCCATTTTCTTTTGGCATTTTTGTTTTCAGCAATGTGCCAGAAGATTCCAATGACTGTGTTCACCAAAAGGCCTTAGTCAGGGATTCAGATTTGTTCAAAACAAATTTTAAATCCCACTGTGGGATTTTCATGTATTTATAGCAGAGAGTTCTTCCTTGAAATCTTCATTTGTCCTTATTTATGGATTGTGCAGAGAAAATAATGGACAAAAGGTTGAAAACAGGTTGCTTTCTGCTGCATTGTGTGCAGGATCTGTAACTGTAATAGTGGAATTGTTAAGCTGTAGAAAATACTTTAACCAAGATAACAGGTTACATTGTTCACAAGAAGTTGTTTATTTCCATTATTGATGAAATAAAAAGCCGCAATATCCATATTGGTCAGACTGAAATCAAAATTTTATTTAAAGAAACAGATTTAGATGTAATGTTTATATGAGATCTGTAGTTCAGGAAGTTAAACATAATTCTGGTTGATTTTTTAATAGCAAAGGTAGCAACAGTAACAAAAATGGTGGTTACATTTGCACATTTTAAGCATTTTTTGCACATTTTTCTCCTGCACAGCAGTAGGACAAGAGAGGCCTTAAATCTCCTGTTGGAGGGTGGTACCTCCTGATGAGAAATTTGTTTTTCTCAACTATGACATTTGCAACTAACCTTAGTAATTTAACACAAATAGCTTGGTATCTTTGCTGTCTTTTTTTGGTCCATTTAATATATTTATGGGTTGTAACTGTTTTAGTCATAAATACATTGCTTTTTGGAGACAATTGATCACTTCCCCTTTATCGGAGGAAATAATACGAATTCCTCCCTTTTCTCCTCTGCTTGTTAGTGTAGTGTGGGAGTTTGTTTTTTCCATTTGTCCCTGGAGTGAGTGTAGGCAGCAGAAGAATGGGGTGGAGCAGACTGCAGATGCGGTGGATGGAGACTGAGACTGCGAGCCCGGCCCGGGCTGTGCTCCCGGGGCTGCCCATGGAGCCAGCAGAGGGGGAATGTGCTGGCTCCCTGCTGCAGCTGACACAAGTGGAGCTGTGCAAATGCCAGAGAGACCTCCACAGCTCCAGCCGGCACAAAGGCACACTCACACTGCTGCGGTTTTCCATGGAGGGATTGCAGCATGTCCGTGGCGTTGGGGAAGGCAAGGAAATTTTCAGCTGAAAATTCAGTGGATTTGACATTCTTAACAGCTACATCTCAAAAATATCATCTCAGAAAATACCTTCTGTTGCAACTGCTGCTTGTCCGTTTTTTGTTGTGGCAGTTGAAAGTCAACATTTTTGTAGATACTTACATTCCAAACCTTCTGATTGGGTTTGTGTCTTCAAATTAAGCTGTCACACTTGATTATGCTGTAGCAAGAACCATCATTTGCCATGTCCAGATAACTTGCTTTACTTTCTGTTTTGAACTTCAGATTATGGTCATCTTTTGGTTTGTTTTGAACTATCTGGAAAGGTTAGTACATACTGAATTAACTAAGTTTTCTTGTTGATATTGTAACCTTTTTGCACGAGGGACTCTGTCCTTTTCAATAGCTTGGGTAACACTAACACCAAATTGTTTTATGTGACAAGGAAGCAAAAGGAAAGTGATTAACAGGTACTGTGACAGAAGAATTTCAGCCATATCCTTATGCTGGTCATTAGTTGAATGTTATCTTGATTTCCCCCTCCCTTTTAGACTCTACATTCTTCCATCATGTTGTCATCGTTTCGTAAAGTCAAAGTCCAGGTATTTTTCCGTAATGCATGAAGTGCCCTTGCCACACTTGCCTGCCTTTATTGCAGTGACCTGTTTGTAACAAAAGCCACTAGTCTGAATTTATTCTATATAGCAGGTACTTTATTTGCACTTAGTGTGAGTCTGATCTTTAATACTTTGAGTTGCCTAATTTCTGTCTGTGATGCATGATGTGTGAACATGTTATAGGAGTTATAGTTCAATATAATCAGGTTTTGATACTGATTAATTTTCCAAGAGGTTTTTATTTTAAAACGTACTTGAGCAGAATCTTTTTCTTTAGACCATCTGCAAATCAACCATGAGGAGATTTACAGTGTAGAACATTGTGCATTCACAGTTGGCTTTGGTTCCTATTCATCCACTTGCACAAATTTATAATCCTTGAGTTGTTGTGGTGTAACTGTTTCTGCACAGTGATGCTTCTGTTTCAGTGGTGATAAAATAAATAGGATGTATGGATCAGACTTCAGCTGGGGAACACAAGCAACTAGATTTTATTTGGAAATGGTAGTGATGTAAATGTTTATACTGCAGTTAAAATGGTAATGAAAAGATAACAAATGGGGATGAAAAACGCTGGGGTTAATTATATAACCTTGCATTACCTGTAAACTCTGCATTTCTGCAATGCAGTCAAGGTAATTTGCTTTCTCAGGAGTCTCAGCAGAGTGCAGTCCATGCCAGCCCTGGATAGTTTTATCAAAGGTCTGTGATGTTAAAGCAAAAACAAATCCAAAAAAGCACCCTTCAGCAAGACAACAAATTCAGATGGGCAATTCAACTGTTCTTGTTTAAGTAGTAGAATTGGGATTTTAAGATTAAATACCCAAAAATGAACAGGTCTTTATCTGTCTTCATATTTCAGAAGTGCATAGTTGAGGCTGTGCTCAAACCCTCTTGTCAGCCTAAATCACTAGCTTTGCAACCCCTTTGATTGAAACCATTTACTTTTTATTTTCTTCTAATGCGACAGTTTCTGTGTCCCTGCAATACCTGCTTAAATTTTGGGGCTGGTTTGAGTTTTACCTGCACTGTGGTTAGTCTGTAGGAGTGTATAGTATCAAACAGCAACTTNTTTTTTTTTTTTTTTTTTTTTTGGTACTGCAGTGCTTGACTGATTTTTCTGGCTCGCAATTTGTGTTGGTTTGGGGCTCTTAGTGACTTTCCTTAATAGCTTATTTGGACACAGTGTTCTGCTGCACATAGTCTAACCTTAAAATGTCTTTATTTTGTAAAGTTAAGTTCAACAAACCAAAAGGCCGGGCATTAATTTTGTCCCAATAGTGTTTTAAATCTCTAGGATAGGATATGGCATCCTTTAGCTCCTTCTCTGGAACACAACATGCTCAGGCTCCCTTTGCAGGAGCCAGTGCTGTCCGTGTTTTCAGGATTCTCTTTGATGATACAAGAACTTATGGACTTCCCTAAGCCAGGCAGTCATGGTGGTTTGTTTCTTCCCTGGTGTTTTGAGGGAGCTGTTAATGGGAAAAATGAAAGCGGGGGAAAATGTGTTGTGATTTTTTTTCCTCTGTCCTTTTGAAGGTTATTTTCACATCCAGTTTTTTTGCTTAAAGAAGAAAGATCAGCAGTCTGTTCCCATTCCCCAGGAGGGAGTAGCTGATATCAGTTAAATCTTCTTTAGACAAGATTGACGATGTGTGATGCTGATGAACATTAAAAAAAAAAGCATTGAGCTGTTCATGAGTGCATACTTGGGAAGCAGGAATGTTTTGGTAGGGAAAATATTTCTGTTACAGGCTACTGCTGAGGTCGTCTATGCTGAATATATGTAACACATCAGGACTTGTGTTAAGAGAAAATTATTTTACTGCTTCTGAAGGTCTTTATGTACTGATATCTGATTGTTTTTCAGGCCAAGGAGTTTAATTTTTTTAAGCTTCATGTAATTGCTTTTAAAAATACACTAAAATCTTCTGCCTAGCACTGAATGTATTTCACATTTGTGCTTTTAAATCCCTGAAAACATGTTTTGGTAAGGGAAATGCTGACAGCTCTGCTGTGTGGCACCACTTTAATTCCTGTTGAACCCACCTCGATGCCACTGTTCCCGAACTTGAATGGTGTTGCTGACATCATCGTTGTTGCACTGCAGTGTCTGTAAATACCTGCAGTTGTGTATTTTAGTGTGCTATTATGTATAATTTGTATTGACTGGGGAAGGCATAGATGGAAGGATGAGAGTAGTAAGTTTGTTTTGTCGTTTCAGTATTTTTCCCTTAATTTTCTTACTTCTTTTTGTTAGCTGTTTTTCTTTCCTTTTTTAAATAGCATCAAAACGGTGCAGTGTGAAGAAGCATTTCTGATTCTCTTACTTAAGACATAAGCTGACCTAATGTTAGTCTTACAGAGTGAAAGGAGGAATGAAATGTCACCAGGACAGTCCAAGCCTGCTGTCCGGGGCCTGGAAAGTTCCCTCAGCCCCGTCCTTATCGCCCTGCACCGGCTGTGCCGGGCGGGGCCGGGGGGATGAGGCCGGTTATCTGGGGACAGCCTGGCACAGTCACATCCCAGTGCTTTTCGCCTTAAAAACACAAAGCACAACTTGTAGTTGGTGGGATTCATACAAGAAGTGCAGAGGTGTATCCTAGGTGTCTTCAAACGGTGTAGTTGAACCAAGAAGTTTTGGGAATATCTTGGGGGCGTGCTTGGTATTGCAGGGAGTGCTGCAGTTGGAGGTGATAACATGGGAGGGAGGGAGACTGCATTGTTCTGCAGCATCCATGACTTTTGAGTTCCGAGCTCCCTGGTGGCTCTGGCAGCACAGACACTGCTGACGTCGGCTGGGGCTGCAGGAAGAACAGTCCATTATTGCTACACTAAAGCACTTCTTTTACAATTGACTCGCTCCACTGTAGTTACAAAAGGAGCCTTTCTTTTAACCAATTCCAGCAAAAAGAGGAGCCAGATTGCCTGGCTTGTGTGGTGAGAGGCAAACCAGCTCCCAGGGTAAATTACAGAAGATCTCCCATTTAGCTTTCAATATTGTAACAATATTTGAAATGATAATTTAAATCATTTAAATATTTCCCTAAATTAATAATGTGAATAGTTAAATAATTGAAATATTTTCAAATCACTTTATGGAGGTTATTTTTTAATATTGAAATACAAGTTGAGTTGTATTGTACAGTGAATGAGTGTACAGTTTTCCAGAGACTGACCAGGATTTAATTTCCTCCCAGCACTGCCCAAACTCAGAACCAGCAGAGGGGCTCCAGCCATGCAGTGCATTAGACCAGCTGCCACTGTATTATTCCAGAACACAATGCAGTTTAAAAGTGTTACTGGTATTCAAACACAGCATGACAGGGCAGGAAAGGAAGTTTTTAGCAATAACTTCCCTTCCTGGAGGAAAAAGGCCGTTTGAAAGAGTGCTGGAACAAACAGCTGCTTTCTCAGGGAACCATATCTGTGCTTGAGCTGGAGTTATATTCAGGAGTTTGAGCTTTTAATACTCAGATACACTAATCAAGTGGAGATTTTGGTAGCACTGCCAGGCAAAACCTGGGTTTCATTTATGTAACACAGTCTGCACACACTGGGGTGGTTTTTTTCCTTGCCCTCTTTTGACAGTAATGAGTGGAAGGAAAAACAAAGCTGAATTTTCTTTCCTTCCTGCAAGTACTGCAGTGCAGTTGGGGCTCAGAGTTCATGGGAGCAAGGAGTGCTGCTGGCACGACTGTCCTCTGGAGGGTGGGGACCTTGGAAGGGTAGCTCAGGAATGTCTGGATTCGTCCCCATATGTTCCTTTCTATCAGATTGTCCTTTTACAAGTGCTTGGAAAACATGGCCCTGTAGATCACTTTCCAACCTGTGGAGTTTTCCATGCAATTATGCAAGATACATGTCTAATTAAAGCATGCAGCTAACTAATGACTAAATAACAATTTAATATTTAATGATGTATTTTAACTGATTGCCCATGCCTTTTAGTCTGCAGTTCTAGTCTGAGTTTCTTCCCTGTCTGATAGGATTGAGAGAAGTACCTTTAGCTTGGAGAGTGCAGAATTGATGGTAGAAAAGCATTGAGTGAGTGACTCCTGTAATCATTTGTAAACGAAGACATTAATTGCAAAATTGTTCAGGCACAGAGTGTTTGTTGCAGCAACCTCTTGATATGCAGTTAGTTGTTAAATAAGTGGTTAAATATTCAAACTTCCATGATAATAATAGTTCCACTTTTAAAATTTGTGTTACGGTTCTGTTCTAGGGCCCAGATCTTTTACTGAAAGTCAAATTGCTTTTTGAAAGTTGAGGAACTGAAAATTAAAGGTTGTCATAATTTTAATAAAAAAGAGAAAAAGCAGATCGGTAGTCGGGTCTTTGCTGCCTGTGGTAACAATATTAGGTTTTAGTACATAAAGCAATGTGGAAGGATTTTCAGTCAGAGCAAGATTATTGGTTAAGCAAAATGCTCCTTGACTTTACTTGTCTAAGGCCAGATCTGTGAAGCCTCTTACTGGCTTCTGGAAGGTTATGTAGAGAGTGGCAGGATGGGTTTGTAACTTTTTTTAATTGAGGGAACAAAGAAGAGATGCATCAGACAGAGATGTGGGTCTATATATGTATGTAAGTATATATAGATATATGTGGGCCACTTAACTGTTGTTCAAAGAAGAGTAATATTCTTTAGTATTGAATATTTTAAACACAGTATTTCGAGGTATTGTATGTTGTACAAGAAATATTTTATGTCTGTATCTACACATATTTGTGCACAAACCCACACTTTTAGCTGTTGTGTTGGACACTTGCATGCTACAGTTTGAGACAACACAGACTTGATATGACTGCAGCCATATTTGTCCAAACCAAATAGGTGTTAAATGTCTTTGTAAATTTTCCTTTGCCACTTTCTGCTAGAAGTATGGTTTTATTTATGTGTGAGACACTTATATTTTATACATGTACTTGCACACACAGAGTAAGACTGTAAGTAAACCACGTGTGATTTTAAAAAACCAGCTCTTTTTCTGCATGGATCTCTTCCTGATCTACTAATGTTTTGTAAGACAAACATAATGGGGGGTTTTTTTGCTTTCAGAAAATGGATCCAAGTGGTGTAAAAGTGTTGGAAACGGCAGAAGATATCCAAGAAAGGCGTCAGCAAGTTTTGGACCGTTACCACAGGTTCAAGGAACTCTCTTCTCTAAGGCGCCAAAAACTTGAAGATTCCTATCGATTCCAGTTTTTCCAGCGTGATGCAGATGAGCTTGAGAAATGGATCCAAGAGAAACTGCAGATTGCATCTGATGAAAATTACAAAGACCCAAGCAATTTGCAGGCAAGTCCTCCTGCCACTTTATATTTCCTGTACTATTAATTTTAGGGTGTTACAGGTCAGCTGGGATAGAACAAACACAGAAATGAAACTTGATCTGAGAGTGAAGAAAGATGGATGCAAATACCCATGACCTTGCAAAGTGCTCTTCAAAAGCCTGGCTTTTTTGCTGATGTAATTGGAATATTTCTAATAATGGATTAGATGCTACATCAGCATAGAAGAAGTTGCTCAGTGTAATGTAGTGTAAAACCAACTTTGTTTAATCCTAGAATTTGTGGATGCCTTAACTCTGTGAATAAATGTGAATTATCACTTATTGTTTCCACAAAAAAAAAATATATTTGTAGAAAATAAGCTTGTGTGGGTAGAACTAGCTAACAGATTCTCAGGGGTTTGAACATTGTCATGTGCAACAGCAAACACAAGAAAGAAATAACTAAAACTGGGATGTTTGAATCCACCTGTTGATCCACCACGTGATACAACTGATTTCAACTGTGCAGTTTTATTATTTGTTTGTCAGTCCTGAATATGCATAAAATACACTTAAAATCTTGCTGCTGGGGAATGTGGAGGAGTCCCTGCACCAAATCTCAGCTGCATTCTTTGATGTTTTCCTTTCAGGGGAAGCTGCAGAAGCACCAAGCCTTTGAAGCTGAGGTGCAGGCCAATTCAGGAGCCATCATTAAACTGGATGAAACTGGAAATCAGATGATTAATGAAGGCCATTTTGCATCTGAAACCATAAGAGTGAGTTTTAAAGCTTTTTTCCCTCCCTGCCTCTTACAGGCCTTTCCTTAAGCACTTTATTCAGATTGCACAGATAACTGTATGTTCAAAACCTCTCTCTAAAATTCTACAGGTATTGATTAGTGAAATCATGAGAAAATTTGTATTTGTAAAGCTAAGAGGTGGTTTTCTCTTTCATGAGCACCCAGCTCATGACTTCTTTTGGCTCTGGTTCTGAGGAGAACTGTTTAAAGATGAGGTGTTTTTGTAGTGATTATCAAACTGAATTGCTAAGTTCAGCATTTCATTCTAACTTGCCTTTACTGGTTCAGTCCTTCACGCCGTACCGGACTGCCCAGCGCCCGATAGTCACGGCCACCCAAGTGGGGTCCCACATACGAGTAGGTGAAGCTTGTGGCTCTGCAGTGCAACTTGTTTTTGCAATGTCTCCTTCCTTCCTTGGTTGACAGTTTGCACCATCCTTCTGGGCAGTGCTCAGAGTTCTTTCCTCCCTTGAAGCCTCTTTAATTGAACTTTCTGAGTGGATTAAGTTGTATCCGCCCATGATGTTCAAAAGCTTCTCTTGAATGACTTTCAAGTTTCAGGTCTTGATGAGCAAAGTGTTATAGACAATGGGTGGAGCAGTTACTTTCCTGTTTTGCAAGTTGTGTGCATGTGTGGGAGTGTGGTTTTACTTTTTGTTGTCTATAAAGTTTATGGTGTCTCCCAATAGTTTGAAAGGCCAAGTGCAGCCAGAGAAACTCAGTATTAAAACTAGTAATTGCTCCTAGTATGTCCATATCATGTCACTTCACAAAGTTAGCTAAATATATTAACTGTTTAGTGTTAAGAGAAGTGGTTAACATACAGTGAAATGGCGTAAGTTTGACTTGAAACAAATGTTTTGTCTTAAATAAGAATAAATTCCCAAAGGAAGATGCTATTCACTTATTGGGAGTTGACTTTCATATAAAAGACTAAACACTTGAAGGGCAGAGCAGCAAATTTTTGGTATGACTTCATATTAGCATAGAATTTAAATCCAATTTTATCTCAAGATGTTTAGCTCATTGTTACGTAAAGATAACTATTTGATTGCTTCATTAATTAATAACAACTGTCTAAATACTCAGTTCAGTAATTTCTAATTTTGTGTTACAACACTTCACATCATTTGAAAACTATTTACTGAAGATAAAATCATGAGGTTTGTCCCTCACCCTTTGTTTAAAGTAAGATTTAGGATGTACAACTTCAGAAAAATAAATAAATCTACTGTTAAGGACAGGAAGGAAATAAATCTCATCTTCTTGGACAGGAGATTTTAATAACAACATCCCTTTGTTTCAGACTCGACTGCAGGAGCTGCACCGACTATGGGAATTACTGATGGAAAAGATGAGAGAGAAGGGAGTCAAATTGTTGCAAGCACAGAAATTGGTGCAATATTTACGGGAATGTGAAGATGTCTTGGACTGGATCAATGATAAGGTGTATAATCACCTCCCTTTATTGTGTCCTTGATGGGAAATTTGATGTGTTTGTGTGGAAAATTTCTGTAAGCATAGAGTTGCTGGAGGTCAGGTAATCCCAGAAAGCTTGTAAAGGCACCTGTATGTTTTATTTAGTTATTCACATTGCATCAGCAGTACGTGTGCAAAGTACTACTGTTCTTTTGCAGCCACAATAAAAGCTATTAGAATAAGAGGAAGCCTGTGTGTTGGAGAGCACTTTTAGCATAATCAATTCATTCTTTGCTTTGAGAAGACAAATAAAATTGAAGTTTCCTCTAAGGGACATCTTCAACATGTAAAAGCAAATATCTTTTAATAAATATTCTAAATTATTTGTTTCAGAAAGGAGCCAGCCCAAGCAGCAAGCAGTGTGTAGTTACTAAATGATTGGAATATCTTTAGATATACATTGTAAGGACATGAACTTCAGGAGGACTGTTGCCTCTTGATTCTTTGAACTCTAAGGAAGCAGACCACAAACCACACTATCAAAAGGAAAAAAAGCCACAAAATAATCACATTGGTTTCGTTAAATGATAGTTTGCTATTTTGTATCACTGTGGGTTCAAACTGTAAACCCTCTATAACTGTTACTGAATACAACAGTGCACTTTTTGTGCAGACATCTTGCATCAGAAGCCTACAGCAAATGCCCATAAACAGTGTAAAAAGGAATAAATTCTAGTCACTCTGTGTGCTAAGAATTTGTACTTGAAAAATTAATATGACCAAGGAAGATGAAAAAATAATCCCCTTAGTGATTTTGCATACTTTCTGCAATAACGGGTAGGTGTTGGGGCAGGGAATGGAGTTTAATGAATAAACTTAGTAGTTTTAAGTCTGACCTTAAACACTGTGATTGTCTTTGACCTATTGAAAATTAGGACGGTTTGCCTCCTAATTTTTAGTAGTGATTTCCCATAGGATATACTGAAATTAACTTTTTCTTTTTTCAATGTGCTAGGAAGCAATAGTGACATCAGAAGAGCTTGGACAGGACTTAGAGCATGTTGAAGTTTTGCAAAAGAAGTTTGAAGAGTTCCAGACAGACCTTGCAGCTCATGAAGAAAGAGTAAATGAAGTGAACCAGTTTGCTGGCAAACTTATCCAGGTAAGCATTTATGGGTGTTGAAAATATCTCTTGGCAAGTCAGTTATCACAGCAAATATTTGTCTGTAACTTCCCCTCTTTCCGCCCTGGATTGGGGCAGATCTTTAAGCTTTGCTCCACATGGGTACTTGGCTATCTTCACCTTAAATGGACACCATTTGATTCACTTGTTCTCCTGCTGAACAGCCTGAATAACTGCCCCATCTGGGAAATGAAAATCTCCTGGAAATGTGGAGAGTAGTGATTAGTAAGAGAAACTGTCATACTGGGGTTAAATTTATTTCCCATCTACAAGGAGGTTTAATATCTCTTCTGGTTTGATATCTGGGGCCTGATCAAGGATGGAGGCAGGGCAGGAAGTGTTTCATTCCAGGGAAAAAGAAGATACTGTTTACAACCCTCTTCTCGTGGACTAATTAGTATTTAGGGAAAACACTACAAGCATATTGAATGTTTGCACAGTGAAATTTCAGGGAAACTTGAATTGGGTGATCATCTGAAAAGGACAGTAATTATAAATTGATCTCTTGAGGACCAGCAGCATTTGGATGCAAAACCAAAGAACATATGAAAATAGCATTTTCCCTTTGCCAGGAAACTCATCCTGAAGAGGAGCTGATAAAGTCCAAACAGGATGAAGTAAATGCAAGCTGGCAGCGGCTTAAGGGACTTGCCCTTCAGAGACAAGGAAAACTCTTTGGGGCAGCTGAAGTTCAGCGTTTCAACAGGTATGAACTTGGCTGGATCTGCTGAATGATGTAACCCTTTGTGTGGGTGTTTAATGGTGCATTCAGCTGCACACAGTAGTGTGAGAAGAGCTACTGTCTCCTATGGCTTTGCTTTACTCTTCTGGATGACTTGCTGAACGA
Source organism: Promerops cafer (assembly GCA_013398275.1). Classification (NCBI taxonomy): domain Eukaryota; kingdom Metazoa; phylum Chordata; class Aves; order Passeriformes; family Nectariniidae; genus Promerops; species Promerops cafer. Next base: position 316,574 of record VZSE01001178.1, on the reverse strand, counting down.
AGACCTCGTTGTTCTACAGTTACTTTGGAATGGTCATTCTGATGGAGCTTTTCAGGACTTGGCAGTTTTGTTCATTCCTGCTAATGGCAGTTTTGCTCTCTTTTCCTCTGAGGGCTTTTTCCTCCAGTTCTGTCCTACATGAGCCTTAAATGGGCTGTGGTGTTTTTTTTTTTTATTGGATGTCAGCCAAATTGTGCTGGAGGCTCTCTGACCAATGTCTTTCTATTCTCATCTCCATCTACAGCATTTTGAGATTTGCTGTAATTAAGTTGGAGAAGGGTCCAGGGTGGGAAATGGATCCACTTCATGACAGTGCTCAGTGGTGCTGGAATTCCTGGTTTGCATCTGGTGACAGTGGCCTGTTAATATGCTTCAAAGTTTCTTGAGATGCAAAGAAAGTCTATTTATTTGTTTTCTAAAGGATGTTTGTAGTTGGCTGCAGTGTTTATATATATGGGTTTGTATGCTAGTACGTCTGGCACACGTATGGGAGCAAATCCCGCTTCCTTCCTTTTTCCATACAAGACAAACTGCTTTCAATTTGTGCTTTGTTTTGAAGGGATGTGGATGAAACAATCAGCTGGATTAAGGAGAAAGGGCAGTTGATGGCCTCAGATGATTTTGGCAGAGACTTAGCCAGTGTGCAGGCATTACTGCGCAAGCACGAAGGCCTGGAAAGAGACCTGGCAGCTCTGGAAGATAAGGTACCCCTGTGAGATGTATTTTACCTACAGCTAAACGAGGTGACTGGCTTGTAAGGGGCTGGAAGCTCACTCACAGTTTGTGCCTGGGTTTAGGTGAAGGCCCTGTGTGCAGAAGCTGACCGTTTGCAGCAGTCCCACCCAATAAATGCTTCCCAAATTCAAGTGAAACGGGAGGAGCTCATTGCCAACTGGGAGCAGATCCGGACGCTGGCAGCGGAGAGGCACGCTCGCCTCAACGACTCCTACAGGTGGGTCACTGCAGCAGGACAGTGGTGCTGCCCTCCTTGCTCACATTTGACAGAGGGCTCTTGGAAGGAGAAGAAAGGGGTGCCTTTCCAAAATGTTGGGATGCTTCTGGTGTTTTCAGAGCAGTCTTGTTCACCAAATTCTATTTTACACTAACTTCTTGTAGTAAAAGAAATATGTACATGATTGCAAAATTATTCCAGCTTTTTGTCATTCTCTGGGTGTGGATCAACTATGAAAATAGACACAGTGATGTTTTAGGACATTTGCTATTTTCTTCGTCTGAGTTGAGACATGCATTTTGAAGTACATTATCTGACTATGTTTCAGTTTTGCTTGGAAAAAAAGTTTTTTTATTACAAACCTGTTCACTAGTCTTTAAGAGTCTCTATGAAGACTGAGGTATGATATATTGTTTGATATATTGTCCCAGACCAAATGAATTCTCTGTTTCTGTGGTAGGTTTTTTTTTGCTGTGGAATTTGTGTTCATCCAGTCTTGTGTCTATACTCACCTGGTCTCTGAAACATAACCTGTTAGATCACTGTTGAGAAGCCATACTAAAAACAAACTAGTCCCGATATGGTGGTTAGTTTACATCCTTTCTGGTTTTGTTTTTCTGCCCTTTGTTCCTTCCCACAATGTGGGATTTTTGGCAGTGGAGACCCACACAAATAATCTTTTCCTTTACCTTCCCTGCCATAGTCTCTTCAGAGCAATTAACAGCAAATGTGAAAGGGAAACAGAAACTGATCACTTTTGCTGATAAATGTTAAGCTTATGCCAAAGGCAACAACTAAAGGCATTCTGGAAGGAATTTGAGGATTTGTTTGCTTGTTTTAAGGCTGAGGCATGTGCAGTTGTAATTTTCTGTCAGTTCCCTCCCCCACACACTGCTATGGTTGTGACAGAAACAGTCCTGTGAATTATCTTGAGAATTATATTTTGATTTCTGTTGTCCTCAGTGTGTAGTTAGGAATATTAATTTTACTTACAATGTAAGTTATATGCAAAAATGTATCTTTGAGACATTGATTTAGAACATTTTCATAACTTCAAAAGACTTCTTTTTTGATTGAAAGCATATTTAGTTATTTAATATTCTGAGCACATTTTTGTGTTGTTTTATTTGTATCTGAGGAACAGCTTTTATGTTTGTAACCCCTTCTTTGGGGGGAAGGGGAGAGAAACTCTGCAAATTAATTATTCCAAATAATTTTTTCCTTTGCTTACCTAAGGCTGCAGCGCTTTCTCGCAGACTTCCGAGACCTCACCAGCTGGGTGACTGAGATGAAGGCTCTGATAAATGCTGATGAACTTGCCAATGATGTGGCTGGGGCAGAAGCCCTTCTAGACAGACATCAGGAACATAAGGTAGAGTGATTATCCAGCCCAATCCAGTCAGCAGCCCTCTGACCTGGTCTCTGAGTCAGTGTTGTAGCACTGGAATGCTTTGATCATGCAACTAACACAGTACTAGATTGCTGTCCTGATTTAATATTTTAAAATTGTTTCTAGATGGTAGATATATGCTAATTACTAAGTATTTAAGAATGCTTATAATAACATTTTATAAAAATTAGGCCTGATAGCAGCCAGTTAGACTAATGACTGTTTTAATCCTTCATCATGAGGAATTCCTATAATTAAGCAGAAAGAATACAGCTCAAATAAACTTTTAGTTTTATTTTAATGTAGAAATTTATACCTACCTTACTTGCATTGTAAGGTAATTCTGACACTCTGAGCTAAGATAAATTTTGGTAACAGCTTTTTCACATCTCTTTCCATAGGGAGAAATTGATGCCCATGAAGACAGCTTCAAATCTGCTGATGAGTCAGGCCAGGCTTTGCTCTCTGCTGGGCACTATGCTTCTGATGAAGTTAAAGAAAAGGTAAATTGAGAGCAAGAGCTCCTAGAAGAATTTTGTCTCTTTATTCTGTGTCCCTTAATTTAAAAGGGTGATCACATCAGGAACTGGAACAGGAGGTCATTTTCAATTCAGTGCTAACTACTTTTTTAGAGTCACAATTTGATTTTACATTAAGATGGAAGTGAACTAGAGTGTTAAATAAAATTGTTATATATTCCTCTTCCCAATCAATTAGCTAACCATCCTCTCAGATGAAAGGTCTGCCTTGCTGGAACTGTGGGAGCTCCGCAGACAGCAGTATGAGCAGTGCATGGACCTGCAGCTTTTCTACAGGGACACTGAACAAGTTGACAACTGGATGAGCAAACAAGAAGTGAGTGCATATCTTTGAGTTCTCCAGATATGGTGGACTTTAATTTCTGGGTAGTCTTCTGTAAGCTTAAGCAATTGGTATTAACTGCTGGCAGTGCCATAAACACCCACAAGTGAGTGGGTGCTTTGCAGAGTTATTTATCTGCCTGCCTGAAATTGTGCAATGGCTGTTTCCATCTAATGCTGAAACTATGAGCTATGACAAGTTGGCTTGATGTGGCTTTTGTGTGTGTTAACGCTTGTAAAATGCTGGTTGAATAAGAAGCTAAAAAGAATTATTGGCTGTGGAAGCATAAAGCAAACACCATGCCAGTATGCCATCTTCACCTTTCAGTAATAACGTATGGCAGGAAATATCCCTGGCTCTGCTTGAGCTCACTTATAGCAGCTGAGTATGGAAACATAAAAATGTGTCTGTGTCCTTACTTCAGGCATTTCTGCTGAATGAAGACCTTGGTGATTCTCTGGACAGTGTAGAGGCTCTTCTAAAGAAGCATGAAGACTTTGAGAAATCCCTAAGTGCCCAAGAGGAGAAAATCACAGTAAGACATTGATATTAGGTCATCACTAAATGGACAAAAAGTGAAACAAGGGCATTTATTGACTGGGGAGGAGACACTGCTAGAGGGTGGTAAAGGATGGTGTTTGCTTTGCAGAATGATCTTCTGTTATGTGGGATGTATTAGCTCTAAATAACAGGTATTGTCTCTAAAATGGAAAATAGGGGAAAAGGTGTGGGATAGGGCTCTGTTTCTGTCTCAGAGCTGGGTAACCTGGTGCTTCCTTATCATACCAGCACACAGGTGGCTGAATATTTGTCAAAAACCTGCACTCTTCCCCATGGAGAGGATGAGGGTATAGAGAGAAAAGGGTGTAAGGATAGATCTGCTAATGGCTTTCTGCCAGTTTTACTGCGATAAACTTTGGGGAATTGATATCCTAAGCAAATTTGCACAAGCAATTTCTATTACACCAAATAAATGGAAACTTGTTTTCCTTCTAGGCATTAGATGAGTTTGCTACTAAGCTGATTCAGAATAACCACTATGCCATGGAGGATGTTGCTACACGCAGAGATGCTGTAAGTATCCAAAACACATTTGGACTGTAGGCTTTAAATCTTGTTCTGCTTTATTATTTTACATTGTTTGACTTCAATATAGGATAAGTCAGTGGAGTTGTCCCAGGAGGGGTACAGTGGTGGTTCTTACGAGCTTGAAGAATTTAAAAACCTTTTACTTTTTTTTCAGCTGCTGAGCCGCCGAAATGCCCTTCATGAAAGAGCCATGTACCGCCGCGCTCAGCTGGCGGATTCTTTCCATCTGCAGCAGTTTTTCCGAGATTCTGATGAGCTCAAGAGCTGGGTTAATGAAAAGATGAAAACTGCAACTGATGAGGCCTACAAGGTAAACACAAAGATGAATGGTAGAATGCTTTTAAGGAAGTACCAGACTTAATCAGTCTAATGACACAAAGCAACATCAGCCAAAATGATGCTGATAGTCAGTGGCGTTAATGGCAACAGGAGGAATTGTGTAACTTCTTCCTGACCCCAAGAGGCATTTTCCCATCATGCAGTAATCACGCCTATCCAATAGCTTAAGAATTCTCATTTAAGGCATATTTTTGGCACCAGATCCTCTGGTTACACCATGGCACGTCTCTGAATGTAGTCCAATTTCAAAAATTCTTCCGAGACCTTTGGGTACTGATTTTGTATTGAAATGTTCTATTTCTTTCTTCATCTGTAGGATCCATCGAACTTGCAAGGTAAAGTTCAGAAACACCAGGCTTTTGAAGCAGAGCTGTCTGCTAACCAGAGTCGTATCGATGCCCTGGAGAAAGCTGGCCAGAAGCTGATTGATGTCAAGCACTACGCGTCTGATGAGGTGGCAGCTCGCATGAATGAAGTCATCAGCTTGTGGAAGAAGCTTCTGGAGGCTACTGAGCTCAAAGGTGTGACTTGCTCAGTAGAATATGGGCAAATTTCTAGATAGTTTAGCTGGGAGAAGACAGCAAATGAGTTAACTTCAGTTTCCACTTGACTTACCTTGTCCTGTTCTCCTCTTGCCTGTCTCTCTCAGGTATAAAACTGCGAGAAGCCAATCAGCAGCAGCAGTTTAATCGCAATGTGGAGGACATTGAGCTCTGGCTGTATGAAGTAGAAGGACACTTGGCTTCTGATGATTATGGAAAAGATCTAACTAATGTCCAGAATCTTCAGAAGAAGCATGCACTGCTAGAGGCAGATGTTGCTGCCCATCAGGTAAGGGAAATAATTTTTATTCCTGCCTTTTCAGATATTTTCACTCAAAAGATGCTATTTTCAGATATGCTCAGTCAGAGACCTTAGCAAGTCTTACGGTTTTTTTAGCTTTGGGTTTTACAGTTTGCTTATAAAAAAAAATTTTGAACTGAAACATAACTTGTATGTCTCTAAAATAATATCTTTATAACTTTAATAGAAATGAGCTTCTCAGTCACTGCAGCCACCTCACAGAAATTCTGACCTAATGCTGTCGCTGGATCAATTTTAGGATCGGATAGATGGCATTACCATCCAGGCACGCCAGTTCCAGGAGGCTGGGCACTTTGATGCTGACAATATCAAGAAGAAACAAGAAGCTTTAGTGGCTCGTTACGAAGCTCTGAAGGACCCCATGGTAGCTCGCAAGCAGAAACTCGCAGATTCTCTTCGCCTGCAGCAGCTTTTCCGTGACATTGAGGATGAAGAGACCTGGATTAGGGAAAAAGAACCTATTGCAGCTTCAACAAACCGAGGTTGGTCCATCCTGGTATCTCTAGGATTTAGATGTCAGAATTGCTCTGTTATAAATTGTATCTTTATAAAACATTCCCTGAAAATTTCAGAGCTGTTTTGTGTAATTAACTGCCCAGAGTTACATATTTGCCATCACCCATGGGTCTCTGGTGTTGCTTATATAATTCCAGTGGTAATGTAGTTTCCATAGTGCATCTTCATTGTTAGAGTTCTCCCTGTACAAGTTTGTGTAGTGCTGGCTGCAGCTGCCTTGAAATTTTTGTTTCATCTAGTGACTCTGATTCAGCTGATTAATTATTTTGTATCTTTCAGGCAAGGACTTAATTGGCGTCCAGAATCTGCTAAAGAAGCACCAGGCTTTGCAGGCAGAAATTGCAGGCCATGAGCCTCGCATTAAAGCAGTCACACAGAAGGGAAATGCTATGGTGGAAGAAGGTATGTCTCAATATTTTTTAACTCTGGCACAGTCTTTTGTTCTCTGGCCCAGCCCAGTTAAGAATTATTGCCTGATTTTATGCTGATAATAGGCAGGTACCTGCTAGCAGGATGAACTGCTGGTCATCCTTTCACATGAAAATAAAAATAGGTTCCTAGATGGGAACCTGTCATAATTTTGGCAGCTCTCTGTCTACTCTTGATGAACACTTATTTAGCAATTTTGTGTCCATTGTATTTAGTCTTTGTAATTAAATCTGTTAAAGGGTTCTATCCGAGGTACGTAATCATGATGTGAGAGAGAATTCTCTACAAAGATGGTAATTCTTTTAAATAAATAGGCATCTTTATTTCTGACTGGGTGTTTTTACCATGAAAATGTAAAAAAAAAAATCTTTCAGGTCTGAAATAATACTTGTCTGCTACCAGAACTCTGGAAAGAGATGATCTTTTCTGTTTCATCATTGAGAAATGTGATGTGTCTCATTTTATTCCTAATGATTAAGATATGCTAGTACATATGCTAGGTTCAGTGTTTTCCAGTCTGAGGCAAAAGGACCAGCTGAGTTATCTTTCTATAATTCCAGTCTACATAGGCTTTAAATTGGTCTAATTTTTTGACTTTGAAGAACTACAGGTAATCTTTTAATGTCTATTGGCTTTGTCTGCTGAAGTCCTTCAGTTCCCTCTGCTTCTTTTCCATAGGACACTTTGCAGCTGAGGATGTGAAAATCAAACTGAACGAGCTAAACCAGAAGTGGGACTCTCTGAAAGCCAAAGCATCTCAGCGTCGACAGGACCTGGAGGATTCCCTGCAGGCTCAGCAGTACTTTGCTGATGCTAATGAGGCCGAATCCTGGATGAGGGAAAAGGAGCCCATTGTAGGCAGTACAGACTATGGGAAAGATGAAGACTCTGCTGAGGTATTTGACATTCTTGTTTAAATCAATTTTGCCTAAGTACAGTGAGGATTTGTTCAGTGGTAAAAAATGAGCTGTGATAATTTCAGGATTCTTAACAAAGAGGGCAGATTCTTGCATCAAGCAAGATTTTGGCTCTTAATCAAAAGATGATGTATTTTCCTGTGTCTTAGTTGCTATTGCACATGAAATTCTGCTGCTCAGTATATTAAACCAACTGTGAGGAAGCTTTATCTCTGTATTCACACTTTTACAGGGTTTTGGTTTTTTAAGTACAATGAAAAAAATATCAGCAAGTTCCTCATGGGGTGAGCATTTCAGTATGAGTCTGTTTTTCAGCAGTTCATTAGTCTGGAAGTAATTTTTTTGTCTGGATTTGTTTTATTGATATCATTCTGCAGTCAAACACCACATCCCAGGTAGTGCTGACTGACGTTTTATCAATGTGAGGTGCAGTTTAAAGGCACACTTTAAACTTACCCGTATCACTCTGGAAATAGTTATTTCTGGTCTGAACAAAAGAATGTTGCTGAGATAAGGTAAAGGCAAAGCACCAGAAGCATTAGGACCTCTATCTAGCCTGTGAATAAATAGAAGTGATTATTCCCATGAGCGTCACAAGCCTGGCAGCTCTGAAAAACCCACATTCCCTCTGTATGGAGTCAAAGTGTATATTTTAAGCAGAGGTATATTTGTAAAATGGCAAGGTGTGCATGTTGTTTTTATCATCCACTTCCAGGCTCTTCTGAAGAAACATGAAGCTTTGATGTCTGATCTCTCTGCTTATGGCAGCAGCATCCAGGCATTGAGGGAACAGGCCCAGTCATGCAGGGTAAGGAAAGATGCTAACCATGTACCTAAAATTCACGGGTCAGCTAAAGGTAAAAACAAAGCTCAATAACAGTTGTTGGTTTTGAGAGATTATTGCAGACTGTGCTTGATTTTCTCAAAAAAATTAGCAGTCTGTTTTTATAATCATAAGGTAGCTATATTGTTTTGAAATAAAACACTTTAATGTGGTGGTTTTCAGGGTTTGAGCCCAGACAGCACCTAAAGGGACTCTACTGTAGCTTTAACTAAGGCTGAAGTCTATTCTAGGACAACAACATTGATTATAATAAACATGGAACAGCTTATTTTTTCTTGTGCTTTTTTTTTTTTTAGCAACAAGTTGCTCCCACAGATGATGAGACTGGAAAAGAGCTCGTTCTGGCACTCTATGATTACCAGGAGAAGAGTCCCCGGGAGGTGACAATGAAGAAGGGAGATATCCTCACCTTACTCAACAGCACCAACAAGGTGGGTTCTGGCCTCCTGCTTTGCTGCCCTGCTTGGCTCCCTCAGTGCTCTGTTTTGTTTGGTTTTGGTACATTTAGCCCACGTCCCCATTCAGCACTTCAGCTGAACCTCTTCGCTTCATTTCCATCACTCCTCTACAGCTGCCAACTTTTCCAAGACAAGGCACATGCCTGTGAGAACTTTAATTCCCTGATGTGGAGGAATTTTTGGCCAAATACAAGGGGAGACATGGGAGTAAGATCTCTGTCTTCAAAAGACAGTTTGTTTGAAATGATCTCCATAACAAGAGCAAACTGTTGAGAACATCACTGATTTCTTTGTTTCAATAGAAGTCTCTGATTTGCAGCATTCAGTTGCCCAGCATTCTTTATGCTTGCTGATGGCCTCACAGTGGTTGCTTTGTGGATTTTTGGTGCCAGGACTGGTGGAAGGTGGAAGTCAATGACCGTCAGGGATTTGTACCAGCTGCCTATGTGAAAAAACTGGATCCTGCCCAGTCTGCATCCCGAGAGAACCTCCTGGAGGAGCAGGGCAGCATCGCACTGCGACAGGAGCAAATCGACAACCAGTAAGATCTGCCTGATGAGATATGACACTGCCAGCATTAGCTGGCTTGGCCTTTGCTTCACAGATTGCCACCAGCTTAGGTTAATGCTTCTTACACTAGGGAGTAATTAATTGGAGTGAAACAAGGGGCTCCTTCCCCAGAGGCACCAGATTCAGTTGTTTTATTCTTCTCTAGATTTTCTTGTTGCTTTTCCCGTTCTTAACACGTGATACTAGAGCTCAACTTACTGTCTGACTTGACTATTTTATATGTTCCTTTTGTTGTTGTACCTAACTACTTAAACTTGTTTGTGAGTTACATATGTCCTAAGCAACTCTTGTATATGTAGTTGTCACTTCTTAATGTGTGATCTGTTTTGAAAAGCTTTCTTAAATTTGATTCCATTAAGTACAGTGCTCTCCCTATATAGGGCTGCCTCTGGAGGTGCCCTCACATGCTGGGGCTACTTTGCTGCTAGCTCATCACTTTTTTTCTGAAATGTGGTGCCAATATTTGTTGCCATTATAAGAACTAAAATGTGTCACCCTCTTCTTTTTTTTTCAATTTTTATCATCTTTTTTAAAAGAGCAGCATATCGCTGCAAACAGAAAACTGCAAGGCTGCTTGGTAATGACCTTCTTAAAGCACATGGTGGCTGGAGATTAATTCAAGCAAGGGCTGTGGGTGATAGCTGTGAGTGCTAGCTCATCTTATCAAGCCACTTAAAAGCCAAAGCTGAAAGTTTTCTGTATACTCCCATCTGTTTGTGTTGCTACCCTGTCGTTCTGTGTGAGAATTTCCTCCCACGCAGTTGTGTTGAGTCATCAGTTATTACAGTGCCATGCAATAATTACTAGCCTTAGCTTTAGAATTAAAAAGTTAAAATAAAATGACACAAAAATCCCCCACCAGCCCATAACAAAAAACCGTTTTACCAGAACGAAGAAAAAATGCTGGAGAATTGTGGCACATAGGTCAGGATTTTAATAATAGAATTCCCTCTCTGTGTTTGCATATGGCTTTTAGTAACTAGAAGAGGGTTATTTTAGAGCCAAGGAGAGGGGACCACCTTTTAGTTTCCAATCCCATGGCATAATAATGAGGAAATGAGGAGACCTTATAGAGAGAGCTCAACTGTACTGCTGAGGTTTCCTTACGTGAATTGTACTCCTGGTCTGATTTGCTTTGTTTGCTTCTGAACAACACCTAATTTTCTCCATTTAAATGTGAGCTCTTACCCATCTCCTACCACAGACCAGCCATGGATGGAGCTGCTGCTTTCATTATTTTTGTTAATCTGACTAATTTTTCGCATGCATTTGCTGTGCTCCCTGTCTGTGCAGGACTCTCATTACTAAGGAGGTCGGCAGTGTATCTCTGCGTATGAAACAGGTCGAAGAACTGTGAGTAGGATTAGCCCTTTCCTAAACCATGCTGTCTCCACACTGTCACTGTTCATCCTCCCTTTGTTTCTTTCTTTGGGAACGCTGCTCCAAAGAGACATGAAGGAGGCCATTTCTGCAAGGAGGATTAATTTAGGTTAATGTGGTGGTCTGTGTTTCCTCTGTTCCTCACAACCAGCTGCTTATCTTGCTGGACACCTCTGTGCTGCTAAATTGGTTCATGCTGGTTTTGCTTACCAAAGAGGCTTTAGGACTATCTAGACTGTTTTCCTTAAAAAGCATCTCCTGCATTTTCTGAGGTGGTGATAGAAATACTCGTTTGTTTATATAAATATATATAAAATACATCTACCAAGTATTGCATCACATCTGAATGTCTTAAGAGTTTGGGAAGGGTGTGGCTGTCATGGTTTATCATATAAAGTAACATTCATGCTGGGTAGTCAAAAACCATAATTTATATAGGGTGATTATTTCTTAATTTTAACACTAACTAAATTTTGAAACCTGTGTTCATGACTCCTGGAAAAGATATCAAGTTTGCATTATACTGGTGGAAGTTGCTGGGAAATCCAAAGCCGCAGTGTGCATTGGCTGTGCCTGGCTTTTCATAGCAAATGTATTTCTTGAAAATTAAAAGTGAAACTTCTATGTAAATCTCTCAAGTGTTGCAAATCAACTCTGAGGTTAGGTGTGCTTCTGAAAGAGTTTTGCCCCAGAATCCTCTATGAGCTTTACAAGTATTTAATACCTAATGTTGTTTGCTGAGGCAAACAGCTGCAGTTAGGGCAGGCTTCAAAACAGTGTCTTCAAGTTAGGGTAGAAAGTTTCTATTCCAACCTAATATAAAGGATTCTTAGTTCCTTTCTGCCGCCTCCAGTAAACAGGAAGCCACAAAGTCTCTGCTTCCATGGAAGGAGAGCTGATTTATCAGATTGGTGTGTTTGTGAGTGTATATATATATATATATATATTACAACCCAGGATACTGAGGGTTTTTTTCAGGAGGCTTTGTCATCTCTGAGCTGTTGGTTAGGAAAATGCTGCAGGATTGAACTCCTCAAACTGGGAGGTTGTAACTGCTCAGTATGTGCCCTTGTGCTTTGGGGTGGGAAATGAAAACATCCCCATTTGAGGCCCCTGCAGGTGCCTCAGCAGTGTCTGGTATTATTTGATTTAATAACATCAAAAGAAATATGCTTAATAATGAGAATCTATTGCTGCTGTTGATCACTGTGGTAGACTGATGTCCAAACTGATTCAGGACATAAAAAACCCTTCCAGATGCAGCTAAAGTGTCTCACCTTCTGGAAGATTTAAAATAAAGTAAGAATGAGTATTAAGAGTGTGGTTTTTCTGAATGCAGGATTTTAAAAAACAGGCATTATGCATTTCTAGAGATTTGTAATTCAGTATCAGTGACTGCAAAACTGCTCTTGGCTTTTTTCAGCAATAGCTTGAGAAAGGTCTTGTGGGATCATCTGTGTCTAGTTGATTACAAGGTGGTTTTAAATAACTGTCTGGTCTTAAGAGGTTTAGTTGCCTGTGCAGATCAATTTAAACATTTTTGAGGTTTCACTTTGTGTCTGTTCTCCTGTAAAGGAGGAGTAATATCACTGATGTTGAGAATTCCAAAGATAAAAAAAGTGTACATGAAATGAGTTTCATGGATTTCCCAGCTGAATAAAGCTGAATACAGGTGTGTTATCAAAGATACACACCTTGCTTAAACATTCAGCAGATTTTGCACTGGAAAATGGCTAGTGAAGATGTTTATGTCCTAAAGCTGGAAGGCCAATGGATTTTCGTAATCTGATGGCAAACTTGATGTACTCTTGGAAAATATCTCGTGGCGAGTAAGAGCCTATGGAGTCATTCCTGCCCTGCAGTGATACTGTGGTTTAAGAGCCTACCCCAGCCTAGGCTGTGATTTGGGTTTGCATTTGCCCAGTGAGGTGTTGCATGTGGGAGATCCCATTTTGGTGTGCAATGCATGTGGAGCAGTGACATGGACAGTCTTCATTCCCAACTGCACATGAGTAGCTCATCCTGTAGCAAAACAGGGCATAAGTTCAGGGATTCCCCATTTTTGGGGACCCCAGTACTTGGGAAATTCCTGTGATTGGACTCAGTTCCCTGCTTTCCTTTCCTGCTTGTCCCAGGTATCACTCTCTCCTGGAACTGGGAGAAAAACGTAAAGGCATGTTGGAAAAAAGCTGCAAGAAGTTCATGCTTTTCCGTGAAGCCAACGAGCTCCAGCAGTGGATCAATGAGAAGGAAGCAGCACTCACCAGTGAGGAAGTGGGTGCTGATCTGGAGCAGGTGGAGGTTCTGCAGAAGAAATTTGATGATTTTCAGAAGGTATGTTGTGATACTGCATAATGCGTGTGTTAATATTGGCCTTTCCCTTCAGGTTTTCTGATCATGTAGCCATGACAGTTCTTCATAGCTGAGCAGGAAACATGGCTTTGATTGAACATAAAGGTCCATAGAAGGTACATATGAATTTTTTATTTCGTTTTGTGAGGCTAGAGAATCCCACATTAAAGTGTCTTCAGTTTGATTACATTCCCCAGGTTGCTCCATGCTTCCCAGCTCCCAGAGAGCTGAAACTCTCTTTCAACGCTTTGCAGTAGAGTCTGCCAAGCTTTGGAGGAATTTCAGTTAGTGTTCAGTTAAGCTATTCCTGTTGAAAGGAAAGATGCATTTGGTTTCCATCTGTGGAGTTATTTCCCCGAGATATGGGGGGAAAATAATCTGGCAGCTGGGATTCCCTGGCACAGGCTCTCTGGGAACTCAGGGTCACTGTGCTCAGTTCCTGCTGTTCACACACTGGGCACTCCTGGTGAGCCACCTTGTTCCACGTGTTCTGCTTGGGTGAATTTTAATGTTGGGGTATTTCCCTGTTCTGTGTAGGATCTCAAAGCCAACGAGTCACGCCTGAAGGATATAAACAAGGTTGCCAAGGACCTGGAGTCAGAAGGGCTGATGGCAGATGAAGTACAAGCAGTACAGCAACAGGTGCTCTTTTTCTCTGCCTTAATGTAATCTAAGAAGCAAAAGATCTTCTTTCTTTTGTCTGTGTCTTTGCCTGGCATTGCAAGATTCAGGCTGTTCTCTAGTGTGGCCATCCCAAGAAGACCTTTAGAATTATATTTTTTAATAATGCTAGAGCAAATTGCACCAGCATCTAGAGCTTTTTCGTTTTGTTTTTTAGGAATGGAAAGTCTCTTATAATAGTTAAAGTAATGGAGAATCCATGCATTAACTTTTTTTCATATAGATTTGGAATTTAACCTGTATTTATTTGCAGGAAAATGGGTGAGGAATGCTAGGGAAAAAGAAAAACAAAATAGAGCTCAATTCAGAGTAGAGGGAGTTTGTGGTTTTCTGTTTTGGTTTGGGTTTTTTAGGGGGTTTTTGCCAGCTTTTTAGATACTTGTGCTGTAAATAATTTTATCCTGTGCCAAATAAGTATGAAGCATGTTGGGAAAAACATTCTTTCTGTTAGAAAATAACAAATTGTCCTATCTCCTTTGCAGGAAGTCTATGGGATGATGCCCAGGGTAAGTGTTAATTTCTGAGGTGGATGGAGTGGCAGTTGTAACAGGTTTGGGATGTACAAGAAGTTCAGCCATAACTGTAGTTCATTTCCATGATGGAACTCACTAATGACTTTGAATGGACATTCAAAGATTGTCTTATCTATGATCCCTTTATTTCCTGAGTGTCTTACCCCACATCACAGATCTAAGCAAGCAGCATAACCCAAATTGATACAAATACTTGCATGAAAAAATGTATTTACTCTGTTAAGGATTGAACACAGATATTTTCAAGATTTTTTTACTGTGTTCTGATAGTTTTAGATTTTGCTTCATATTTAAAGCTGTTTCTTCACATTTTTAAACAGGATGAAACTGATTCTAAGACAGCCTCTCCTTGGAAGGTAGGTCTCATTGCTTAGTAGCACACAACAAGAAAATAAAACAAAAATTACAGCACATCATCTTTTTTAGACCATTTGCTTATCCTGTGCCACAGAAATTGTCAACAGCCTGGGTTTTACCTCTCTGCTACAAAACTCTTGTATAGTTTTGAGGTTGTACTATGAGAGTGATTCCAGTTTCTGGGTGGTAGATGTTGAATAATCCTTTGTTCACTCTGCTTGAGTTCTTTGCTTTCTGCTTGCTACAACAAAAATGTTTTTATTCCTCAAAGTCAAAACCATTTATGTCAATACTCCTTTAGTAAGGAATATGCTGTATCCCATTAGTCATCTCCAGCTCATTTACTACAATAGTTATAAGAAGCCTTTCTCCATTCATTAGAGGCTTACAATGGAAGAGCTGTCACCTGCTAAAGCACAAAAATGTCTTAAATATTTTTTAAATTATCCAACATTGTGTTTTCTCTAGCATTTCATTCTCATGTTTTATGTCTTGCATCCACCCTGTTAGACTTAAAGCTGCTTGTACATCTTTTAAGCTGTGTAAATGTGGGGAAACCAGGTTAGTATGCAATATTTTGACAGAAAATGCAGCCGTGTTGCCGGGAACTGGTGACTTTTTAAGTATTTTTTTTGCAAATTATAAACATGTACATTGAATTCTAAGAGTCTTATAGTAACTTAGCAAACTGAGATTTTGGGGGTTTTTAATTCATGTATTGAATGTTGCCTTTAAATTTCCTCTTCTTTGTCCTCATTAAGATTTGTTTGCTTCAGTTTACACTAACATGACAGTGCTTACTTGTGAATTCTGACTATTCTTACTCTGCTCTATAATACCTTAGGTATTACAACCAATTATTATTAATTGTTTTTGTAATTTACTTATGTTGTCTTTCGTAGTGGTTTCTATTTGATTTTTTTAAGGACTTTTCTTTCAGTCTGATTTTGCTTTTGGTTGGAGTTTATTTCAATGCTATATTTTTTATTTCTGCCTTTTCACACAGTCTGCACGTTTGATGGTACACACTGTGGCAACCTTCAACTCAATCAAGGTAATTCCACAACTTTTCTCTGATTTAGAAGTTGTGAACATTTTTTACCCTCCTTTTCCATAGTCTTTGTCTTTCATTAAGCTTTATAAACTCTTTTGAATCAATTTATTGAAAGAAGCATTAGTATATACAGCATTTTCTTCTCAAGTTACATCACTATCCTGTTATATACGTAAAATCATTTGGTTTTATAGCACAGGAGAAACCCTTCAAATTATTTTATTTAACTAAGCTATCAGAATTTGTGCATTCTTCTGGAATTAAGCAGCATTTAGTAACCTTTACCTGTAGTGAAAGGCCAGTCTTGACTTTTCACTTCCCTCATCCAGGAGCTGAATGAGCGCTGGAGATCCCTGCAGCAGCTGGCAGAGGAGAGGAGCCAGTTGTTGGGCAGTGCCCACGAGGTCCAGAGATTCCACAGGTGAGGGGTTTGTTTGGTCTTGATTCAAATGCTTTGTCTGTCAAGAACTCTAAAATGTAGCGAGACCTGTTCTAAACAAATCATATTCAACCCCCAGCTTGTTCAGTGGAGGGTGGTATTTTAATTCTCTTTTTACCTTTCCTTCCTTCAAATCAGAGATGCTGATGAAACCAAAGAATGGATAGAGGAGAAGAATCAAGCATTAAATACAGACAACTATGGGCATGACCTGGCCAGTGTTCAGGCTCTGCAGCGCAAACATGAAGGCTTTGAGAGAGACTTGGCAGCTCTGGGAGACAAGGTGAGATTCTGAGGAAGAAAACCCAAAAGCTTTCTTTTTATCTACCAGAAATGATTGGACTATAGCACTTCTCTCTGTCTTCATTGTGTTCATTTCCCTTTCTCTAATCCTAGGTGAATTCTCTTGGTGAAACTGCCCAGCGTCTGATCCAGTCACATCCAGAATCTGCTGAAGATCTCCAAGAAAAATGCACTGAGCTGAATCAGGCTTGGAATAGTTTGGGAAAACGTGCTGACCAGCGCAAAGAGAAGCTTGGAGATTCTCATGACCTGCAGCGTTTCCTCAGTGACTTCAGGTAGTGATGTGATTCCTCCTCTCAATTTGTTTATTATTAGTGAAGTATACATGGCTTACTGTTCCACAAGAATATTTCTGTGAAGGGTTCAGAAAAGGATTGTTGTCCCTGTTGTGACTTCTTTCAGTGGAAGGAGGGAAAAATTGCCTATTACTGTGTGTTCACAGGGACCTCATGTCTTGGATCAATGGGATCCGGGGCCTGGTCTCCTCAGATGAACTCGCAAAAGATGTGACTGGAGCTGAAGCTTTATTGGAAAGGCACCAGGTATGTGAAAGATAAGTGTATCATAAACATCAACAAATGCTTATTTTTTCTTACACTTTCCAATTAGAGTTCCAAAAATATATCAGTTCCAGCTCTGGTTATTAAGCAGTACATCTCTGCCCCTTGCAGGAACACCGCACGGAAATAGATGCAAGAGCTGGCACTTTCCAGGCATTTGAACAGTTTGGACAACAACTTCTAGCCCATGGACACTATGCCAGCCCAGAGATCAAGGAAAAACTGGATATTCTGGACCGAGAACGGACAGACCTGGAGAAGGCCTGGGTCCAGCGCAGAATGATGCTGGACCAGTGCCTGGAACTACAGGTACTCTGCTGCAGTTTGGATAAGAAAAATAATTCCTCTTTTCATGAAAAAGTTTATCATTTCATGGTGGTAACAGCGCTCTTGATCTGTCTTGCTCAGGCTTTGGATTTTTTTCTCCCCAGCTGTTTCATCGGGACTGTGAACAAGCTGAAAACTGGATGGCTGCCCGGGAGGCTTTCCTAAATACAGAGGATAAAGGAGACTCCTTAGACAGTGTGGAGGCACTCATCAAGAAACATGAAGATTTTGATAAAGCAATCAATGTCCAGGTGAGGAGTGTAGCTCAAGTAAGGGGAAAATAGTTCCCTTTTTCTCATGTGGATTATTAGCAAAAGGAGTTCCTGCCATATATGGCTTCTAAAGTTCAGTTCCGAATATTCAGCCACGTGGAATTTGCTGCAGAAGTTTAGAAGCAGCTTATGCAGATCAGGATGTATTGCCTACAGACAGTGTTGAAATAGTGGCAAGTATTTGTGTAAATCTACTGATCTGAAATTACTTTTTCCCTTTATTTGTGGCAGAAATGGGTATATTTCCAGTTTCTCGTAGCAGAAGGCTGCCTAGATTTATTGAGAAATCATACTGCTGAAGTTTCTAGCCTAAAAGATCCTTTTTTCCTAAATGCCTCAGGTGAAAAGTGTTCTGAGTTGAACTCTGCAGTCCTGTAGAAGAGAGACCTCTTCATAGGGTCCCAGTAATGAAAATTTAAAGAAGATAAAAAGTCTTGTTCTGTTCCAGACACTGCTCAGCATTTGACTTGAGGGAACCACTTCTAATTCATGGTTTCTGGTTTGAATAGGAAGAGAAAATTGCTGTCCTGCAGTCCTTTGCTGACCAGCTGATTGCTGCAGATCATTATGCCAAGGGAGTCATTGCCAACAGACGCAATGAGGTCCTGGACAGGTCAGTGCTGCCTTGGGAGGAGAAGGCATGGACTGGAAATCCTCTTTAGGGATGTTCTGTAGCTGTTGAAGGTGATGCCTCATGTGGCTCTAGTGTTTTGTTCATTGTGTGTGTCAAATTACTGCAGGTGGCTTCGTCTGAAAGCCCAAATGATTGAGAAGAGATCGAAGCTGGGAGAGTCTCAGACCCTCCAGCAGTTCAGTCGTGATGTGGATGAAATAGAAGCCTGGATCAGTGAAAAGCTTCAGACTGCAAGTGATGAGTCCTATAAGGATCCCACAAATATCCAGGTGAATGTGGTTCTTGGCTTAAAAATCAGAATATCATTGTTAACTTTGCAAAGCCTCCTCTGGTTTGAAAATCCATGCTCAGGAATTCTTGTTCAGAGATGACAGAATAGTGCATCGTATTGGACATGTTCTCCTTTTAACAAGGAGAAAATGGAAGTTTCATTATGCATGAAAGGAGACCCAAAATAGGACTTGGTTAGTAATTATTCATGCCTATAATTAATTATTCATGCATATAATTAATAAGATATGTGGTATCTGCAGCAGAAAGTTTCCAAAAGAAACCCAAGTGGCTGTTCCACCTCTCTCCCAGCATCTAGACAATAAAATAAGGAAATGGAATTCTTGGTTCTCAACTCTTTTACATTATAAAATGTGAAATCTCATTTATTTTTCAGTATTAAGGAATAAAGTTACCTCTTATGTTTTAATTCTGGTTTGTGAAGTAGTATGAATGCACTGAACTACTTCTCTCAATCTGTTTTATAGCTTTCCAAACTGCTGGTAAGTAGTTTGGACTAGCCCTGGTATGTGAATTTATTTTCTCTGTATAAGCTTCTGTGTAAGCCCAAGCTCTGGTTGCTGCTCCATCCATCAGTTCATGCAATCTCTTTGTTTTCTGTTAGTTCTTGACCTCCATCCAGGTACAGCTGTTGATCCTCATCCCATGGGTGTGGCTTTTTTTGTTAATTCCTATTCAGCATCATTTATTTATGTATTTGTTTTGCAGGTGTTCTGCATGATCTGTTTAATTTATGCTGTGTTAATGATGTAGTTTAGGCTTTTTTAGGAGTTAGCCCATAGGAAAATGGGGTTCTGTCCCCCTTTTTCAGAAATTTGGCTGTTTGATCATCACTTGTGATGATTTAACACGGGGCATAATGTCAAATCCATGAGCTTGTGTTTGTAGAATCAAATGCTGAAGATGGAGGATTCAGTAAATGATAGATCTTGATTGGCTTAGTTCTTGCAATAGCATAGAAGGGAATAAAACAGAAAGAACGCTCCAGAAAAAAGAGATGTACCAGATGGAAAGCTGACAGCACTTGTAAGAATCCAAGAAGTGGAGTAAAATGAGGATATGTGGAGGGAGAAGGTAGAACAAAGAAAGGGGAAGCTAACAAGTAAGAAATGAAAGAATCATTTGTCACTTTGGAGTGTGGTACATTAAATTACTATTTTTTTAGTTGAAAAAAGTTATATTAAACTGGAAAGGTTTGTCTGCAATTTGTTGTCATGGTAATTATATGGAGATATGCAATTGGCAGCTTTTAAATTGCATTTTCCAAGTTGGTAGATCTAGCTTTGAAGGATATGCTTTTACAATCTCAGGATTTGGGGTTTACAGTTCCCAAAATGAAGCAGTTCATGCAGAATTTCTCATACCAGCGCTATAGTATTTTTCCTTTTTTATTTTTGATCTAACATTTCCTTTCATTCCATTCTCTAGGACACTCTCTACCCATGTCCAATGTCACTAGCATTTCCAGTTTATACTTGCAAATTCTGTCTTGTCACTTTTGTGCTGTTGTCATATTCCTGGTGGGTGGATGGATCATGGATACGTGAGAGCTGCACACTCCTTCCCACACCAAGGCTCCTGTTGTTCTCATGGTGCTCTCAACTTGTCAGAGAAAAATTCTTACCAAATAATTAATTTATGTTTTTATAGAAGTTTTTGGCAGTTAATTCAGTATTTATCCCTCTCTCTATATATAATGGGGCTGTGTATGACTAATATCACAACTGTGGAGAAAGCAGATAAGCTGGAGCAGTGATTTCTGTTAATTACCTATAGATTAGGAAGGGAAGTAGGAATTTGTGCAGTTACTGTAGGAGTAGAAAGGATGATATACTCTACTCAGGGTATATGTAATTGCTGCTTTTCAAAGGGATTCATTTAAAACTAGGAATCTTTACTACAGTAACAACCCGGTTCAGTGCAGGGAATTTTGCATTGGCACCTGTGAAATGCAGAACATGCTGCCAAGAGTTCTGTGTATCAGCTCACCCACAGCTTTGCCAGGTCAAAACTTGGTGGTTACTCAGGTAATGAGCAAGCAGTAAATGCCCTACCCAGAGAGAACTCCAGCTCAGCCCCTGCACAAAGCTGATGACAACCTGGCCCATGAGAACAATGGAGGGAGCCCTTTGTGCAGTGCCTGATGGTGTTGGGTTTGTCCTTGCAGAGCAAACACCAGAAGCACCAGGCCTTTGAAGCTGAGCTCCACGCCAACGCCGACCGCATCCGCGGCGTCATCGACATGGGCAACTCCCTCATCGAGAGGGGCGCGTGTGCCGGCAGCGAGGACGCCGTCAAGGTGGGCACCTTCAAGCCTTGCTTGGCTTTGCTTTGAGCAGTGTTTTGGCAACTGAGGCAGGACAGTGTCCCTCTAGAACAAATCTTGCTTTATAGAAGCTTTTGTATTTCAACTGCACAGTGTAGATCAGGTGAATCATTCTGCTTCGGTCTCAAGGGAGATAAATTTTCTGATCCTCTGATTGTGGTGTAAATTATAGCTGGGCAGCACAAAACAGTGACTAACTTACATATCTGGAATCAACAGCCAGCCTTCCACCATGTTCTGGTTTTGCATTGATCAGAACTTTTTCATGTTTTATTTGTGACACTTACTTATCTTTCCTGCTTTGACAGGCACGCCTGGCTGCCCTGGCTGACCAGTGGCAATTCCTGGTACAGAAATCAGCAGAGAAGAGTCAGAAACTGAAAGAAGCTAATAAGCAACAGAATTTCAATACTGGAATCAAGGACTTTGACTTTTGGCTTTCAGAGGTAATAAGATGGGAATTAATTACTTGCCAAGCGTCTTTTTTTCAGTTTTTATTACCTTTGCTGATGTTAGATTTTGTGGAGCGCTGTTTACCTTTGAGCAAGTCTAGATTTATTTTTAAGAAAAGTTTATTACTAGTAAAATTCTTGTGTATGTGTTCATGTTATTAGTTATGAACAATAAGGTGAGAAGAAGCAAATTTGCATGGAACCTTTTAGGTATTAATCAGGTGATAAGGTAAAGGTTTAGTAGAAAACTGAGAAGTAATTTGCATGGGTTTAAGCATTATAGTTTAAAGGAGTTTGTGAAACACAATTTGTTCTTCATTCCATGTTTCCTTCTCCATTCCCAGGTGGAGGCTTTATTGGCATCTGAAGACTATGGGAAGGACTTGGCATCTGTTAACAACCTTCTGAAAAAACACCAGTTACTGGAAGCTGATATATCTGCTCATGAGGTATTGCTTTCCCATGTGGTTTTGGAAGATAAATCATGGTCATAAGCAAATCCTACATGTACAGCTCCTGGTACCTGCTGCAGTCACAGACTTGTAGAAATGTGGTTTTTAACAAAACCTGTGACTGCAAGTCAGTTTCTGATTTTCATCCTGACATAATGAGCACAGAAACAAGCTCTGAGCAATCCCTGCTCTCTCTCCCCGCCGTGTCCAGGACCGCCTGAAGGACCTGAACAGCCAGGCTGACAGTCTGATGACCAGCAGTGCCTTTGACACGTCCCAAGTGAAGGACAAACGCGAGACCATCAACGGGCGCTTCCAGCGCATCAAGGGCATGGCCAGCGCCCGCCGCGCCAAGCTCAACGAGAGCCACCGCCTGCACCAGTTCTTCCGTGACATGGACGACGAGGAGTCCTGGATCAAGTGGGTGTTTGGGAGCTTCTGGGCTTGCCAACAACACTCATATCCTTTAGTGTGGCTTTAGAGCTGCCTCCCAACAACTCTGCGTCCATAGGAGATCACCTTTGCTGCCAGTCCAGAAAAACTGTTTTGGGTGTGGTTTCTTATCTGCAGTTTTCTTTGGTCAAATCCCAGTAAGCAGAAAAACACTGACTAGACTAGGACATTTCATTCTAGTCTTCTTGGGAAAGCTCCTACCAAAAATTCAAACCTTTTTCATTTTCAAGTAGTTTCTTGATTCTGGCCAGTTGTTGTAATTAATCAAGTGGTCTTTCCACATTGGTGTTAGTACCTCAGGAGGAGGGAAAGACATAAGGCTGATAGAAATCATTCCAATTAGATGACTTCTTTTGTCATGCTTGTAAAACAAACAAAATTTGGACAACTTTACAAAAGACATCTAAATTTTTTAAAAAGAAAACAGTACAGAGGAATTCTGTCCTTCAAAGATAAATGATGGGCCCTCTGTCACCTTCTTTCCCTCACACAAGGATGTGCTGCCAAGAGCCACTTGCTGTTTGCTAATAACTCTTGTACACAACATTTTACATCCAAGATATTCATGCAGTGCCGAGCAGTTGTGTATCTGAGGGGGTTTTTGTTTTCTTTGTCAGGTTGGACCTTTAGAAGTAATTTTCATATTTTGTCTTTCGCTCTTCTCTGTTGAATTCAGAGAGAAGAAACTGTTGGTTAGCTCAGAGGACTATGGCAGAGACCTGACTGGTGTGCAGAATCTGAGGAAAAAACACAAGCGCTTAGAAGCAGAACTAGCTGCCCATGAACCTGCTATCCAGGTAAGTCTCTCCCCATGACAGATTTCTCTATAAGCAGCACCTTTCTTGATTGTTTAAGAGATGAAAGCCAGCAGTAGTTTTGCTTGCAAACAATGCAGTGAGGAAGGTGATGTTCCAATAACTGTTTCTCTTTAGGGTGTTCTGGACACAGGTAAGAAGCTTTCAGATGACAACACAATTGGAAAGGAGGAGATACAGCAGAGACTGGCTCAGTTTGTGGATCACTGGAAAGAGTTAAAACAATTGGCAGCTGCTAGGTATGAATTTCTGTAAAATTCAGTATTAATTTAAAGTTACATGGACTCATAATGATCAGATTTACAGAATTTCAGAGTATGGGTTATTAGGAATATGATGTAACAGCATCTATCACTGATCACACTCTACAAGACTATTGACAATGTTCCTCAGTAGAAACATGAGCCTCTTTTTGAGGTGTATGTTGTGTTTAGCCTTTTCTTGCACCAGTTGGAAACCACAGGCTTGCAGTCAGCTGGCTTTAATCCACCACCAGGAAATTTTTCCTGAGTAGAAACTGTTGGGAGAGAGCTTGCTTCAGTCCTTTGGCAGCTGCAGGCTTTGTAGTCCAAGGAATTCCCAGAGCTCCAGCCACGGCTGCTGCTGGGGGGGCGAAGTGTGAATGATAAGGTTCAGGCTCTGCACATTGCTTTTATATCTTAACCTCTCAATGCCATAAAGCAGCACTGACTAATTTTACCTTCCCCACACAGGGGTCAGCGTCTGGAGGAGTCTCTGGAGTATCAGCAGTTTGTAGCAAATGTTGAGGAAGAAGAAGCCTGGATCAATGAGAAAATGACACTGGTAGCCAGCGAGGATTATGGGGACACGCTTGCTGCTATCCAGGTATGGAAGAAGTTGTCAGCACTTTATTGTTGCATTATTGTTGGTTAGAGCATAACAAACCTTTCCTTTAACTGTCTTTACAATTTAGAGGTTATTGTTCGTTACTTTTGAAGGCCTACATTGTAAAAAATACAAATTCACTTTATAAAAGCATCCCAATAATGTTATTTCCTGTAGAAATTGCTTGCCATTTGATGTAGCTTTGCATCTCTTGACCTCTGATTGGAAGTCAGACTCAGTTTCATTTTGTCCACTGAAAACCAGTAAGTTGTGCTAACCAGCTAAGATTAATTTTTGACAGAAAAAATTTATGCTAACTGATTAATAAAATGAATTACTTTTTAGTAAGTGGTGAGAAATTATTTTTAGAAGTGCCTGTGTCTTGTATTTGCAGGGCTTGCTGAAGAAGCACGAGGCATTTGAGACTGATTTTACTGTCCACAAGGACAGAGTGAACGATGTCTGTGCTAATGGAGAGGATCTCATTAAGAAGGTGAGCATGAACTAGTAAGGAGAAACCTTCAAAGGCTCCCCAGGACATCTTCATGTTACAGTAGTCTTGCTCTTCTCTGCCATGTTTTTGAAAAGACCTCTTACTCATTTTTTGCAGCTGAATAAGCTGTTGGTGTTTTGCTTTCAAAGCTGTTTCTGAGACAATATCTTTCAGCTGAAGTCCTTGCTCTGTCACCAAGGTCCTGAATGCCTCAGATGACTTCAGCTTCATACAGGATGCCTATATTTTTTTTCCTCCCTGTCACACAGAACAATCACCATGAGGTGAACATCACTGCCAAGATGAAGGGGCTCAGAGGCAAGGTGTCAGATCTGGAGAAAGCAGCAGCTCAGAGGAAAGCCAAATTGGATGAGAACTCAGCCTTCCTCCAGTTCAACTGGAAAGCAGATGTGGTGGAGTCATGGATAGGTATGTTCTGTACTGGAGTACAGTATTTGGTCACAAACAAACCTTAAACTCCTTCATTTCCAAAGGTCTCCAGTAGCTCCTCATGTGCTGTTGTAATAAGCAGACCTAAGCCCAGAGTAATCAGCAGTGCTGTCCCTGCTTTGTGCTTTTGTTACTGCCTGATCTGGAACAGAGGGAATGTTTGAGATGGAGAAATGACATTCTTGCAAAATTTGCTTCATTTTCCAGGAGAGAAGGAAAACAGTCTCAAGACAGATGATTACGGACGTGACCTCTCTTCAGTGCAAACCTTGCTCACCAAACAGGTCAGTGCTGATGCTGCTGCCACCCTGTGAGGGAGGGACCAGCTTGAACTCTTGTGAGCACACAAGGATCCGTGTTTGAAATATATGCAGGGTATTGGAAAGGTTAAAGAAAGATACAATCTCAAACACCTTTTGTTCTTTTAATGCTTCAGGAAACATTTGACGCTGGACTTCAGGCTTTCCAGCAGGAGGGAATTGCAAACATCACTGCTCTGAAAGACCAGCTGCTCGCAGCCAAGCACATCCAGTCCAAGGCCATCGAGGCCCGGCATGCTTCCTTGATGAAACGCTGGAATCAGCTACTGGCTAATTCTGCAACCAGGAAAAAGAAACTCTTGGAAGCTCAGGAGCACTTCAGAAAGGTGAATGGCCAACCATGGGGCTACAAAAATCTAATTGTGCACGTGATAAAAAATACCCACTTGCAACTTCTGTAGCTTGTTCGTGCTTTTGCAACTAACGATTTTGGAGATCCTGGAGCATTAACATAAGAATATCTGAGATGCTTGCAAGGCAAACTCTGGCATGTTAATTCCAGATGAGCTCATACAGAGTATTTCCATTACTGAACAACTGGATTTTTTCTCTTTTCAAGGTTGAAGATCTCTTCCTGACTTTCGCGAAGAAGGCCTCTGCCTTCAACAGTTGGTTTGAGAATGCTGAGGAGGACCTGACGGATCCTGTGCGCTGCAACTCACTGGAGGAAATCAAAGCCCTGAGAGAAGCTCACGACGCTTTCCGTTCCTCCCTAAGCTCTGCCCAAGCTGATTTCAACCAGCTGGCAGAGCTTGATCGCCAGATCAAGAGCTTCCGTGTGGCCTCCAACCCCTACACTTGGTTCACTATGGAGGCTCTTGAAGAAACCTGGAGGAATCTGCAGAAAATTATCAAGGCAAGTCAGTAAGGGAAAGATTCTCGTCATAGTTTACGACCTTTCAGTCGTCCCTGGAAGTTGTTCTCTGAGATAATGGGTGCAAGAGTTTGTCACCATAATCCAGTCAAAATATCTCAAAATCAGTGAGCAAAGAAATATTGCTGTTAACTATTAACTTGTGCTATTGTCAGTTGTTCTCATGGTTTTCCATTTGTGGCTCTTCCAAAGGCAAAGCATGTGTCTCACTTCCTAACTGTAATGTAAGTTTAACTTCTCTGCTAGGCAGTGAAGCAGCTGCTGGTTCAATTCCAGTTTTCAGGACTTCAGTTCTGAATTACCACCTGAGATGCTTTTCTCTACATATCCAGGACACCAAGCACTCAGTTTTGTTTTGAGGCTCAGAGAGACCAATCCCTTTATTTCTCTGAAATTACTGTTATTCATTTCTCAGGAACGTGAACTGGAGCTGCAGAAGGAACAGCGAAGGCAGGAAGAAAATGACAAACTGCGTCAGGAATTTGCTCAGCATGCCAACGCCTTCCATCAGTGGATTCAGGAGACCAGGTATAGTTTGTCTTTCCAAGACCTGCCCTTAGAGAATCCCTTAGGTAGTATTTGTGTGCATCCTCCATCTCTTTGGACTGTCAAAGTTGTAAATGTCTCCTAATGAAAAACAGCTCATCAGGACTTGTCCATTCCCTGCAGCTGGGATTTGAGGGAGGCCCCGTTAGCTACAGGGGAAAGGAAAGCCCTGAAACACCAGACTTCAAAATGTTCCTATTTGTGAATTAATTTTCCTGCAGTAATTCCAGTTATCCAGGACTTGGTTTTTCTCCAGTTATTCCTGAACTAGGCTGCAGCACAGCTGGGGAGGTGGAGCTCAAATAGCTCCAAGCAGATTCTGAAGTGCCAGCAGCGTTTCTGTTAGTGCCCCTTTTGTATTGTGTATTGGGAATCTTACTGGAGTTCAAATAGAGAAAGATGGTGTGAAAAGAGCTTAAAACTTCGTAATCATTTCCCTGGGCTACTGTCCAATAATAACCTTCTCTAAGGAGAGGGAGTAAAGATTTAACAACTGTGTTAGAAATAAAAAGTCTAAAAGTTGAGAATTGCAGGTGCTTGCACTAAGTAAGTGCTGTCAGCAGCTCTGACAGGTTCTGGTTGGGGGTCAGAGGAGGTGAGTTCTGTTCTGTGTAACTCTGTGATTCTCTGTCTGTGTGTTTACAAATAGTTCTGTTTGTGTCTTCATGAAATAATGGAATATAAATATGTTTTTTAACTTTTTGATGTTTGCTTCCCACCCGAATCTCTATCCCTCTCTTACTGTCTTGTCTCTGTCCTGCTGCCTGATGTTTGGATCTTCACATTCTACAGGACTTACCTGCTAGATGGGTTAGTATTGAATTTTATATCTTTCAAATTTTGGTGGTGTGTTCTGCTCTGTGTGTTTTCTCCTGTCGTCACATCACTTGTGAAAGCTGTGCTCAAACCCCTCTTATTTGAAAAGAGCAACTTTTTGCTGAGGTGCACAGACACAGGAAACAAAATTTTGGAGTAGTTAACTATAAACCAGTAGAAACTTAACAATTTCCTAGTCAAAAGCAGAATTACAACAGGCAGCCACTGGCACACCATGGAATTCCTGACTTTTGCTCTTGCTTTCTCTGAGGGCTTGCACAGGAAAAGGCCCTTAAGTTGAGAAGATATGTGAGAGTGTAGCTGCTTTCCAAAGGCAAGCTATTCTGACATTTCTAGTTTTTCAGCTTAACAAACTTGCTTAGTGAAATAAAACATTTGGCCTTAACTGTTTTGATAGCAATGAAATCTCCAAAGTATTGACTGGTTTTGTTAAGAAGGAAAGATTCTTACAACATTTTGCTGAAATTACATATCTTAAAACCCTGTAGTTTGCAAATATGAACTGCCCATTTTTAATCTGCTGCAGAACCATGGCTCACACAGATTTTAGCCTTGAGAGGAGAAACCCAACCTTCCAACATGAATCCAAGAAGCTGTTGGAATTTGCCAGCAGTTTTAAGCCCACTCTGTGTCCACAGCAATGGTTCCTGATGAGGATGTGTGCTGGCCATTTGTCTGGAAGTGGAAAGGAAATAAGAAGATCTTTAAATGTTTTCAGACTACCAAAGCCTCTGCAAATGTGTCTGTCCAGTTAAATTCCTTCAGCAGGATGAGTCTCAGCACAGTGGAAGCTTTGTGATAAGATGTGATGTCAAATGCCAGCAGTCTCTAGGCCAGGGCAGAGGCTGTGTGTGAGCCTGTGCACAGGGCTGGAAGAGGCCAGGGCCTTGCTCCTAAAGAGAAAGCTTTTCCTAATAGAAGGGTGGAATCTTCACAGATAATTCTGCTGCTTATTTGCTCTGTAATGATCACAGTCTCTTGTGCTATGCCAGATAAAAATAGTTTGCCGTGGTTTTATTGTACAGTTTAATGGAACCGAGCAAATTCTCCTGGAATAAATGCTGAATTCCCTGCTCCTTTGTCAAGTAGTGATGTAGATTAGTTCTGGTATCCAAGAATGAGTGAACAGAAAGGAGCCATTCACTGAAAGCCACAGGGTCAGAGTTAGAGATCCTCATGCCAGGCTCTTTTGTTGAACAAATTACCAGAGGGCTGCTGATATGCCAGGCAGAATTTGTCCCTAATTCTCTGTGAATAGATTAAAAACATGGATTTAGTTCCAAGAGGCACTGGCTGTGCTTAGCCTGGCTTGGTGAGAGGGAAGGCAGAGCTTCAGGGAAGTGTCAGGAGAAGAGCTGCCATGCACACTCCTTGCTTTGCAGCTTGTGCATGCCCAGCACTGCCTGGGAAGGGTGTTCTTTGGGGAAGGGAGTAAGAACAATTTGGAGTTTAGGAAGAAAAATGCTTTTAAATAATCTGTAGATGAGCTAACTGCAAAACTTCAGTTTGTCTCGTACCGACTCACTTTTTTGTGACTTACATGAAAATAATAACGGTTTATTTTTGTGTATGTGCAACCAGCATTTAAATAATTTTCTCTCATTAAGTACTTGCTTGTGTTTGCTGCAAGGCAGTGCTGGCTTGGAGAGTGGCTCCACTGCAGTGGCCGTGTTTTGGTGTGTTCTTTCCTCTGTTCTTTCTTTCTTCCTTTTTGGAATTTACTTGGTTTCTTTCCTTTGACTAGCATAGCATATCGTCGTGTCATTCGTGTCTATCAGTATGAAGTTGGGGATGATCTATCTGGAAGGTTTTTTCCTCTTATTTTCTTACCTCACTTTGGTTTTCAAACGCACTCGTTAATTCCAAGGCTCGCTTTCCTTCCAACTAACTTTCACGGCTTAGAGATGCTTGGAGGTTTGTTTCCCTGTTGGTTCTTTCCACGGTTGGTTCCCAGCTTCCCGCTCAAGGCTCTGAGCGTGCGCTTCATCTCCAGGCGAGCGTTGAGTCTGAGCCTTAACCCTGTGGTGAGAAACACCCAGATGTTTGGTGCATTTTCATTGCTACAGAGTGATTCACCACTTGAAATCCCCATTCTCAAGAAGCTCAAAAGCATATGGGAAGACAGAGTCCAGTGGGGATGAAAACCTGGTTTTAGTGACTGAAATACCAGAGATTCAGGTTTTAGGAACTTTAATAGTCCAGAGTCAGAGGACACCCCACCTGCACAGCATCCAGACTCACTGTACATGTGTGGGTCATCCAGTGCGAGCTCTCACCGTACGTGTTGGAAGGACAGAGATTCCCAAACACGGCTGCTTAGAGATTGCTTGAGGTCTTGGGGTGGGGGAAAAGCAGCATCCAGAGACTATCCATAGCTAGTCTACATGAAGGAGATCTTGGAGCCCCTGGCCACTGTGGGGACCTGCATGTAAAGCTCAGGGTGGAAATCACTGGGCAGAGTGACTGAACCTCAGCTGCTCTGGGTGCAGCATGGAGAGGTGGGGTGGGAAAGGCACCTTTCCACCAGGCACTGCTGAGCAGCAGAGGTCTGTAGCTCTCTGCAAGGATTATGCCACATTAAGATTACTTTTCAACCAAACCAGTAGTTCTCACCATCTTTTTTTACCCTCATTTTCCCCTTTGTAACACACCTTTGTAGAGCTCCTGTACCTGACTGCAAAAACAGCCCATCCCCAGTGACTCACCTGCAGTTGGTGTGTGTGGTGTGTGCTGGGCACGGGGCAGGGGGTGGGATTGCACTAAATTCTAATTCCATGAGGTCCAGTAAAGCGGGTGCTTTGAGTCTGGCATGAAGTGTGGCTGCTGATCACATTGCCTTTCAAATGGGGCTAGAAATTAACTATATACAGAAATAAGAATCAGACAAAATGTACAGTGTCAGTCTGAAATAGGATGAGTCAGAATAAACAAAACACAAAACCAGTGTTAAATATCTGAAAGGATTTTTCATTTCAAGGAAGGACTGTTAATTTCAAGCCCCACGTGCCATTTTTTTATGAGATAAGTGCCTTCTCTCACTGTTGTTCTGTGTTTAGGTCATGTATGGTGGAGGAGTCGGGAACGCTGGAGTCACAGCTGGAAGCTACTAAAGTAAGTGCTGTGCACCTATGGCTAAAACAGCATTTCCAGCTGGCTTGGGAACACAGGGTGGGAAGGGAAATGCATGTAATTGTGTGGGAAAATCTTAATTGATTTTAGACATTTGGAATACTGAAGAGACCTCTGGGATTATCTATTTACGTATCTGATGTCTACTTACACTGCACGCCATTAAAAAACACTGATGTAGTTTTTGGTTTTTTTTCCTTTTTCCTGAAGGAGGTGGGGTAGGGCACAGAGGATACAGTATTTTCAGCACATTTCTGAATAAGAGGTTTTTTAGTCTCCAGAACTGGTTTGCAAGCCATGGTTTCCAATAGTGAGCATGAAGATTGCTCTGAATCTTATTTCACAAATACCAGTATATGGTCATAAAGTCCTAGGAGAAAACGAGTGTAACCCTTCCTCCCCTGCCAGCCTCTGTTCTAACTTTAAGGTTTGGCTTTTTTTTGGTGCTCCATGATTTCTCTTCTCTTTGCTCCCCTCTCACAGCGCAAGCACCAAGAGATCCGAGCTATGAGGAGCCAGCTGAAGAAGATTGAGGACCTTGGAGCAGCCATGGAAGAGGCACTTATCTTGGACAACAAATACACAGAACACAGCACTGTGGGGCTGGCACAGCAGTGGGACCAGCTGGACCAGCTGGGGATGAGGATGCAACACAACCTGGAACAGCAGATCCAAGCCCGGTACTGCCTGGCCCACGTGTGGTTTGAAGTGTTTGACTGGGGATGGGGGGAAAGACAGGAGCCACAGCTTCCCATGCCTGCAGCCAGCCTTGCATGGTCTGTGCTAAAGAGTCTCCTGTGCTCAGACCAATGGATGCAGTGAGCTTGTACATCCCCACCACCTCCCAGTTCCCTTCAGAGGGATGAAGTGAGCAGTTTTGGACTAGCTCCTGTTGGCCATGAGCAGTGGTGGGATCTTAGTGGAATGGTTTTATTCTGTGGAATAAGTGAGTACAAATGTTCCCACATGGAATGGTTGTTTGCCCCTTTGTCCTCACCATGTGGTGCAGCTGCTGGACTTGAAGTACCACAGCTCAGGAACTGCTAATCAGCTTTGCTGCTTCCTTTTCAGGAACACCACTGGAGTCACCGAGGAGGCCCTGAAGGAGTTCAGCATGATGTTCAAGTGAGTCGCAAGGAACACATGACAGAGGAAGGTTTGGGAGATATTTCTGGCACATGGATGGCTCCTGTTTGCAGGATCCATTTGTGGCTCCTTTGTTGTCTGCCACACTTTGTGCTGAGCTGCTCCATCCTCTGCCAGAGGACAGCAGCCTCCAGCCCCTGCTGCTGGCAGTGCCAATGCATTCCAGCTGGGAATACAGCTGGGGTTTTTTTTGGTGGGGAAGGGGTGATTTTTAAGCAAAGTTAAGAATTTGTCCATATTTTTCATGCTAGATAGAACCATTTATTGATACAAACTCATTTGTACAGAATAGGGGCTGGTTATAACCTTGATCTAGTTTTCAGCCCATTTTACAGCTCTCAGGACTCAATAACTGACACACATGGGTTCTGGTTCTATGATTTTAGGCACTTTGACAAGGACAAATCTGGACGACTTAATCACCAGGAGTTTAAGTCTTGCTTGCGCTCTCTCGGCTATGATCTGCCCATGGTTGAGGAAGGAGAGCCAGACCCTGAGTTTGAGTCTATTCTTGACACTGTAGATCCCAACAGGTACGTGAGTTGGACCTTTCTGTACTGCAAAATCCATGGAGGTATTGGCTGGGGAGTTGGCTGGAAGGTCTTTCACAGGCTGAGCGCTGTGGTTGTTTTTACAATGACTCATGCCTTTAGGAAGGCAAGATTGACATTTGTAAGGAAGAAATTCACTTTCAGAGAATGATCTGGTGTTGAGGCCCTCTCTGGAGGGCCTGGCAGTGCTGTGCTCTGGGTGCTTACAGTGTTTTGCTGGCAGGGATGGACACGTCTCGCTGCAGGAGTACATGGCCTTCATGATCAGCCGGGAAACGGAGAACGTGAAATCCAGCGAGGAGATCGAGAGCGCTTTCCGCGCCCTCAGCTCCGAGGGGAAGCCCTACGTGACCAAGGAGGAGCTCTACCAGGTAAGTGCTGGTTGTTGACCCCCAGAGAGGAACACACGACTTTTGTTCATAGATAAAGCCCTGCACTAGTGGCTTGGAGGCTTATGTCACTGGGGCTGAGTCAGTTCTGACCCTGCCAGGAGATCCCCTGCAGCAAACAGAAATTGCTGTGACAGTCCTACTTAGTTGCTTTCTTGGCTCTATGGAGTAAGAGGAAAAGCTTTACGTACCAAAGAACTGCTCAGGTTGAATAAAACAAGAGCTACTCAAAGGCCTGGAAGGGAGTGCACTGTCCTCAGAACTTCTCTTCCATCATTTGGGAAACTAGATGGGGGATGTTTCTCCAGACGGCAATTCAAAGGAAAAGCTTGAGCCTAAGTTTAGACAGTGTGAACATCTCGTCCCTCCTACTGCCCTGCCAAGACAGCAAGTTTTTCCTGTCTGAATACCACCAGCTGGCAGGGAAATAAAGAGTTTGCCGTGCTTCCTTGTCCCAGTTACCTGTTCTGTCTTCTGTTTAGTGGGAAGACACTCTGGTCAGGCCTTCCAACCCTTAACCAAATAGTGCCAAAAGCCAGAGCATTTCCATGCTGGGCGTAGTTGTGCTGTTCTGGTTTCTGCCCCGGGGAATGGGAGGGCTGCCTGTGAATGCCCCTTGGCAGCCCCAGAGGCCTCTCACCGCCACGCTGTCTCTCTTTCAGAACCTGACCCGGGAACAGGCCGATTATTGCATCTCTCACATGAAACCCTACATGGATGGCAAGGGCAGGGAACTGCCTTCTGCCTACGACTACATAGAATTTACACGTTCACTCTTTGTGAATTGATCTGAAACACTAGTACCAAAAGATGCAAAGGACATGCTCACGTTTGCTGACTGTAGCTCTGCATGTGTCTCTCTCTCTTTGTGCTCTACAATAATCAATGTTACTTTATGATGTAACCTTAAAGTGCTTAGCTTAAAACTCTTAGGGAAAAGAAACATGTTGCAGTGTGCTTCAATAAAAGTTACTGGTCGAACCACATCATCTTGTGTTTAATGGTTAAATGCAAATTTAACTGTTATGTGGAGGCAACTCCAGCTGTTGGTTACCTGTGTTTTCCAGGCCAACACTAGAACAGGTGAGTGGGGAACTGTTCCTGGAGTCAGGGCAGTTACAAGCTTCAGACAGCTGTTGTGCTGCTCCCTCAGTCCATGATCTCACTCGCCAGCTGCTCCAGGTAACTCATTTCCCTTGGTCCCTGCTCAGTGAAGTTGGAGCTCAGCTGCCAGACTTTGACTGTCCCAGCAGCATCCCCTGCTGCCAGGAGTCGCGTGTGCTTGGTGTTGAATTCCAAACAATACACAGGGCAGTTGCTCAGGGACTGCTTCAGGGACACTGTGGGTTTCTGCATGCTCCTCGCCAGGTCAAACAGGTGCACCTCTCCTGCAGACACAGACATTCATTGCAGCTTCATGGCAACAGACATCGTATCTAACAGCAGGTGAGTATCTGCTTAGTCTGGCACTGAGAGTTATTTTTAACCTGTTTCCCCTGCTGATGGGTGTCTAGGCTGTGACAGACAGCTGACATTACTGCAGGCACTATGGATTTGTTCTACTGTCAGAAACCTGAAACCAGCTTGCCAAATTCTGTGAAATCTCCATTCTTTAACTCAAACATGTTTGGGCAATTTTCTAAGGGAAAAGTTTTCATTTTAAACCATTAGTTCTGGAAGTAGATGTCAAAAACAAGCTGGAAATAGATTTAGCCACAGTGATGTGGCTAAATCTTCAGAAAAATCTTGCTGTGCTGTATTCCTGTGAATGACTGTGGCGACAGATTTAAAGGTACCATCAGAAGTGAAAAATAACTCTGCTGGTTCACCTTGCTAAAGTTAGAAATTACTCCTTTGTACAAATTACACAGTGCAAACAATGGCCACTGCTCTGTGCTTGTGGGACCTGCTAATCAGTACAATCAACTTGACTAATTAATATCCAGCACACTCTTAATTTTATGCTCAAGAGGAGGCACCTGCAGTTACTTGCCTTCCCCAGACGCAGCTGCAAAAACCAGTGGTCGAACTGGAGACCAGCATACGCAGAACAGGTATTTCTTTGATAACTGTAGAGCAAAGAGGGGCTGTGTCTGCAACATGGAGTGCAAGTGAACTTGTCCATCGGTCCCACAGCTCAGAAAGAGGTTCCTGGGGGAGGGAGGAAGCAAGAAACAGCTCTTTTTATTTTATTGCTAACGACAAAGAACAAAAATCAGTTAAGGAGCATGACCTCGGTACAATATTTCTGCTTTGTAAAGGTCTGTGTTTCCTAAAGCAGCAATCGCCAGGCTTTGCTGTGGGCTGTTTGTTACTGCCCTCAATTAAGCTTAATGAGGGCTTGTGTTGACCACTGATGGGTTGTGGCCCAGGGCTGCCTGAGAACTGCTGATCTAGAGCTGGGCATTGTTTGAGCTGGGCTTGTCTCATGCATATTAAATGCAAACCTGGGCTGTCAGCATTTTTCGCAGAAACAGGGCTTGGGGCCTCCACGGATGGTGGGTGAATTGCTGGCAGAGATGGGAGCTTCTCATTTAAATTCTGGCAGCTACTGACATCAGAAAAATCTTCAGTAAGATACTTAGTGATCTGCCCAAGTGAAGGACTTTTTCATCTCCTTGGCTTTAAACTGAGTTTTAATTGTAACAAACAGGATGATTTAAGGAAGGTGCTAGTGTTGCTCATGTGCCCACATGCAGCATAGTCCAGTAGGCAGCTTCACCAGAGCCAGTGGATGTTGTTTCTCCCACAACGGGAAGTTCTAATGCCAGGTTACTTTTTTTTGGAACTTGTACACACCCCCAGAGGCTATTTGAAAAATCTGTGTTTAGAGCCAGGCAGTGATAGTGTCCCAGATGCAGCACTTGCCTGTGGAAGGGCGAGCAGCTCACGGAGTACACGGGCCCAGCATGAGGGGAGAAGGCGAGTTCTGCCGGTGCCCTGAGGGG
Organism: Promerops cafer; assembly: GCA_013398275.1. Lineage (NCBI taxonomy): Eukaryota > Metazoa > Chordata > Aves > Passeriformes > Nectariniidae > Promerops > Promerops cafer. Next base: position 281,135 of record VZSE01001178.1, on the reverse strand, counting down.
AACGGAGCCGCCCGGCCGTGGGAGAGCCGGAGTCTGGGCCAGGGCGGAGCACCTCAGGGAATACCCGCCTTCCACACCCACAACGAACACACTGGGATCGGAATGGGAGAAGGACAGCGAGGTCACCCCCACGGCTGCTTCTCCCCAGGTCACCTGGGGGGAGAGAGACAGAGCTGGTGTGAGCTGGGGCTCCAGAGAGAGGTACATGTGGGCAGAGCACAGCTCTGTTCACAGCACAGCTTGTGCCAGCTCCGTGTTTGTAGCACTGAATCCTTCCTACAAAGGGGTTCACATGAATTAACATTACAAGCAAGTTCTCCATCCTGGGAACTTCTCTGTAGAGCATGGCAAAACTTCAGCTGTTGTCAGTCTTCCAAGAATGATTTCCATATGGCAAAGGAGCTGTGGATCAGGGGTGTGTATGTTCAGAAGGGGCTTCTCCTGGCCCTTCTTGGAGGAGGGCAAGCTCTGACGCTTGGGCTCCAGGGTTCAGAGTGCTTTTGTGGAAAGAGCACTCTTTGAGCTGCTGCACTCACCTTCTTCAGCCGCGTGCTGCGAGGGATCTGCTGAGCCACGATGGCAAATCCTTCAGCCAAGGCCAGCCGCCCATCCCGCTCCTCCCTCCACACGAGGATCTTCCCATCTGTAGCCACACTCAGCAGCCGGGCGTGGTTTCTGTGCTTGGTGTCAGGTAACCAGTTAACCTGTTCCAAATGCCATGAGCTCAGGACAACGGGGACTGTCACAACTGCCCAGCCCATGCAGCCTGCGGTGACTGGATCTACCTGGACGCATGAGCAGAGCCAGGCACCAGCCTGGTACCAAACGAGCTTCTGCTGGGAGCTGGCACAGACACAGATGCAAGGAGAGACGCATCTGGTGTTTAGGGCTGAATCTCCATTGCAGTTTCTATGGTTCACCTGCCCTCAGTCAAAACTGGATGGGCATTTATGGCACTTTCACCCAGCTCCAAACAACAGCATTTTCGTGAGTAGCAGATGAGAAAAATACACAGAATGTCCAGAGTCATAAGGCCCCAGAAGGGCAAAATCCTTTGGAAGCCAGACTGCATGATATGCTTGTAAATCCCCTTAAAGCATACGGCTTTAAGCTTCCAAGGATCAGTGACACTTTCCCATTTGTGTTTTTAAACCACTCCAGGTATCATTGGCTGCATCTCCCTTAATAAACGATTACAGTTTGGGAATGGGTCTGCTCTTCATTTATCCTGGACAGTGAGAAGTTATTTTTTACAGGCTAAGTGTCTGTTCAGGAGCTAGATTTGGGGGAAAATAGCCAACCAAAAAAGAATATAGCTCTGAAATGGCTGTGGATGGGAACCAAAGGGATGACACAGAGCAGTGGCAACTCTCACCTGCCCCAGCCCTGTCTGCTGTCAATGTTCTCTGTTACCTGATAGACTGGGTCAGTGTGGGTGTCATCTGTCATCCCTGTCCTCCAGATCACAGGGTCCTCTGTCCTGCTGGTGTCCCACACCACCAACTCCCCACTGAACAGGCCACCTGGAAGGACAAATATAAAACATCTAAGGTCTGACAGCTCAGAACAAATGCACAAATGGAGGAATGGTGGGAAACACCCACCAGCTTCAAAGGTTGGGCAGTTCTGTGCAGGGCACAGCCAGTTCTGGTGTAAGAGAATATTGCTCTGCAGAAATAAGTTTATTCCCTTACAGCCAGGGCTGGATTTCCTTCTGTCACCTCTCTCTTTGAGAGAAGGGGATATAAAGGCAGGTGTCACTGAAGAGGCAGCAAGTCCCAGTTCAGATGCAACAGTACACTTATTTGTGTTGGTGAGCATCAGTTCCTCAGTTTAAGGAGCTGCAGCACTGTTCCTTTTACAGGAAATCTGAGGCTGGACTCAGAGAGAGAAACCAAAGGATGCAGGTTGCAGGAAAAAAGGGTATGTTTCAAGCATGGTCTGAGGTAAGAACAACCCACCAGCTATCAGTGACGGCTGGGAGGGATGGAAAGCCAGGCACATGACAGAACTGGGAACATCCACCACCAGGTCAGGGTGCTGTGGATTCAACGCTCTTCTGTCCAGATTCCAGGTACAAACATAGGATTTTTCTGTGCTCCAGTCCCCATCGTCCAACCTGAAAAACAAAAAGCTACATCTTGCTTTGTGTGTTCCAGAGGATTCCAGTCCAGGAGAGCTCTGAGATTCCCCACTGGTCACCTCACTGTGCTGCTTTGTGTCCTGAAGGAATCATGAGGGGATGGAACTTCTCTGTGGGCTGGTTTATACAGGATGTGACAGGACACATGTCTGTGCTTACAACAAAGTGGCAGCCAGTAAATTTTGGGTACAATTTCCCTATTCCAAGACGTACTCACCATTCAAATAATGGGAACAATCAAAAGGGTGCATATGGAAACCTCATGGAAGGAATTCTGCTAAGGGTACCCACAGACACAGAAACCACATCCTCATGTGCAAACAGCTGTAGGCTGGGAGAGCAGAAGGAGCAACAAACATACAGGTTTGCCCTGTTTTACTCTTCCCTATGCATTCTCTCATGGAAACCCTTTTTGCTGGAGCTTTTAATCTAAGGAAAGGAGAGCATTAAAAAAAAAATAAGGGCAGCAGTAGGGCCAAGAAAGAGGAGGCTTCTACAGACATTAATGGATTAGATAGATGATTTGTGAAACCTTTATTTCAGAAATCCTTAAACATGTGTTATTACATGTCCATGGCACCAGGCACATGTGTGAACAGGTGCCAGGTTCATCCAGGGTGCTCAGAAACCACATTAAACATCATGATCTAAGTGAAGATAAAGTGCATTCTCCCAAACCTCACCTACAGATATTTGCAAGTGCATCTGCTCTTTACATTTTTCAAACAGAATCTACCTAGAAACAAATCAGTAAGATCATGTATCCGTTTTCAGGGTGGGGGAAAGGTAGAAGAAATAAAACATATAATTCAGGACTTGCCTGAGATTTTGTTACTTTGAAGATTAATTATTTAACTTGCATAAGGAGTATATATAGATACAGATATGTATATATGTCAGTTTATTACTGCAGAGGAAGCAAACATAGCTAGACTTCAGGTCAGCCTGAGACATCACATCAGCCTCAGCTGCACTCCCAAATCCATCCGGATACTCACCGGCCATAGGAACATGCAATGACAGATCCTGTGGCATTCCATGAAACACTGGTGACCTGCAGGTTTTGATCCTGAGCCTCTGGGTATGACAATGTATGCAAACACAACACCTGGAAGAGATCAAATCCAAGCACTGAGGCAACAGTCTCTGAACAGAGAGAAATGAGATCTGTGCCCACCCCTGATGTGATTGTGTGGTTACAGTGTGGGTTTTTCTCAGTCCAAGAATTTATGTGAAAAGGTTGTTGAAGTCTTGTTGGGAAACAAACCCACAACACAACTGTCACTCAAACACAGCCTCTCAGAGAGTGCACAGCTCTGGAAGGCTGTGCCTAAGAATTTACAGCAGCTGCCAGGTGTGAGTTTGGCACTCGCTGAGCTCCACAAGTAACAGTTTGAAAATGCCAGTCCCAACAAGTACTGTCTGATACAAATTGCTTCCATTCCTGAGCACCATGCACTAAACAAACAATCTAAGCAGGCAGCGCTGCCAACTCACTGACTGCAACTGTTCCTGGATCCCTGCTAGGCTGGAGTGCTCTGAAGGGGCTGAAGAAAAGCCTACACCAACTGCAGGCTTCCTCCTCTCACTGCTGCTACAGCTCAGTCACCAGCAGGAAGAACAGTCTTACCAAGCAAGGAGAAAGCTGAAAAAAACCCCAAGGCAACCCAACTGGTAATGTTTAATTATTAGAACCTGTTGAGAACAGTCACAGCAATACGGACTAACAACTTAGAGGAACTGCAACCAACTCTGCTTGGACAATGACCTGAATTCTGTCACTTACTGTTTCATCCTGATCTGTCCAGTTCACTTCAAAGCCATCAAAGGCATGACTTTTCCAGTTTTTATTTAGCTCTTTGATAACAGCACCCTCCACTCTCTGAAGGAATGACAAAAGCCCAGTGTAATCTACTTGGACTTCTTGCTGGAAGTCTTGGACAGCATCTTTGCTCTGTTCTGTCTGCACTGCAGCATCTCGGGCTGCATGAGACTGTGCTGCAGCTTCTGCTGTTGAAATTTTCACAGTCTGGCAAGTTTTCTAGTAAAAGAAGACAGGCAGTCTATAATCCAAGCAGAAAAACAAGTGTTGCACAATGCATTCAAAGCACCTTCCCCTTCCTGCCATTTCACGGAGACATTCCAGCCCCTCTGCACAGCTCTGGTTCATGGTTAAACACAGGGTACCTCCATACCTGCCCAGGTGTTGGTGATGCGTTTGTGACCTTCCCATAATCTGATCGGAGGCAGAGACGCCCGAATGCCAGGCAGATTCAGGCAGTGCTCTAAAGCCTGGAATGGGAAGGACGGGAGAAGGCAAGAAGGCAGCGAGCTCCAGAGTAACGAGCGAGCAGCGCACACAGTGACAGCGCTGCATTATGTGTTCCCAAACTGCGGGGCGGCAGCCGCTTGGCTGGTTCTTTGCCAATTCGCACACAGCAAAACGCTGACGGGACAGAGCAGGCGGGCAGACACAGGCCCCGCTGCCCCGGCCCCCGCACGCTGCCAACAGCTACCCGAGGGGAGGTCTCGGTCCCGGGCCGCGCAGGAGCCGCGGGACCTGGGGGACGGGTCACGGACGAACAGGGAGGGGACAAGCCGCCCCCTGCCCGGCCCAGTGGTACAAGAGCGCAGAGCGGGGCCGCCCCGGGCATCTCTCACCGCCTCGCAGCGCGCGCTCCGGGCGCTCCTCCACAGCGACTGCACGTCGGCACCGGGTGCCGTCCTGTCCGCGAACATGCCGGGACCGGAGAGGGCCTGGCGGTGCCGGGGGGATCGGGGGTCGCTCACGGCGGTCGCGGCCCGTGGCGCTCCCACCGCCCGCGCCTCCGGTTCCCATGGAAACGGGCGCGCAGTGACGTCATCCGAGCGACGAGCCCGCCGGCCCGCGAGCGGTAAGCTGAGCCGGGCGGGGCCATGTTGGGGAAGGGCGCGGAGCGGCTGTGCTGGGCGGGCGGTGCCTCCGTGCGGGAGAGGCGTGCGGCCTATCCCGGCACCTTCGCTAGAGCCGTGGGTCCGGCGGAGGCTGCTTCTTCGCCTTCGGTCGCTCCCGCCGTAGCTGCGCTGGGGCCCGGCTGGTCCCGCCGCTCTGCCGGGGGCACGAGTGGCAGCGCAGGCGAAGGGCGCGGGGCTGCCAGGAGTTAAGATGGCGGCGGGGAGGGGGCGACAAAGCCGAGCGTGGTGGAGAGCGGGGACTGGGCCGCCTTGCGAGGGAAGCTCTCGTTGGCTGTCACCGTGTGGTTGCCCAGGGAATGGGGCTGACTCTGTGCATACTTAGTGCTCGGGGTGTGCTCTGGCTCGTTCCTTTGCTCTCTGCCGTCGTTGGTTTTGATGGGGGAATTCTGGTAATTCGTGCCGAGGGTGAATTACTGTGTGGCCGGGCTGGCTGCACGCCCGCGGGGCAACTGTCCGGGAGGCACCCCGGTACATGGGTAGCAGCCCCTGCAGCTGGATAACCTGAGCTGTTCCCGTCAGCAGGGACAGTGTCTGGTGGTGTAGCTTCTTTAAGTGATTATTCCTAACAGGTATGACTCTCCTTGGAGATTTTTTCTATCTAACTCATTGGAACAACTTGATGATGAATGCACAGGCTAAATTTAGTGCTGGCATAAGCAGGCACAGATGCACCAGCTTCAGTGGAGTTATTCTGGCTGTTGCTGGGAAGGAGTCTGGCCTGAGTGTAGCAATCGAGATTGCAGGATACAGAGTAGGAGCTCAGCAGAAGAGTCGTAGTGCTTTCACCTCTTGAGCATATGTGAGTCCATTTATATCACAGCTGAGTGCAATGGTTCTTCCGAGGAATTAAAAGTACTACACAATTAACAGTGAAGTAAGAATCCCTAAAACTCATGGTAAAGAACTCTTATAGCCATTTTACACACAGTGAAACTGGAGCAGGAAGACATTCAGTGGCACCTCCTTCAAAAGCAAAAAGTCTCAATGGAACTGAATCCTCTAGAATTTCAAATCCTGGCTGGTACCTGCTGTGATTCTTCCCTTGGCTGGTGTAGACCATCATGATACTCCTTAGAAGAGACAAGAACACAAAAGCATAAACACTCTTGGGCTGGACTGATGGCCCTTTTAGCCCTGTCATCTCTCTCTGATCAGCACAGGAGTTAATCTGAATTTCCAAAGTTCAAGCTTGGCATCTCCAGCAGCAGCTGGTTCATGTGGAAGCCGAGCAATGGCAGAGACTGTCTGGATGTAACTGAGCACTTTCCCAGCCCACTTCTCCTGCAGGCAGGCTCCTCGCTTTGGGTCACTGCACGGGGCAGCTTTTCATGTGTTGAAAAACTGATACTAAATATTTGAACCCAATAGGAGAGTGGTTTTCTTAAGAGAGTCTTAATATTTAAGTTTTATCCTCTATAAATAGATCATCTTCAGTCATCATTAATTATCTTTAATTGGTATGATTAGAACTGCCAAGGCATATTACTCTTTAGTAGAGGAGTAAATATTATGAGTGTGAATTAATATACTGGCTGCACCATCATAAAAATGCTAAGCACAAACTGCAATTTAAAAACTTTAAATAACTTGTCAGGGGGGAACTTGAGGAGGAAAGTTTTGTGGGTTTTTGAGATGGCAAAGAGATAAGAAACTGGAATTTAAGTATGTGAAACACACCAAAATAAATCCTTTTTTTTTAGCCAGTAGTATGCAAAGTTACTGCAAATGTAGAACATGTTCCCTGTATGTATGGTGCATGTCTGGGCTTTTTCTTCCCTGAGGATGAGAAAGGAGCAAACAGCTCCAGACAAGGACTGTTCTAAGTAACTGCACTTTGATCCTTTATTCCAATTTCTCTGATTTGATGGGGTTTCAATATATCAAAGGTATTTCAACAAATCTTATGTTGCCTTTTTTTTTTTTCTGGCCTGGCAGTATCAGATATATGGATGTTTTTGTCTTCACATCATCAGAAATAAGGCAAAATCGGGGATGAGTGGGGGAGGGCTGTTACTTGCCTGAGGCTACCCAGTCTCTCTTAAGTGGCTGCTTTTACAGGGCTGATCTGTGCTTTTTCCTCCCTGTTTCATGAGACAAAGTGTAGGAAGTTTTCACTTTCACATAGTGGAGCAAATCAGAAAACAACAAGAGAAGGTTGAGGCAAAGAGAAAACTAAAACAAAAGCGAGGGGGAAAGCATCAGAAAAAAGCTGCACGCTAGCATGTGATCGCTGTGACCTGAGCAAAAGAAATATTCGGAGCTGCATCTCAGTAAAAATTCCCCCACTAGTGGGTGCAGTCGCTGCCCTCGATTTGTGATAATGCAGCTGTTCAGTTCTGTTGAGGCTTCAGACAGGCGAAACAGCAGATTGTACCCCAAAATGGAGAGTCGTAACTGAGCCTGCTCCTTTTACACCTTCCCCTCCATTCCTTCCTCCCCAAAGAGATGCACATAAAGAGGAATAAAACAACACGCACAGATCGACCCGGCCATGAGAAAGACTTCTTGGACTGAGTCTGGCAGGGAGTGGCTTGACAGGGGATTGAAGGTATTGCCTTTGGCGACTGATGACTCCGTTCAGAGGAACAGAACTTAATAGGTATTCTCGTTTATTCAAAGCAAACCACAGCCAATAAACAAAACTCTTCAACTGACAGCAAGGGTTTGTTTCAAAGAATTGTCACTCCAGAACCTACTTGTTTCTCCAGCTTCTATAACCAGCAAGACCTAGTGCTGTTCCCTAGTTGTTCCCATCCTACCTGTGCACTGCTGAACAGCCCAAGGTGACAGATGTGGTCTGCCTGAGGCCTGGGTACTGAACTATTGGCTTTGCATTAACCAAAGGATGTAACCTGGAGTTTGAAGTGGCTTTACACTGACATTTTGTGCTCATTATTTGAGTATGGACAATATCTGATTAGTTACTCCCATGTTTCTTTTTTGTTAGAAATTCATGATTTTAAAATCCACCAAACCTTGAGGGAAGTGAGGTCCCCACAATTGTCAGTGTTGAACCCATGTCCGTGTACCCCACCAGGTGCTCAGTAGCTTGATGAGGGTTCAGGTCCCCCTGTGGACTCTGTTACTTCAAGCTGTGTGAATTCCCCAGCTATTTCTTTTCCAGTGCCATCTGTAATAGGCTCATGCATTTTCTCTAATTTGTGACCTGCTTTTCCCTGTCCCCCTCCCAAATATGCCTGCAAATGCTGTGCCCTTTTTGCTTTGAAAACCTGTTTTTCCATCTTAGCAGAAAACATCAGCTTGCTCTGAAGTCCTGTTACACCAAAAGACATGACACATTATCAAAAGAATCCATGTCCATTAAAATAATGATCTACTGTACTTTGCAGAATTAGTTGGGGGTTACTTATAAATATAGGTGCAGTTTCTTGCCCTGTACAGGTATTGTTTATCCCCTATTCATTCCTTCATGATTAATAATAAGACAAAGATTTTAGTCAAGTGTAACCAGACCAGGAAGGAGCAGGGGGGAAGCTCTGTGGCAGGTGGCAGCAAGTTACCGCCACAGGGGCACAAGGCACTGCCGGCAGGGTTGGAACGGCAAGCAGAGCTGGCACGGGGCCGAGTGCCATGGATTGTCCAAAGTGGCATCTGTGAAAGGCTCAGGATCCTGAATCCTGGCTGCCATGGTGCTCTGAACTCAGTGGCAGCTGGGAGTCTCTGCCTTGGGCAGGGGATTGCTGCTGTCAACAAGGTGACTGGCAGTGTCTCTCTCCTTTTGGTCTCAGCAGCCTCTAGTTCCTGCTGAGTTCGTAGCAGCACGTCCAGCATCTCATCTCACATACAAAGGTACAATCTGCTGAGCCATTCCTCAAAGGTACCTGACCCTTTGCAGTGCTGACAGCATGAAAGAAAACAGAGCTCCCTTAAATTAATCCCATATTCAGTAACCATGCATGACTAAAAATTAGTTATCTGTTCTGTACATCCCTTCATCAACTTGTATTGTGTCTGTAGTATCTCAAACAGTTGTTGGAATTTTAACTGCTATGTTTAAAGCCAGTGGCTATATTAGAAAGCAACGTGGACAGGTATTAATCCTCTAAACAGAACTGTCTCTCCTTTGCAAAAGTGTGGTTTTTAAAAAGGACATTCAGAAGTAAGTTGTTATGTTCCACTGGGTACTATCAGATTTGTCCTTGTGTAAAGCAAGCAAGCAAGCAGAATTTGCGTGATAGTTCTGGGTCGCTCTTCAGAAATCTCTGTATTTATTTAATGTCAAGCATGCCACTTTCATTTCTGAGACATTATTTCTATGAACACTGAATGTTCAATAAATACATTCAGTAAATACATTCATTAAATACATCTTAGTTTTACTGGGGTATGGATATGTAATTTAAGAGTGGAGAACAAAATAATGTTCCTACCATGTTAGCTAATGCAGCAGAAAAGACAGATTTGCAAGGAATCCTTTTACTGATATAAATTTTATCTCCATTTAGAGAGTTTGCATATTGCCAGATTAGCTAGACCAGCAAAAGCACTTACTGTGAAAGCCACTTCTTAAATGGCAAATAAAAAATCTCATTTGATTTTTTTTTTATCCCAAGTATAACAGATTACAAAGAATCCTGGAACGTATTATATAAGCAGAGAGAGGTAACTTTACAAACTTATACACTGCAGAAAGATTATCACCTTCTCAAAAGCACATGGAAGATGAAGGGAAGCAGAGTATCTTGTATAGACAAATTGGATATGTCAGTGTGAGTGTTTTAACTGCTCACAGAAAATGCCAAGTGATTTGTAATGATCACTTTCTTTTTATCGCCTCCCTTTATCTTGTAGCAGAGTGACAGTCTGGTACTGAGAAATAACAGAATGAACCACCCATACAGCCTGTTTCTGTAACTTCTTTCTTCAGTACGTATGTAGGGTTCCCAACACAAGTACTGATCCCAGTCCAGCTTGAAAAAAATAAAAAGGGAAAACATGACAAAACAGGGCTTAAGCAGTATGAATGTGGCTCTCTGTGGAGAAGTGTAAAAGACAATTGCACCAATTACATGCTGGTTTTGGAACTCCATCTAGCCTAAGCCTATTGAAATATATATTTGTGAGCGGGAGTGGAGGGGAAGGAGGATGCTCTGGAATGAGGCCTGGAGCTGGAATGCTGTCGTAAAGGCAGCAGTAGGAGGGAGAGCTATAAACTGGCTGCAATCCTCAAATTTAAAAAAAGGTCCGGAAACATTTAAATGCCAAATTATGTGACACCTTTCATTCCTGTTTTTAATTTTGTCCTTAGTTTTCCATTTAATTGACTGGAACTTTTCCTATTTATGCCACCAACTGTGTAAGCTGGGCTGACTAAAGGCATTTTTATTTTTCTCTACTCTAGCCTGACAAACTGCTTATGCAACACATTACACCTTTAATAACACCAATAAAACTGCATCAGAAGTTTAAAAAAACCCCAGATTCCTTAGCATCAAGGCCTAAGAGAACTTGCTGCAGTGCTGGCATGTGACAGGAGGCAATTTATAAGGAATTAACTCTGACAGTCACTTTATACAGCTGATTTTCAAAGATCTAGGCACTAAAGATGTGTTAATGAGGGTACTGAGGCTTCATAATTAATTATATTAGCATCTCTTTGTTACTCTCTACAACAGTAGTGGCTGGTTGACATTTCAATGGGAGTCTGGTGGTATTCTTTGTGATTATTATCCAGGAGTACAGTTATACCTTAGCTCCCAGAGGGAAACGTTGCATGTAAATGCGGCTGTGAATTGCAGGGGCTTTTGGAGCTCAGTAAAAGCCCTTGAAGGAGACCACGCTGGAAACTGAATGGATGTCAGTAAAATTTCTCTAGTCTGGAGTCTCTCTTCAGATATGGACTCTCCTCCCCCTTCCTTTCCCTCCCCCCTTCCTTCCACTGAGCTGGTCCTTCTCACAAGGCTTAAGAACAGCAACATCCAGCCCTTGCTAAATGTCGAGTTCCAGACCCCTAAAGGAAGGAATACTGACCTGAACAAAGCAGTGAACAAAGTAAACCTGAAAATAGAAAATATTTTCACAGGCTTGAATTTTCAGTGCAATAAAACCAGAGCTGCCAGAAGGAGTCCCAGAAGTGGTGAGTCAGATAATAGATGTACGGCTGTGGTGGGAGGGAAATGGTCTCTACTTTGTTTTATACCACCCCACACCCCCTTTACAAAGGCAGATGAAATTATTTTCCAGTCATACCACTGCAAAAACAAACATGGAGTTTAAAGGTTATTTCCTTTGTGTGTTTCTGAGAGACATTAGTTTTGACTCCAAAGGGGAAAGGAAGATGTTTTGTCAATGACCTCAATTTCTGCTCTGCAAGTTTTTACAGTATCACCTGAGGTGGCAGACCTGCTCATTTGTTTACTGATATATTCCACTTGTTTGTGTAAATTTAAAAAAACTTACAAAAACAAATTGCTGTTTTTTCACACCAGTTGCAGTTAGAAGCTTTTCATGGTTGGGCTCAGTTAAGGGCACAGTTTGACAAACACCTCTGCTAAGTGAAACTTGTGCAATGTGTTCCTCACTCTTTCATTCCTGTCTTCATGGGACTCTCTTACTTGTAACATTGTTCCTGCATCTGGACCAGGGAACCAGATCAGAGTACTAGTCTGAGTTTAAAAAAACAGGGGTTGTGGGGACTATTTCTAATTGAAATCAGATTCAGATTCAATTTAACACACACACAAAAAAAATCACTGGCACAATGCAGGAACAGTGTAAAGGGGAAGAGGGGAGGAATGTGTGGTGGGGAATGCATAAGTAGGAACTTTTACTAAAAAATAGTTTGAAAAACCATGTCCTGAAAGATTTTACATTCTTCCAAGCCAGACCCACTCTTTGCTGTGTGTGCAGGTAGAACCTCACACGCAGGGATTACAGTTGCAGGACTCTCAGAGCTGTTGTAATACCAAAAAATAATAACTGTTCCTACAGACTGACACAATTAACCAAATTCCACTCACAGATCATAGCTGGCAACTCGTGCAGCATTTTATGTAGCTGAAGTTGGAGACCAGTTCTATTCCTGAGTTCCATCTCTGGCTCTAATGAGCAATAACTCTGAATAACTCTAGCATTCACTCAGTTCACCTACCAGTAAAAGAATTACTTTCCTCACAGAGCTTTTTACATTTAACCAGATTTTTAAATGAGCTTTGACATTCTCAGATGAAAAGAATATTGTGCACAATGTATTATTACAGCAGAAACTGTATATGACAGATTCCTACATGTTTTCCTGTCTTTTGTCTCACCTTTCCTGTCACCATACTCCTACACGGGACTCAATACACACCGTAAATGTTTGAGTAACGCCAACTTCAAACTAATGAATTGTAATTAATGTACTTGTTCTTTGCTGAGCAATATTGTGTGTGTTTATTTTTATCTGATACTTTTCGGATAGAGACAGAGGTTACCTCCCCTGAGAGTTCAAATATCAATAGTGCTCTACATAACAAGGGAAGTTTTTAATGATTCCCACAAAAACCACTGCCACTTGGTAACAAGACAATGGATGAAATACACAGAGTGTAAAATTTTTGCCTCTAGTGCTATTCCCAAGGGACCAAATCTAGAAGTGATAGTCAGCTTTGCCTAGGATTCAGCAAGAATTTTCCTGCTGTAGGACCGAGGAGATGATAAATAAGAGTTTTAAGAATTGGCCAGAGTTAAAATCCTGGAAAGCAAACATTTACAAATTGACTCTATAGAAATGTTGTCTCCCTTTTAATTTCCCTATGAGTGGAAAAAATGAAGAGGATCTTCTGTATATCTCCTTGCAGAGCACAAGCTGCAGTTTTATCTAGTCCTCATAATGTCTGAAAAGCTTATGCCTCATGTTCAGAAATGTCTAAGGTTTCATTGACTTTCAATTTAATATTTTAAAGAGTATTTCGACTGCCTCTTTGCCTCTAGTATCTGGGAACAAACACAGCTGTTATGTAACCATACATCTCTTCATGGATTACAAGCAGGTGCTCTGGAAAGTTAGAGATGTTGGTGTAGCAAAATATAAAAGTCAGGTTTAGCAACGATGTCTAATGGAAATTTCATAAAAAATAAAAATAAAAACTAATACAAATAGGATCACTGGATTTATTCAGCGACATATTGTTAGTCACTGCCTGTTGTCTGTGTTACTGAACTGCTGTCCTGTTTCAAGGCAATTATCAGCCCCCAAATATTTTCATCCAAAGGTTTAAACTGCAACAACTGTGAGGACATGTGGAAGATTCTTCTGTCATTATCTCACCCTTCAGTTCTGACATGAATGCTTGACTGGGAAGGTCTATGACTAGAGGAGATGAATAAACAATTGGAGCTGGTATTTGACTGGTTAATGTGTGTGCCAAACTGTGTGTGTAGTGCTGGGGAGGCTTGGCAGTTCCTGGGGGCTGTCAGACTGATCACACACAGCAAACCAGCCCTGTGGCTCTGCCTGTGGCTCCCAGCAAGCCCTGATGTGCCAGTCAGGCTTTGCTATCAAGTACAAGCTTCTGTGTTCTTGGAATGTGCCATCAACTCACAGGTGTACTCAGTAACTTGAAAGCTTTCATATACTCTAAAAACTTGTCTTGCACTCCAAGGGGAATCTTTGTTCTTAATACAGAGCCCAAGCTTGCAAGTTCTCTGTGGCAAACCACACTCCCAGCATAGATGTACAGTTGTTAAGCAGTTGGTTGCATTTCAGCAATGGTAAAATGATCCTTGTTTTGCATTTCTCTACAATAATTTCCAATTCTTTGGGACGGAAGGCTGTGAAACCATGAGTTGCTATTAATTACATTGAATTACTTGCAGGATTGCATATAGGCTCGTTTTGCCTTGCAGAAATACTTAGGGGGAGATGTACTCTTGGTTTTTTCACACATACCTGCATTGTACTGGAGAGGATTTTAGCACGTTTTCTGATTTCATTGCCAGATTGGGGGTTCAAGTTTAAAATTTACAGCTGACTTGACATTCCAGAAAGTAAGCATGATTACCAATTATGTCTGTCTTGTAGTAACATATCTAACCAAGGAAAGAAACACTAGAGATCTGAACTTTAACTTCAAGGAGCAAATATGAGATTTCCTTTGCAAAGAAAGGAAATTGACTCTGTTTAGTAAATTCTTGAGGAAAATGTGCAGTTATAACTGTACATTTAAACCCTCAACAGTTATTCAAGGACTAAAACTGCCATAGAGGTTAGTTACAGGTCATGAAAACATTAGAAAGATTTGAAGGGAGGTAACTGAATATCAATAAACCCTCTACATTTTTGGGGGTTCTTTTGTTACTGTTTCAGGGATATTAAACTCATATTCTTTAAATATTTGCATGTATTTGTATTCTTTTTAATATTTATATATAATCAATATACCCTTTTTTGTTGATAATAGCTGGTTTTGGTTTAGTAAAAACAGGTCTTGGAAATGTTTTTTTTTAACAGTACAGCAGTTAAAATTCATGATTACTTGGTTTTAGATACATCAGTGTATCACCATAATCATGTACTTCAGGAGTACCTGGTAATTTACAGACTAAATAAGGGATTCTTGTAGGGAACTGACAAGTGCCACTTGTTCCTGCCTGGAATTAGCTTTCAAACTTGCCACCTGTATTTCAAATTATAGACCTTCAAAGACTAATCTAGAGAAAAACAATAGAGTAAATTACAGGTGAGAAAAGAGGAAAAAAACCCCAAGCAGATACAACTTAGTCAAGAGACCCAAATGAAACAGAAGGAAGAAAACCAAGCTGCACACATGAGTTTACCTTGTCTGAATTGGAAGATAATCCATATTAATCAATCTTGGGAGATGCAGACAGAATAAGGTAAGAGTCATCTCGCTGTAAGGGGCTTCAGGAAGGCCTTGAGACATCCCCCCCCTTGGGAAGGATTTCATAATCTTGCATTTATAAAGTTGTGATGCTTTGCTTACCTTTTATGCCCAGCAGTTACAATTGCTGGACGTGAAACCAGAGGAGTAAGGGATGGCAGCTCCTCTCTCCTGCTGTTTGCACAGGGAAGCACAGTACAAACCCTGCACAAGCAGCAGCCCTTGTGGGTGGCAGTGGAAGCCAGGACATAGCTGGTGGGAAGTGACAGCTGGGAATACAAAAGAAAACAACAATGAGGATTTGGAAGCAACAGGTGGGAGCAGGATTCAGAAAAGTATAGTCAAGACTTCTGAAGAGGCAGGAACTAATCCAGGCCTCATTGAGCAGGTCCAGTAGAAGAACAACTTGAAGAGGCAAAACAGGAAACGAGCAGGAAGACTGTGCTAATGTTGTATGACTGGGGAAGCAAATACAGACAGCAAATTCCTACTTCATCAAGACTCTGCTTGTTTCTGAACTCGATCTGTAGCCTAACACTCATCTGTGAATGATATGCTGCTGCTTTTGATAGAAAAGAGTGACTTGGCTATTCCTTTAAGAGCAAACGCGGGTGAGCTGTAGCTGTGGAGCTGCACTGAGCTCTTCCATGACAGGTGGACAGGAAAGGGACAAAAAGGGTTATTTAAAGTCTGCCTGCTCTCGGTGCAGTGGCAGGTGTGCTGGCAGGCAGCTCTGTGACCTTCTGGAGTCGAGCTCCCCAGTAACTGAGCTGGATGTGACTGACAGGGCTCTGTGCCCTCAACACAGAATGTCCCAAGTTATTTATATGGGTTTGTTTAGTCTCGAGGAGGCTCAGGGGGCACCTCATTGCTCTGCACAACCACCTGAAAGGTGGGGTGGGGGCTGGTCTCTTCTGCCTTGCCTGCAGTGAGAGGACAAGAGGAAAAGGCCTTAAGCTGACATGGGAGATTCTGATATCTGAGAGATTTTTTTCCTGCTGTGGTGGCCATGCATTGGAATAGGTGGAGTCACCATCCCTGGAGATGTTCAGGAGGTGTCTGCATGTGGTACTGGGTGATGTGCTTTAATGGTTCGTGGAGGTTACAGTGGCTGTACAGGGTGAACATTGGACATGATGTTCTTAAAGGTCTCTTCCAACCTTGGTGATTCCATGGTTGCTTTGTGCCATGTCCCAGGTAAGGCAGGCAGCAAAGAGAGACGTGGATGCCGCATCTCCAGAGCGCGGCAGGCTGGAAACACGACCTCACTCCCGGCAGGGAAGCGCTGAGCCTAGTCCCGGGGAGAACACCCCACGCAGCGGGACCGCAGTCTTCTGAGCACCGTTTGGGGATCGGGGGTCCCGAAATCCATTCCTGCCCGTCGATGTTCCCCGGCCGGCGGAGGGGACCGCCCCCATCCCGGCCACACCAAGCGGTCGGTGCCTCCACGGGCCGTGAGGGGACTCAGGGGCCTCGCGCGCCCTCATAGCGAAAGCGCGCGGGCACGTGCAGCGCGCGCATGCGCGGCCCCTTCCCCTACACACCCCGCGCGCGCCCCCGCCCTCCCGCGCGCGCTGTCCTCTGTGTCTCCGCGCCGCGGCCACGCCCCCCAGCGCTTCCCGACCAATGAGCGCCCGGATTGGGGCGGTCGGGGGGCGCGGCCTCTCCGCGGCTGCGCACGCGGGGCCTCCCCGGCGAGTGTGTGTGCGCGGAGTGCAGTGCGCCTGCGCATCGCACAGCCCGCGGCACAGCGCGCCCGGGGCGGGGGGCTCGGTGC
>VZSE01001178.1:194291-244887 GCA_013398275.1 Promerops cafer | reverse complement strand
TGTAAGCTTTGTTTCTTTTTCAGAGAATTCTGTCTGTTTAGGGTGTCTGCCCTGAAAGCAGTTGTTCAACACAGAGTACAAGGAATGGAAGGAGCAATAATCTAGAAAGATAGAATGATACCTGAAACCCTCTTGCATCAATAGCCCATATAAGAATAAGGAACAACATGATAGAATAGATGTGCACATGCCATAGCCTGGAGTGACTCTTCAGCTGCTCCACTCTAGCTATGCGTGTGTGTGCTGTGAAATCCGTTCATTTTTATTTGCTTTCGTTATGAGTCATTGGTGGCACTTTAATTAAACATATGGCTTAATGGTCAGGATTGAATCACTGAGACTGTAGAATCAGAGATCCAAACTCCCTCTGGCTATGCTTATTTTATCATCTTTCTGAGGCTAATAATAGTTTGAAGTACCATCAATGTAGAGATCATCTCGATAATCTCTTAAAAGCCGCCGTATTTTCTCCTTTGTGTTGTGATGAAAGTTCCTGTGGTTATCATTCCAAAGTAGGATCCGAACCTCATGTACCAGAATTTGCCTCCTCTCCCTGCCTTCTTGTTTTTTGTGGTTGGTTTGTGGCATTTGGGTTTTTTTTTTTGTTTTTACTTCTGTGCCATGAACTACTGTGTCTGTTAGCCTACAAATGGGCGTGTTCTTTATGCATGGCTTCACAAATTAGATAAAGTTTTTGGGAGATACAAATTGGTCTTAATTCAGGGGGTTTACTGAATTCCAGGTAGCAGATAATTCCAATCTCTAAACCCACAACTGAAGTAGCAGCTGATTAGAGGGTGAATCTGGAATAACCGAGTCTGGAGTCTGGGATTGACTTGAAACTTACCAAACAGATAGGAATGGAGATTTTGATGAGAAAAGAGGCATGTGTGAAAATTCGGGTTTACAATTTAAATGGAGAATCCTGACAAATCCCTTTTGCTTCTCTGACAGGTGATGTTCTGTAATCCTGTCATTGAGAGGAAGCCAAAACTGCAGCGACAGAAGCGCATTTTCCCCAAACAGAAAGGTGAGGTGCTGGAGAAGTGACTGTCCAGGGTGAGAGCAGGGGTTTGCACAAGCAGGTTCTGCTGTCCTTCTCAATCTGAGAGATGTTAAAACTCTTGCTAATTACTGTGTATGTGAAAGTTTGTTCAGTCACATGAAGTGCAGGCAGTCTGGCTGCAGCACCATCTGTAATGTAGTATTGTCATGGTGCTGCTACTCACAATTAACATTGCTAGGAGGATTTAATTGCTAGTTATTTAACAGACTACTTAGCTCTGGGGCCTCTGGCATAAGAAAGACATGGACCTCTTGGAGCAGGGAGGGCCACCAAGATGCTCAGAGGGCTGGAGCCCCTGTGCTCTGGATACAGGCTGAGAAAATTGGGGCTGTTCAGCTCAGAGAAGGCTCTTGGGAGACCTTGGAGCCGGTCCCAGTGCATTAAAGAGGCTCCAAGAAAGCTGGAGAGGGACTTTGGACAAGGATCTGGAGTGACAGGACGAAGGGAAAACGGCTTCCCACTGACAGGGCAGGATTAGATGGGATGTTGGGAAGAAATTGTTCCTGTGAGGGTGGTGAGGGACAGCTTGCCCAGAGAAGCTGTGGCTGTGCCATCCCTGGAAGTGTTCAAAGCCAGGTTGGACAGGGCTTGGAGCAACCTGGGATAGTGGAAGGTGTTCCTGCCCATGGCAGGGGGTTTGAATTACATGGTCATTAAGGTCCCTTCCAACCCAAACCATTCCATGATTCTATAAGAAGATCCAGGACTCAAACTGTACTAATTTAACCAGCCATGCTGTTACTGATGAACATATACTGCAAGGTTTTCTGGAAAACTCTGAATTACAGAACACTGTAGCATGAACAGTCTGCTGACTATCAAGTCTCTAGAGTTGGCATCTCAGATTTATTAGATTTATGGACTGGAGTAGCTTGCATACTTTCTTATTTCTCTGCAAATTCTTTCCTGTGAAGCTGAATAAGGTGAAACTTTACATACTGTGCTTTTGTGGCAGTGGGGATAAATGAGATTTTATATTTATGCTCTTCAGGAAGTAGTAAAAATAATGAAAATATCCCAAATGTTTTACTCTTTTTAACACATTTTCAGAAACTTCCTGTTAACTGGCTGCATAATTAAAATGTAGTGTTGAAAGAGAAGAAAACCTGACTTGAAGTAAAATCAATTTTTAATGTTCTATTAAATTTCAACTTGAAGATTGTTATGATATTAATGGAGCTGGACTTAGGTGAAATAGCAGATCTGTTTCATCATCATCATTATTAATCTTTATTCCCTGAAGAAAAGCCCATTCTCCCAAGGGGGAGCTACCCTTCTGGGGTAACCCACAGGTGTTTAGTTGAAAACTAGAGTTTAACACTACGTGAGACTGCAATTTATGTGTTGTAATTTTACTGATGGCTTGACTCTGACTCCTCCAGGGAAGGAATTTCTCCGAGCTCCTCAAATGAACATGAATGTTGCAGCTTGGGGTCGCCTGATGATGAGTTTCCTCCCTCCCTGTAGTTCCATCAGCACTCTGAGTCCCCCACTTCATGATCCCAATCACACAGACTTTCCTCCAGTTTCCCCACAAAGTCATGGTGATTCAGTGTCCAAATTGAGTAGGTAAGCGATGTCCTGAGTGTTGTGTAACACTCTGGAATGGCTGTAGGGTAGATCTTAAAATTCTGTTGCACCTTGCTGAGGTGGAGGAAGACACTGATGAGAAAAATTTATCTGTCTAAAAAAAAAGATGTACAGTTTCTGTGTTCTAAAGGAAAGAAAATTCCATTCATTTAATGTCTTCACCAGTACAGTAACTGATCTATGCAAGGTCACCGTGTGATTGCTGTGATAAAAATGCACTCTGCTTTCATGAGTAGTGTAGCACTCAGAAGGGACATAGCAGCGAGTTTGAATGTGCTATACAAGAAAATTTCCCCCCAAATAAATTTTTTAATTGAATCAGTTATTCTCTAAATAAAGAGATTATTCCCACTGATGCACAGGACATAGGAAAGAAAAAATTTGACTCAGTTACAGTTTTGCTATTAAAATCAAGATTTCTTTAAATTCTTGGCTTATTTTTACATACCTGTGTTTCATTAATTTTATAGCATCAGAGAGCCAGTGTTAGAATGTGAGTCTAACCACCTTTTAATTAATTTAGGAGAGAATTTGTCTTGTTGGTACTTACAGACTTATGGTGTGAGTCAGGGAGTCCTGTTGTCCAGTGATTTGGACTGAACTAGCACAGCAGAGGTGATGCAAAGGTGTCTGTGTACACTGCTCTGCCCTAAGGCAAAATCTCCTTCAATTCTGTCTTACAAATGCAGTGACTTCCCTGTGGCTAAGCTTACATTTGCTGATGAAGCACCACCCAAGCCTCCACGCCTTTTTCTGATGGCCAGCTCCAAGGAATCAACGCCAGATTCTCCGGTAACCGTCTGGGCTAATTGGGAATGTTGTCGTTGCTGGTTGGAGTTCTTTCAAGGCCCTGTTCTTCTTGTTTATTACTGAAAATATTTGCTATACTTTAGGCAGGTGCCTCACTAGCTGGCTGATCTCCAGGAATTCAGAATCCAGTGAACCATTTTGGCATGGAGTCTTCAAAAAGAGTTGCACTTTTTTTTCCCCCCCTCATTTTTAAAAATTATAACTTTCTTTTCTTGGAGAAGCAAAATGGGAGGTAGGTCAGCACTGGGAGTTCAGGGCAAGAGTACAGAACAGGCTGCACAGAGAAAGCAGGGAAGGAGGGTCAGCAGGCTTTCAGGAGCAAATGAGGTTCTTTGTCTTTAAAGAAACTGGGCAAAACCAAGAGCAGCTCTACTTTTCTGACAGGAAGGAGCAGGAAAATTGCTTTGAGCAGGAAAATGACCTGTTCTACCACCTGTTCTTACCCTTTCTCATTTGGCTTTTGTGATAGAGGAAACTGTATTCTTTGATCATTGTGACTCTTGACATGAGATGCCATTTTCTAGGAAGTACACGTTCTATCCTACACTTTTAAAAGTGTTTCTTTTAAAAGATTTGACCCCATAAAAATTATTGTACATGGGAATAGTTTTGTGTGGTCATGGATAATCTGTTTTTATGCTACTTACCTCCAAGCAGAGGCAATGACCATCTGCAAGAACACATCTGTGGTCATGGTGGATCCTGACAGAGGAGAAAAGTTGGATGTGGGTGTTCAGTTAGACTTGGTGATTTCAGAGAATGACCCACTGTATTTTTCTTTCTCCTCCTAGTGCCTGAAGAGGCTACATGTTGAGAAGTCTTGCAGCTCTCCCGTAACAGGATTTCCAATCCCAGCGTCTCCAAGGTAACTGTGGATAGCATGGGCTGTCTCAGGTCACAGATTAAAGAGTCACTGGGCTCAAATTTTTGAGCATGAAGTCTAAAATTCTGCTCAAGGTGTGCTTTGTTTCTCAACAGCAAATTCTTAATGCTGAGTGTGGACAATACAGTGAAAAATCTGCTCTGAACGTCACTTGTCTAAATGTGTGCTGTGTCTTATCTGTTCATTAACTCAAATAGTGACCCTATTGGTAGACTGTGCACTGCAGTGTAAGAGGTGATTTAGTAGAAGGTAAAGTCATTTAGCTGTCTTCAAGGGCTTCCTTGTGTTTGAAGTGCTGTGGTGTAGTATATTTAGATGTGTCTGTGTGCTAAGTAATACATTCCAGAACTACTTTTGGCATCCCTCACACTCTTCTATTTCTATTGATTTGCACTACATTGTCTCTCATTATGATGGCAGGCATAAAACAGGGAGTTGATTATAGTCTGTGGCACTTACACAGACACATTTTGTATGTAACAGGGATACACAGCAGTAAATATACCTAAGACAAGTAAAAAACCAGTTTACTATTGTTGAACAAAGACTGACTTAAAAAGCAGAAATAGCAAAATCTTCATGGACAGATACTCAGCTCTTAATTTCACTTTACTGGAGGAGTATGGAGTGTCTGTTGCCTTTTAAAAATGATCCTGGACTAAAGCATTTAGGGTGTAGGTTGTTTTGGGTTTTTTAAAATTATTTGCTAGCAATTTTGTGTCTGAGTTTCCTTGATAACACCTTGTGGCTGACATTACATTCTGGCATATCTTTATTCAGCTGTTTTCTTCCAACAACATGTTGTCTGTTGTCCCAGTGTGTTTTATTTTCAGTTCCTGCTTGAGAACTTCTATTCTTCTTACACCCTTGTCCTTCCAGTACTGTAGATGTTCATGTCTGATTACAGTTGCTGCTGAGCCTGCTCAAAGGAGCATAGGTGAAATTGAGTTTTACTACCCCAAGGATGGGAGTGGAGAGGAACTAATCCTGTTATTGAAAGTAACTGAAAGAAGGAGCCTAGAAGAGTCAGAATTGTTGCTCCTGGTGCCAGTACAGGTGGAAGTCAGACTGCTGCCAATTTCCTTACCTCAGGGTTACCTTTTTCGTTCTTAAGTGGCAGAACAGCAGCACAAGCTTTAGTTGTCAGTATTGCGTGAGGGGTGGTTGGCACACCTGTTTGCTTTCCTTTTTGCTATACAGAGCTTCTTTCCTTGACACAAACACAGTCCTTTGTTATCTGCTCATGCATCTCTTGGGTACTGTCTATTCTCTGTTCTTCCGCAGGAAAAGGACAGTTCAGCTCGAGGATTTTCACTGCATCGCTATGTTGGGCCGTGGCCACTTTGGGAAGGTAGTAGAGATGTCCACTGTGGAGGAGGGCAGTGGTTGTGACAATGGGGCTCTGCCTGGAGGTCTGAACAGAAACTTTGCAGTACAGGAGAGATCTGTTGCAGTGCAGATACAGAACAACAAACCCAGCCCAGCCACACAAGCAGCTGGTAACTGTTGTTAACAGTCAAAATTCCTGAGGATTTGTGACTTCAAAGCCTCAAGAAAGCTGTCCTGAGAGTGCTAAATCAATGTACACCATTACCATTCCTTCCACAAGGATCACTAGTGGAAGAGCTCCATTCCCAAAACTTTGCACAGCTCCCTCTGTGAGAACTCCGAGAAGCTCCTGAAGCACTGGGCCAGCTGTGATAGTACTGTTTGAGAGAAGGACATAACTTACACTGACATCCTTCTGGGCTGCTGCAACACAAGGAGCAAAACAGAAGTGCTGTGTTTTTCGAATTCCTTGAGTTTAGTTTTGAGGATAACTATCTGGAGTGGATGAAAATAGTTGGTGTCAATTTGAGTTAAAGTAATCTGATAAGGAAATACGAGATTGTGTAAAGTACAGCTTTTCTGTTGTCTTTCAGGTACTGCTGGCCCAATACAAGGCAACTGGGAAGCTGTATGCCATCAAAGCCTTGAAGAAAAAAGACATTATTAGGAGAGATGAAATTGATAGGTGAGCTTTATTTAGAGATGATACTATTGCCAGAGGCTACATTACCACAACTGTAATCAAATGTTAGCAGGTATGGTTGTGTACTGGCTGTGGTACTCTTAAGGATAAATGTGATCTTAAGACTTGAATAACTAAAATCAGATATAAGGAAACTTAGAATGGTGTCTAACTTTTGTAAGCATGACACCAGAAGAACACTCTAAAACTCAAGCTTTGGAAGTGTATAAGATAAATATTATATTAGCCCTCACTTTTTATTTCTCTAACTTAAGATGTAAACATTTTCTTCTTCATCCTCTCTTTCTCAAAACAGGCTTTTCTCCTGAGTCTGTTTAGCACTGACATTTTTGTTCTTTGCATCCTGGCAGCTTGAACTGTGAGAAACGAATATTTGAGGTGGTCAATTCTTCTGATCATCCATTCCTTGTGAACATGTTTGCGTGTTTCCAGACCCCTCATCATGCCTGTTTTGTGATGGAATACACTCCAGGTGGGGATCTGATGATGCGCATACACGAAGATGTCTTTCCGGAGCATATGGCACAGTGAGTTAGAATTATTCTTGTCTCCAGGCACTGTAAATTTTTAACTTGAATCTCATATATTGCCTGATAACTATTTCTGTCTTTTAGGTTTTATACAGCCTGTGTAGTCTTGGGGCTCCAGTTCTTGCATGAGAAGAAAATTGTTTATAGGTAATGCAGCAGAGACTTAAGACAGTTCAGCAACTTGAAGGTTGATTTTTCCTGTAGCTGTGTCTGGAGCTCACTTTCTTGCTGGGGTTTCTAATCTTTCTGCCTGTCTTTATTTTCCCTGTCACTATCAGCGTGTTCATCGTGCTCATGGTAGAGAAAGTCACCTAGAAGGTATTCATCTGGCATGTTGCAGGTGATTAATCCTCTGTGACATGTCAATACATTCTGGGGGGCACCTGTAAGTCACTGCTTTCTTTTCACTGGGATAGTCAGGTAATTTGTCATGCTGTTGTGGGAGCTCTTTTCCAGATGAATAAGCCCCACCCAGCTCCAAGCTGCTTTGTGAGCTTTTAGTTTAGGGGAAAATATCAATCACTTAAGGAGAACCTTCTAAATAATGCACAATTAAACCAAATGTAGACTTTACTCAATTTAGATTTTATTCTCTTTATTAACATCTACCTTCTGCCTCTTGCAAAAAAACCCATATTGGCTGGCAATCCTCAGTCTTCATCCACTGTTTTCTTTCATCTCCTTTGCGTACAGGGACCTGAAATTGGATAATCTCCTTTTAGATACTGAAGGATTTGTGAAGATTGCAGATTTTGGATTGTGTAAGGAAGGTGAGTAACTGGAGAAGCTGAAATTGAGCCATCAGGATCAGTTTAGGATCTGGGCTTTAATAGGTGTTTGTGTGTAACTTGTATTAATTTCCATTTAAAAAATTAAAATAAAAAAAGCCAAACAACAAAAAACCCCTCACCTATGTGGCCATGATGAATTTGGGAAGAATACCTTGTTGTGTAATCTTCAGGAGACTTATGAAAGCATTTAAAATGTGCTTGTTTGCTCAAAGGAACCAGAATATAGGATCATATGAAACATGTAGATGAGTAAGTGAGCAATGGAACATGCAGGAAGTTCCCTTGGGTTTGCTGTTTATTTAAGCATTGTCTGTATATTTGTTATTTGGAGTCGTTGGAGGCCTCAGGTTTCACACTTCTCACTGGCAATTCCCCTTGCCCAGGTAACAGCATCAGGTGACAAACTACAGCTTTCAGGAGGTGAGGCTGCATCAGATCCATTCAGTAACTGGTGCTGGATTTTACCAAAATGTCCTTTTCCTACAGGAATAGGTTTTGGAGACCGGACAAACACCTTCTGTGGCACCCCTGAGTTTCTGGCCCCGGAAGTGCTGACAGACGTCTCGTACACGCGGGCAGTGGACTGGTGGGGCCTGGGCGTGCTCATTTATGAGATGCTTGTTGGTGAGGTAAGGCCAGCTTCCCTCAGGGGATCTCACTAACCAGGCTTGGGGACCTGACCACCCAAGGTAAAATATTGCTAAAGGCAGCCAACTCTTTATTAGTACTTCAGTTACATTTTTCTCATTTATTGTGCTTGCCAAACAGTAATTAATCCATAACTCCCTGCTATTCTCATGCCTATTCAATAGTGAGGAGTAGGTGCTATGTAGATTGAATAATAGAATGTCCCAATTGCAGTCACCATTCCCTGGAGATGATGAGGAGGAAGTCTTTGACAGCATTGTCAATGATGAAGTCCGGTATCCACGATTCCTTTCAACTGAAGCACTTTCCATAATCCGTAAGGTAAAGGGCTGATGGGTCTCTGGGAGCCTGAGGAATTTGTGTTTACTGTGTAAATGGATCCAGAGGGACTTGATTAGGATTGTATAGTATTTATGTGTGTAATCTGGAGCTGCCTACATAGGCTAAGGAAATATTTAAAATTTGCACATGTTTTCCCTTCCTTCTCTTTGCATAAATGCAATTCTTCCGTGTAAGGATGACTAAGCAGGCTGCTTACTGTTCCTGCTAAGTCTGGCACAGAGAAGTGTTGATTCAAGGGCAGGAATGTCAGAGCCATTCAGTGGAGATGGCTGGAGTCAGTTTTTGAATGTGACCCCATAGTCACAGATGCACAATTAAGCTGAGATGCTCCATGCAGTTTATGGCAGGTATCTTATCACTGTTGGCAAATTGTTTACAAGGAACTAGGTCTGAGTTATTCCTGGCAGATGATGACCTTGGTGCAAAGTGAGAATGAGGAAACACCGAGGTATCAGTCCACCTCCTTTCTTTTGTTTTTCTCTCTGGAACATTATTTCTGTCCATCCTTGTTCCCACTGTTTAATTTTGAACTGATATTTCTGCAGCTGCTTCGGAAATGTCCAGAGCGTAGACTGGGAGCAGGGGAAAAAGATGCAGAAGAGATTAAAATTCAGCCCTTTTTTAAGGTAGGAACTTGGTTTATACCTGTCCCTTGTTTCTTGTGTTTGAGCAGAGAGTGATTTGCTCTCTGCTGGTATTGAGGCTTACTTCCCTTTGTTATCAGGGAGATCTTAGTGATAGTTTCTGTTGCACCTCATTGCTCCATTCAGGAATATGTGTTTCAAGTCTTGCTTGAAATGACATCCCCCAAGTCTGTTTTCTGGGATCTTTATGCTTCCAGAGTCAGTTTATTTCTGATCGTGCTGCTTCTATGTATAAATATACTTAACTTTAGAGACATGAACAAATATTCCTTTTAAAATCAAACTGCATCATCAAAGATGTTATCTAGTGATGATAGTGATTGTCAGTCAGTCTATTTGATCACCTGCATTTGCAGGATACACATGACTCTTAAGAGAAATGGAAGTTAAATTGGTTTGTGTCAGGGGTATGTGTCTGTTCCAGGCAAAGGTGTTGCCATCCCTTCTCATTATTACTCAACTGCCCAAAAGTTTTTAGCCTTGCAACTCTTGTCTGGCTTTGCACTGGAGCAAGAAAAGAACTTGGATGTCAGCAGAAATTGCTGGGATCCCCAGGTCCACCTGGCCATGGCTGAGCTGTAGTTTCGTCACTCCTAAATACAGTTGAAGCTGTAAAATACACTGCATGGAATCTCTGCTCTACCTCCTGTGCTGTTTGTTTTGGGCCTTTTTTCAGTTCTCTCTTTTTTTTTAATTAGTAGAAGTAAGACATGTTGCAAATGATCCGTAAAGGAGGCTGCAATTCTCCCTCCGACTTCCACATTTCATAAATAATCTTTGTGTCAATCTGGCCTGTTGCCTTCCTTTTCTTACAGGGAATTGATTGGGATGCCTTGTTTGCCAGGAGGCTGAAGCCACCCTTTGTGCCCACATTAAGAGATCCAACTGACATCAGCAACTTTGATGAAGAGTTCACTTCCCAAAAGCCAATCCTTACTCCTCCTGAGGAGGTTTCTCTCCTAACCCGTAAGGAGCAGACTGTCTTCAAGGACTTTGACTTTGTTTCCAGACATCTTTTAGATGTGTGATTCCTGGGCTATAAAAACATGAAGAGACATGTTTTTATAAAATATGTTACCACTTTGAGAGAGCATAGCCAAGACTTTGCAGGGCCAGTGGAAAAGCCAACAGGATCTGTAGTACAGGTAGTGCTGATGGCCCCAGGATGAGGTGCCCTGCAAATTGAATTAACCTGCTGTGGGTTTTCCAGCCTCATTTGTTGGAAGGATCCTGGATATCAATTACCTTTAAGGACTAATTAACGTTTGACGGGGTATATCTTCTTCTGTCATTGAATGTAGATGAAATTTGGAATTTAAGCTGGACTTGATGAAATCAAATCATCTCTGCAACACATGTTGATCTTTGCAAAAAGCCTAAGTAAGTAGTGTGACTTTTTAAAGTTGTAGCATAGCAGGGGAATGGCCACTTCTCACTGATTTTCTAGAGATGCAGCATTCCCTCCTGGTAATGACTGCATGCCATTTCCCATTCATAAAAATGTGTATGCCATACAAGGAGTGGATTTTAACACTACAAAGACAATGATGTTTGATAATGATCCAAGTGATTTATTGGAAGGAAGATCAATCTTTCTACTTAAGGATGCCAACTCTTAGCTATTGTTTGTAATGATATCAAACTCCACAGATTTGCACATGTTTTTTTTCTTTTTTGAAAATAAAGATACCTTTCCATATAATAAATATTCAGCTTTTCATCTCCTTTGTGTCAGCTGAATGTTTCAGACCAGGGCTAACCAAAATGCTCAACAGGCAAGACTAGTTTTCTCCATAAATGCCAGTAGTAATATTTTCTTTCTTTCTTCCTTCTCACTTAGGTTGTCTGTGTACTTATTGCATGGTGTCATCAGCTGTCAGATACCAAGGACTGCAGTCAGGTTATCTCTCCACAGATTTTATCAGTGTGTACATCTTGTATCATTTTTGGGGACAGCTAAGTAATGACAGTCAGTACTGGAAAATCAGTGAGTTAAAGATTATTTCATTGCCTCATAATCTATCTTGTAATTATACATGATAAGATACATTTTCATGTCTTAAATGAATAACGTTAGCTCATTGGGCAAAAAGGGAAGGGTTTTTAGAGGTAAGGCATCTGATGCAAACAAGGACAAAATCATTGCTCTTTCAGTTTGTCTTCACCAGCTGGAGACGAGTGGGACTAAGGCAGCTGTGCTGTAGCTGGAGACAAGGATCTAGGGAATTGTTAAGCCAAGGCAGGTCCCAGTGCTTCAGGATTCAGTGAGGTACGAGCTCTGTTTGTGCAAACCAGGGATATTTCACACTCAACCTAGATTTCCTATTTTCAGAGCCAAGTATAGCTGCTTCTGAAAATTCCAATGTACAAAGATCCTTTCAACCTCCCGCTCACCCTGGCAGTGCACTGGCCTGTTTACAGCAGGATACACATTTTCCTTACTCTTGTTTGAGTGGCAGTTGCTGTTGGCCCCTGTGGTGTGTTTTGTGGCTTTAGTTCAAGGCCACTGTGCAGTGGGAGGTAGCACAGTGGATTGTTAGCACAGGTGAAACCTAGAACTTGGGTTCAAAGAGAGAGTCATAGAGAATTTAAAAATGCATATTTAATATTTTATTTTATAATTTACGGTTGAGTAAAAAAAATGGTAAACTAACACCCAGGTGTATTTTAAAGATATACCAGAAAGAACAAAACTGCTTTGAGCTGTTGTACCTGCTGATAAACTTTCACTTGACTGACACCTGAAGAATCAGGAACTGCAATGTGACAGATGATCCACACTTGAGCAGGTACCACAGCAACACAAGCAAACTGCGGAATCGTTCTGAATGGTGTAGCAGCTTTACAAAAACAATCCTTAGCCTTCTGATATCCCTCTGATAAAGCTTCTACCCTTAACAAACCAGACTGTGCACAGATTACAAACTCTGGAACTGGTCAAAAAAGGGATCTTTTGCTGCATTTAAATTGCTTTTGGACTGTCATGCTGTGTTAGTAACTACACTATCTTTTCATGAGTGTTCATCAGCTTTAAACCCTGAGTGCTTCTGAGTTGGTGTTAATTCCTGAGCCAAGACAATTAAGGCACAAGGTAATTTTAACTAACATTTTGTTGTGGTGGTTTTTCTTGTTTTGTTTGGTTTTGTTTTAACAGAAAAGGGTCAGGACTAAAATTCACACCACAGACTTTTTTTTAAAGCTAAGATCGGTCATCCCAAACTTCCTTTTAGTTCCCTGTGGAAATCTGAAGTATGACCTTTTATTTCAATGGAAAACAGGTTCTCTTGCTGCTGTCCTGAAAGCTGTCAGCATCTCTCATCTCAGGACCTGGCAGCTTTCCTCTTGCATTGAAATTGTATTATTTTATTAAAATGTCACTAGTGAGTTGAGGTAGTAGTAGTAGTTTTACTGACAGCGTTACTTGAGTTAGGCATGAGGTACCCACCTCTGCTCCTGCTTCTCTCCCAAGCTACAGCAAAGGCCTGAGCACTATGTTATCTGCAGAAATAACTCAGTAGCCAAGGATTAATTTTCTGTCCAAAGAAAAGTCATGGTATCATTCTTCAATGACTTGATTCAAAACAGTGAATTGTTAGCAGCATCATCAACTTAAAAAGCTGTGTGGAAGCTGCTCAGGGCATCACAAAACAGGTTAATTACCTCATAAGATTAATTGGGTGTCTTCCAGCTCTTTCTCATCCACATTAACAGTATTAAGCCTTAAGTCTTTGTGAAAAGCATTAACCTGAGGCATGTGGACAAAAAAAAATTTGCTTTTGACTCTGAATATTTACTCAAATATTCCCCTTATATGCCTGATGCTACTGCCAAAAGGCACTGCAGTTCTCACAGTCAGAACTTGGCTGCAAAAAGGCCACAGGAATTACACTGATCCTGGCTGGTTTTATCTGTAATTGCTGTTGTTCCCTAGCAGCAAAAGGCGAGGGAGACCTTGGAGAAGAGTCACACTAACCTTGCATTTCTTCTGGAGAGATGTGGATGTGCTTAACAAAAGGAAATAATTTTAGAAAGATCCTTTGCTCAGTTTGGAAATAAGCTCTGCTGGCTTTGCCCTTCCCAGAACTGTATTCTTGTCTTTAACAGTGTTATTTCTATATAAAAAATAACCCTGACTATCCCTGAAGTGTAATTTGCAAATGAACAGGTTGTGGAGCAGGTTGCATAGTCCATGATCTATTCAAGTTCAGTGCAAGGAAACAGCAGCCATTGCATTAGCAAAGTTTTACCCAGCAGCCTGCCAGGTGTGTTGGCACACTGGGACTAGACAGGCTCACTGTTCTTGTGAAAATAGATGTTCTCCCATGCAGTGAGGTGGCGTGAACAGAAGAATCTCCAGAGATTGAGGATTATCCCTTGGTCAAAGGGGTTCTCCAGCTCGGAGTGCCGCAGGTAGGAGATGCGGTGGTGCGACATGAACTCCCACGTCGTGGTGTTGCATGAGATCAGGTACAGGTGGGAAACAAGCAGCAGCAGGACCACAATGGTGAATATGGATATCAGGAGGAAGGACACAAGGAGGAAAATGTTGTGCTGCAGCCACTCCCGGGATTGTTCGAAGTAGAGGCCCGACCTTTCAATTCAAACAGGAAGAAATCTGCAGTTAAAGAAGCAGAACTAGTTTCATAAACCCAGTGAACCCGATGACACATTTAAGTTTGATTCATAACTAATGAGCTGCTGATAATCCTCGACTACAGAGAGTTAATATACTATGAAATCTGAGAGACTGCACCACAGGGATTGGAATCTAAGTTTAAAAGATGCTGTTTCCCCTGACAGCTGTGAGACACAATCACCCTGGGTTAACTCCTTCCCTGAACAGCTGGAACTCTGTTGGAGTTTCCAGCACATGAATGTGTAAACAAAGATTGTGTTACAGTGACTGAAGCAAAATGAACAATGAAACCTAAATTATCAGAATCTGCTCAAGATTAGGGGGCTCCAGGGTGAAGATCCAAAGCCAGTCCAGCCACTGCTATGTTCTATGCCAGCCCGAGGAGCACCACAGCTTTCAGCAATCTCAGAGGTCCAAATGCCATCTCCCAGCCTTACCAAGCAACGTGGCCTCCCCACAGCAGAACCACAAGCTGCACGCTCAAGTAGACTATGAAGAGGGGGTGATTCCTTTCTCCTACACAGTTCTCAAGCCAGGGGCAGTGATGGTCGTAGCGCCGCACGCAGTGCTGGCACAGCTGGCAGTGCTTGGCTCGCATGGGTTGCTGCAAAACACAATGAGAAAAAGGAAAAACCCACTGGCTGCAGTTCATGGCTGCCTCACTCCTGTTTGGTAGAAGAGAGCATCATGCAAATCTGTCTTTCTCCACAATAGTGGCCCTAAAACACATGCTTGTGAGACAACAGCATATCAACATTGGTAAGACAAATCAAAGGGATTGTGATTCTCCTGGTCAAGACCCAAATGGGTGGCATTCAAATTAAGTGACTCTCCCACACTCCTCCTATCAACACATTTTCTTTATTATCTACCTATTATAGGAAGTCCAGCTTGCCAAGGAGGGAGACAAAGCCAATCAGTGTAAGTCAGGAAAGCATGAGCCAGAGTATTGAGGTGAAAAACTAGAACCACTACTATCAAATAGAGTGGGCAGCGATGTGATGCTTTTTGGGGATGCACAGAGAAGTGCCTCCATGTGAGTACAGAAAACAGCTCAATTACCAGGCACAGCGGAGGTGAAGGACCTAGCTGAGAAAAGTAGGATTTGTCCCCTGCAGCACATAAATGCTTTGCCAGCTTTTCCTCTCGCAATAAGCTCATTCCCCCTGGTCAATACTCTTCAGGAATTTATGGGAGCTGGGGCAATGCTTAATTTCATTAAACTGATAAGGATCACTCTGAAAACAAGCCTTTCTAGGCTTTAGGCAAACTGTTATAAGAGCTAATTATATTGCTGTAATTTCTCCTTCATGCTGTCTTTTACCATTCACGCCAAGGTTTTGTTGTTTTAAGGCCTTTGAACAAGTTCACAACAATGAGCAGTTCCCACATGTCACACTCAGCTACCTTTCTGACTATCAAGGTATTTTCAAAATAGCTTCTTTGACAGTACTGCAAGGTCTGGCTGACATGGTAGTAAGAATGTGGAATACAATTTTCTCATGGCAAAAAAAGATTCTTGTTTCTATAAGCCAGCAGGGACTTGTTTCAGCCTTAGAAAACTGGCCTGTGTGCCAGTGTCCATCACTACTACTTGTGTAGCTACACAGTCTGCCCAGCCTCCTCTGAACAGCAATTACAGTTCACCAACAGCAGCTAAAGAAAAATACCAGCTTTCAAATCACCCATCCCTTCCTCTTCCAGCGTGTTCTGGATGCCCACCTTCACCAGGCAGTAACCACAGCGACGCAGCTTAAAGTCACCTGGAATCTGAGGGATCACCACGCCTTGTCCTTTATCTTCACCTTCCTACAAAACAAGAGAAAGGGAGGGACTGAGGAGGGTTCTTGGGCTGCTGTCTAGGCATGACTGAGCTGTCTTGCTGCATCCTTTTACTTAACAGCTACACCGTGCTTGTTATCTCTATCATTAGGAACAAAATAATTCCTTAGAATTCCTTCAGAAGCTGCAGACAGTTATGGTACAGTGAGAGAGAACAGGTTACTGCAACCCTCCAAAGAATGTTTGCACAGAGGCAGAAATAACTGTGGACAAGATATACTCTGGAACAAAAACAAGGTTAGACTTCATTTCTAAACACAGTAACAATGTCTTTTCAGTATGAACAGTGCTAATTAGTCATACACAGCCAACACTGACATTAATGATGGAGGACTGAGATTGATAATGCTACACAGTCTATAAGGCAGTGAACCTTGAGCAGACTAGCAGTTACTGAAACTTTGCATCTCCATTTATTTCACTGTAACTTGTTTGTGGATGTGTCCTCTGAGAGGGCAACAAATCCATAAAGAGTTCAATAAACAGAGCTGCAGAGAGCACTGTCTGCCAAGCCTGCCCTTCAATTTGGGCCTTTTCTGCACCTGTACTACTTAACAGTGGTTATTGTAAAATAGGTCATATATACATTCCACAGGGCACTACAGCCTCTTCTCTAGGAGAGGACTTGGGCTCAAATGGCAGTTATGTACAAGGGCAGTGTGGTGTGAAAGGCACATTTAAAGCCTGTAAACCCTACTGCTGTTACAAAATACCAGTGTGAGACAGTCTGTCCTCATCTCCAACGGTCTGTGCACGTGTCCTTCATGCCAGCACAACAGAAACTATTTCAGATTGTTCTTATCTACCATAGTGGAAAAAGTAGAAAAGCCTATAGACTTTACAGCTACTCCATTTTGTTCTGTTCATGAAGGGATTTACCTTCACTTCTTCTTCAGGCTTAACAAAACCCGGATCCATGAGAGACACCTTGAAGTACAGCAGGATCGAGCATAAAACCAGCGAAACGAAGATCAGCGGCTGAAGCAGCTCCCCGCGCTCCTCTTGCTTTTGCAGATCTGAAAGGTACCCATAAAAGACAGAGAGCAGCAGCTCTTGTGAAGCGTCCGGGATTTTTCTCTCTGGCCTTAGCAAAAGGGTCCCGAATCTATGAAGAGGAAACGGGGAGAGCCCAGGCGGAGAGAGGGCGCGCGGCGAGAAGGGCGAGGCTGAGAAGGGGCTCCCCAGACCCCCCCCAGGCCGCGGCGGGGCGCAGATAGCCCGCGTCCGGCAGGGGCCGCACGGCCCCGCCGCGACCCCCGTCCTCCGCCTGCCATCCCCAGCGCCCGCCGGGGCCCATGGCCCCCCGGCTTCACCGGCTCCGGGGCTCCGTCAGCCCGGAAGGCCTCCGGGCAGCGCTGGCAGGGCCGGACGGGACACGGGCAGCGCCCCGAGGCGGAGCCAGGGCGGCCCAGCCCTGCGGGGGAGTTGCGCTGGGATGTTGGACTGGTTCCACTCCCAGCACGGGCGCGGGCTCTGCTGCCGCGGGCTCGGCACGCTCTGCGAGCCGGGGTCACTTGGCTCCTTTTGTCCCCCACACCGCCCCGGCGTTGTTGTGCCCTGCGGGGCATTTCCTCGAGGAACGTCTTTTCCCTGAGCCCTTCCCGCGTGTCCTCCCGCCCTCGCCCTGGGTTCTGGAGCGTAGGGCTGGGCAACCTGTTCAGAACCTCCGTTACACCGAGGCAGACACTGCTGGGTGTACAGAGCTATGGAAGGGTCTGGCAGGGATGGGTCGGGCAGCAGGTGTTGTTCACAGGCTCCTCGAGGTGGTTCCCGAGGTGCTGCTCTGCGTTAATCCTGCTCTCGCCAACGTGCTTATTCCATGTGTTGGTTTCCAGCCCCCGGGAAGAAGCGCAGAGAGGCTGTGCCTGGCTGGAAGCAGCTACACAGCCCCATTAACCAAACAGAGCCTGGAGAATGTCTGACATAACTCGAGGAGGGATTTGATCTGGTCGAGATGGCTGCAGTCAAGAGGCTCCTGTCTGCGTGAGGTCATTGAACTTCCTCGAGGGCTGCCGAGGGAAGCAGGTGTGTATAGACTCTTCTCAGCTGGAACAGACACCTAAGAGCAATTGAATTGCACCTGACATGCGTTTTTGTCTCTTGCTAACAATAAAAAAAAACACCGAGGTGACTATAGCACATATATATTTACACTTTGAGTGTCTAAGGGAGATAAATGTCATCACAGATCTGTAAAAGTTCCAAAATCAGTGCTTTCTCTTTAAACTCCTTTCTGTTTTAACATAGATATACCTTGCTGCTTTTGCTACCTCCTTTCCCAATAAAAATTTGGAAAGAAATACAATATTCTTTATAAATTTACCCTCCAGCACCTGGTAGTGGAGTCCTTGGTATTGTTTGCCCACAAATTGATTATTTTAGTCTCTTCACATGAGTCAGTGGCCACCTGCTGACGCCAGGAAAGCACCTGGTTGTGTGGGTCACTTAAATGGTTTACCTACCACAGCTGGGTTGAAATGTAAATAAAAATTGTGGACTAAATTTCCAGCAATCATTCAAACTCTTTTTTTTTTTTTTAATTCTAGGTAAATGCAAAGCCTATGGCCCTCTTCTCTCAGACACTTCAGGCTGTACTGGTGCTCAGAAGAAGGTGGGTAGTGTCTTTTCTTCTTCACAGAGAGGTGTAAAATTTAAAGCTTAATGAAAGCAATTTGAGTAGTAATATTATCCACTTGAAAGTAGAAACATTTTGATGTTCCAGAATAATCTGTCCTAAGGAATATATTCTCACTCTCTTTGTGATTAAAATAATTTGGTGCATGTTACTTTTTATCTTCTTGTTCAGCTTTGAAACCTGTCTTGCAGAGATCAGAGCTTATCTCTTGTCTCAAGGGTTTCAGCCTCAGTGACTGGTTGAAATTAGGCTCAGTTACAGAAAGTCTCTACTAGTAAGTCTCAGTGGAGAATCCTGGTTCCTATGGCATTCCAGCTCAGGATCCCATGCTGCTGGAAGGCTAAGGTATCCCTCTGTACTCTTACAACACAGCATGTTTTCAGAGGCAGTTCAGTTTCATACAAATGCTCCTCCCATCCTGTTCACCTTGCTCTTTTACAGACTCCACAGTGACCATTGAATTAACTGGCACTGAGCCCTTCCAGGACCAGGGTCTTAAGAAGAAAGTCAGGCTGGCCTGACTTGGTTTTTCTTAAGTGCTCAGATCCTGCCCCTTACAAAGCCCAGACTGTGGACTGTGAACTGCAGACACATTAGAGTTCAGAGCAATCTGGACACTCGGATATTGTCCTGATTTTTTTCTCCTCACACACAATTTCCTAACAATGCTCTCGTCCTCCACGGCTTTCTTCTGTTGACAAGCAATATTGTGTCTTTTGGAGTGATGAAAGGCAAAGGCACTGAACAGCATCATCAACACGTGGCAGTTCCTTTCATTTTTAATTAAATATATGACAGCCAATGGACCAGTAATGTACCCAAATAAACCACATTCATAGAACAAAGGAGGAAGACACTCTTGAGCGCTACGTTTAATCCACAGCGGGTATCCAACGGATACAACAGAAAAGTTAATTCATTCAGAATTGTAAGGAAGCAACAGTTGTGCATTTTGATTTTTTTGCTCAGTTTTACCAGGTACAAACATTTGAACCAGGCCTCAGTATCAGGCAGGTCCATGGACAGAGTAAAAGGAGATGCTTGCTCATTTTAACTGAGGGTATTTTCATTGCAAAACAAGGAAATACATACTTAGCTTAAAAACTTTTTTTTTAAAACAAGAAAAGAGTTACAGAGAGAATCAGTGACAATTATATGAAATAAAAACAGTCTGCTAAAGCAGAAGTGTTTCAGTTCAGCAGAGTATCTCCCTCATTCCTTAAGTGCTCTCTTCTCCTTCAGCCCCCATGTTGCTTTTCATCCATTCCTGATGACTATTGCCCTCTGTGCTTCATACACATACATGGTTGTCGTGGAGACCAGCTGTTTCCCTACTTTTAATTATCTTTTTCCAGCACAAGCTGTCCTCTAACACCTGAGCTGTGGCAGACTCCTCCCTAAACAGTCTCAAGGAAATGTCTTTTCTATGGATAGTGCCCGACTGCAGTGCCCTCTAGCTCTTGCCCTACTGGTAATTAATTGCCTTCTTCAGGTAATGAGAGGGAATTGACTCACAGCTCCAAGACTTTTCTTCCCACTCATCTTTTGCAGAGACCAGAGTGACAGCAGCAGAAGCCCAGCCAAGGTGACAAGCTGGGTAGGATTCAGTGCCGAAGAGAATCATTTCAGTAGGAAAGGAAAGAGCAGCCATGGTGCAGATTAATTATCTGCAGTGTTCTGATTGCCACAAATACCAATGCTAAACTTTCTTGGCTTGGTCTAGATGAGAAAGTCTGGTGCTTCTGGGTGTTAAACATCATCCAAGTAGATGCCAATCCTTATGAGCAATTCCTCCCACAGATCTTGTAAAATGGAAGCACTGGTGGGAAGTTGCTCACCAATTTGCTCTTATCTGCTCCAGAGAACATGGACACCTGGCACTGCTGGGTCACTCACAAGGGCCACTGAGGACAGGGCAGCCTCCAGCCAGGAAGGAAACCACACACAGTTCGGGTAGAGGGTTCCTTTGTTGGCACAGTCTCTGCAGGGAGCTACTGAGTCGTGTTCATGCTCTGCTTGCCAAGCTTTGGAATATTAAAGGAAATGTAGCAGTGAAAACATGAAGAGTCTTGCGTGGGCCAACAGCTACTGAGCACAAGGAGCCCCTCTGCAATATGCTATGAACTTCTCTACAGCTGGATTTTCATTTGAAAAATAGAACCCCATTCTGGTTTTCTGAGCAGGATTGGTCACTGGCTGTATAATTTTGTGTGGAGCTGAAGTTTCCTGGCTTGTTCCTTTGATCCAGCAAAGCTGGGAGGCCTGAGAGGCATCTCTGGAGCAGTCAAGCATTTCAGAGTATCCAACTTCCTCTTTTACATTAAACCTTCATAAAAAATCTGCCACTTTGCCCTCCCTTCCTTTGCAGAACATGGATGTGATGTCTGCAGGCAACTCTCCTGTTCTGTCCTCTGCTCTGGATCTATGGCACCACCTTGCCACCAAAAAACGTTTTCAGGTCCTGCATTATGCCTGTTGTTTCAGTTAGAGAAACTGAGGCCCAAACTAGTTTCAGACTTCCAGTTACAGGAATTGTTGGATTGTGCTCTGGTGCTCAGAGGATACTTTTTCCTTTTGATCCCTACTAAAGGGAAAATGTTATTTTTCATCTCACAAAATCCTGAAAACACTGTAGCTTGTAGGCAAAGCTCATGTTACTCTAATAGGGGTGTTATTCCTTTTAATGTGCTGCCTTAAGCATTTACCTTGCTGGTGGCCTGACTCAAAATCTTACGTGAAGCTTTCTGCAACAGCCCAGTTAAGAGTTCCTTCTTTCACCTGGGAATGGTGACAGATTTCAGCAAGCTGAACTTTTCTGACAGCCTGGCCTGGTTCCATTCATCTCCTTATTGCTGGGAAATTGAAATCTTTTTATCATGGTTCAGGCTGAGGTACAGCTTGCTGAGGATCTGTGAGCAGTGGAGACTGAGGTTACCTCTACAGCTTTGATGCAGTGTGGATCTTGTTAGTTTGGGATGCAGCAGGTGAGACTCCAGTAATTGCTCAACTTGTGGAAGCACTGGTTTGGAAAACCCAAACCTTTGGGGTCTCAAGGCAGATAAAACCAAGCCATTGGTTGTTATTAGCCTTGATGTAGTTGTGCCAAAATCTCAGAGTAGAGCCCAACTGCTTAGCTTGGATTGCAGTGGGACACTGGGATCTGCTCCAGCTGAGATGGGAGTTCCTCAGCTCCACTGTCTCCCCAGCTTTCTGGGGACAAGGCCTTCTGATACCTCACATCTGTCAGGTGTCCCCTTCTGCTCTACTCCCACCTTGCCAACACGTTCACAATCTTGAGTGCTTTTTGTTAGTTGGTTCAAGATTTTAGTGACAGGAGCTTTCACTACATGGGCATTGGAAAGGAAGCAGACGTGGTGGGTGGCACTGCCATGTGAAACAACTTCCCAAGGACAGCAGCACTAAATGGGGAATTAAAGAACAAAGCCTGACTCCCCTAACAACCAAGGCTGTATTTGCAGCCCCTCTTAGTTTTGCATCTAGAAGGAAGATTAGCAAATGTTACACAGAATACATAATCTTGAAATAAGCTTCCCCATCTAAAAGCTCGTAGGGACACAAATTCTTGGGAAAGAGGAATAAGAGAAAAATACATTTAAAACGACTGCAAAAAAGTATAATTTGTCAAGTTTTGCAATCTTATGAGAACAATTTAAAAGTGACACAAAAATATATATAAGTTTGAAAAATACTTAAAAGAAAAAAGTACAGATCTCACAATACCAAAACAAATGACGTATGGTTAAAAAGAAAAAAGACATTGAATAACACCGTATTGGCAGTAAAAGTAAACCTCTCCAGGCAGTTGTGTTCTGTCAGTTAAAGTGTCAGTTTGTGGATCAAGGATCCATCTCTAACGTGCTCACAAGGACAGCATGAACTCTGAGCATTAGCAGAACCTCGTAGCAGCGACTCAAATCCAAGAGCAAAGTGTACAAGGGAAGAGAGCAGCGAGTTACTGTGCTCTGAGGCCTGAAATGTCCCAGCCTGCATGGCCATGGGCTCATCTTTCTTTCCACCAGGCACAACATCTTTTCTGAATCCCTTCTAAGGGAAGATTTGTGAATTGTCAAAGAACTGTGATGAGCAGTGGGCTACGACATGGACAACTGTGCTGTTGAGTGCCTGGCTGTGAGGCAAACCTTGGCCTTCAGCTTTTTGAGCCATTACAGGTCTGGAGTGTTACAGATGAAGACCAGCTCAGTGGGACTCTCCTCTCACCTGTGTCACACAGACTGGAGTAATGCTGCTGATGGGACTGGGACTGCACTGGTAAGTGCTTCTGGGAGTCAGACAGGAGTAGGGCCTTCTGTATACGAGAAAAGGGGGAAGATGTTGGGGTGGAATAAAAGGTGCTGTTTCCTGGGACTGCCCTTCAGAGGGTGCCTGGAGACTCCCCACCTCCAATTCCAGCAGTTGTGCTGCAGTGAGCTTCCTGTGAAGGGAGATTATGATGCTACTGAGGACAGCTTGTGATGACACAGACTGAAGGAGGGCAGAACAGCTCCAGTTCCTTCTGGGACTTGCACGAGGGGGTACAGCTGCTCTGGACTAGGGCCTAGCAGAGTATAGTAAGCAGAGAAATACTCTGTTTGGCTTTGTAGCCCTTCCCTACAAAGCAGAACACAACTAACAAAGGTGGTGAAGGACTGGAATGAAGATGTGTAGCCCTTTGTGAACAAACCTTGTGCCTTGTTGCACAGGTTCCCTTTGAGAGAGAGAAGCTCTGTGCAGCCAAGAATGTATAACTGGTTGTACTGGTCATCCCTGACCTTCTGAGGCTGGGTGGGCTGGCAGATCCTACTGTACTGCCAAGGGGACAAAACAGACCTCTTGACTTTATTGGGAATGTCTTAATTCCAAATGACCCACATAGAATTAGCAATGCTTCCATTAATGTGAGTCTTCTATTAAAAGGCCGTAAAGGGGGTGAATTAGCTTGAAAGGTCTTCTCTAGTTTCTCCATTTGTAAGTCTCACTAAAATGTCAGTTCTTTTGGTCTATCTCTCTGGTATGGTGTCCCCCAACCTCTCTAACTGAATAAATAACTCATCCCTGCGTGTTGCCCCACTGAGCAGCCAATGCTGATTCAGGACTGGTGTTCTTGCAGACATCACAGGACCTCATGCAGTACAGCAAAAGGGAATTTTCTAAAAAGTGGGAAATAAACATGTCACACTAGTCATCACACAGCTAGGTCTTCAAGCTAATGGTCATTTGAGGCTCTCTGTGTGGTCTAAAATAAAAGGGTTAAAAGATACATAATGTAATTGTCTTTGTTTTTTGTTTTCTTTTTATACAGAAATCATACACACGGAACTTCAACCTGAAACTTCATAACAAAAAAAGTCCACTAAGTTAAGGAAAGCATTTTGTTGTGCAAAAAGTCCCTCCCCCCTCCCCTATTCACCTTCATCTACTGAGGGTCTCACACACACACATAAAGTTTCCTTCCAACGGGCGAGTTGGTAAGAAAGAGTCCTCCCTATGTACAGTGAGTTAGAGAGAAGCTGGATACAGTGCTGGCAAGAGGCATTGGGTGACTGCCTCTATCTGGAAGTGTCCATGTTCTCCTCCTTAAAGTTACTGCAGTGCTCTATAACTTTCCTATGGATAAAACAAGGACAAGGAGAGAGGGTTTAGTTTAAAGCTTACTGCACCTCAGCTATGGGACAGTAAGGTAGGAACTGTCCCAGAGTTGATTTCTGTTTAACTGTGTCCTGTTTATATCTGAGACACAAACTGTGTCAAAACCAGTAAACTCCACAAAAGCAGCTCCCAACTTGGAAAATCAAGTTATGGTAGTGCATATCCAGATCCAGTTGTGACCATTTATTCATTACCCCCATACCCAAAACCTCAGATGCCTTTAAATCCCACCAGGAAATACATGAATACAAGTGTTTGTCCTTCACTGTGCTGTCACCTGTCCCATCCCACACACTGTAACTGTGACTGTCTTCTGCAGGCTCCAGTCCCCTCCAGCATTTAGCTACCCTTCAGCTGTGGGAATACCTGCTGCCCACTCACCAGGTATGTATTCCCAGATCTCTACCTCTCTCTTCTATTCACCCTGCTGGTATGAAATTACAGCTCTCACTTTGCCAGTGATCAGAAACTGCAGCTGGCTTTTACAACTCTGAAAGGATGACTCCAAAGAAAGGTGTCATTGCAAGGGTGGACTGTACCTTCTTAAAAATGCTCTCCTTTTAACTGTGCAGTTGGCAGTTCAGTGACAGGCCAGTGTGATTCTGAAGACAGGTAGCCCACCCAAATACAGGGAAAAGTGGTAACTGGAGACTACTGGCCTAAGAACTGCAATTAGCAGTTGCTTGCTCAACAAGCCAATCTATAACCTAGTTGCCTGGCAGTGATGTGTGTGTACTGCCCCCCTATAAACATCTCTAGTCTTCTGTTTTCATCCTCTTTTTCCTCTGCTTCTCCTGTGTTCAATTCATACCTTTCATACACATCACTACAGGCCTTGCTTTGGTAGCCTCATTTTATGTGGATGATTTAAAAACTAAACTAAGGCTAAACTGAGAGTTTGTGATGGTGCACTGGTGTCCTACCGGGCCATCTCCTTGGTCTCTTGTCGTGCTGAGGCCATTTTAATCATGTCCTTCAGGAGAGGAATCCCACCTTCTTTGATCAGCAGTGGGCAGTACTTGTCAGCTGCAGAGAAAAAAATA
The DNA here is from genome assembly GCA_013398275.1 of Promerops cafer. Taxonomy (NCBI): domain Eukaryota; kingdom Metazoa; phylum Chordata; class Aves; order Passeriformes; family Nectariniidae; genus Promerops; species Promerops cafer. The sequence continues at coordinate 219,728 of VZSE01001178.1, read as the reverse complement.
AATCAGGTCCTTGTGAACACTCACAACAGTGGTACAAAGGGTGGCAGGAGGGCAAGGAGAAGGATCAAAACACTGAAGGAATTTCCTACACACCAAGTCTAATTAGCTTTATTTGGCTGTGCTGCCTTGGACATTCCTGCATCATTCAAAGAAGGTTTTCTCTACCTACATAGTTTATCTCGGATGACTTTTTCTGCTGACAGCCTCAGGTCCACCCCCTCAAGCTCTACAGTGCAGGGAATATGATTTCAAAAAGAGAACTTACGGTAGACAGAGACCAGGTTATAGAGTGCCCAGGTGGCCCAGTGCTGGCTGACTGGGGAAATCCCTTGTGGAAGAAGTCGAAGGATTGGTTCAAATGACCTGCACAGAAATATTACAGAGGTTGTTAAAAATCCAAGAGCTACTTCTTTCAGCACCTTTGCCATTCACAGCAATACAAACTCTGCTCACAGATAACACAGCAGTAAATCCATTGGCATGTCAAAGATTCTGGCACCAAGGCTCAGTCAGTGTCCCAGGGCAGTGCTGGCAGGATTACAGGCCCCACCACTTCAGCACAAACATACTGCCCAGAGAAATAGCTGCAATGAAGGCAACTGAGCCAGGAACTGATTTCCATCCTCTATTAGGCATTTCCTCACAAGAGTTGAAATCCAGCAGCGCTGATCAGTTTGAGGAGGGACAAACCCAAAGTATACCCAGGCAAAGCTGGCTGCACACATGCAAGGGTTGCTGTGTTTCTTCTGACAACAATACTATACTGTCTATACTGTAAACAGGCACGGGAATGCCAGTTCTGGATCCCTGCCAAGCACTAAGGGAATTCTGAGTACCTGATACCCTCTTACAGGAAGGGGTTTAGAGGATTCCAGCAGTTGTATTAATCTTTGAAAGGATTTCTGGTAACTGTGTCTAAATATGCCCCAGAGAAGAGTGAAAGCATGTGACTTTGGGAAGAAAACAGACTTAAAAGGACAGACTGCAAAGGACAGCAGTATCAGAGGAAAATGCTTAGGCAGTTCCAGACAGACCATGGTTTTCCTAAACTACTCAGTTTTAGCAGAAACACGCAGGAGAAATTCTGCTGGGCTGCCAAACTTCTCCCATAGGAATCATCAGGTAAGGTGTGTAATTTCAGCATCTCACGTAACATGTTTCAAAGGAAGATGTAAAACTCTCACTAAAGAAAACATCCTTGAGGATGTTTCTCCTTGACTCTGAGCAAAGCCTCTGTGCTAGGCTCTCTCTCTTCCTTTCTCTCTTTTGGTGTTTCCTTCCTGTGACAATCCTGGCTCCTGTGTGAGTGGGCCAATCTTTTCCACTCCTTACCTGTAATTGATATTTCTTCTGGAGTTGATATCCCAGCTCTGGATGGCTGCCCACATCCTCTTCACAACTTCCTCTCTGTGAGGCTCACAGATCCCCCAGGCCTCTGGACCATCAAACATGATATGGGAGAGCACTCCACAGGCATTATATGACACCTCAATCCCATCAGCTTTGCTCTCCAGCAGGTTGCTGCCAAGAGAGAAGAGATCACTTAGAGCTGCTGATGCAGTAAAGATTCACAAGTCTCCAGGTGGTTCAGGAGAAGAGATCAGAGCCCAGCTGGTCTCCAGCCAGGCACTCACCTGAACACACTGATGAACTGGGAGGTCATGAGCTGCGGGCGGAGCTCCTTCACTTCTGCCACATTGCCCAGGAGGCCCAGCATGTTGCGGTGCAGCTCCTGTTTCTCTGGGAACTCCTGGCCAGGCAAGGAACAGGATTATACACAGGTAGGACTCTGGTGATGCTGAGAACAAGCAACCCTGGGAAAAGGCTGTACAGCACATTTAGAAAAGCTCAATATTTTTGGGTAGTCTGCAATGGCTCCTTGGCAGGTGCCAAATGGTGCTAAAGGTAGGTGTGAAAAGGGAGGATCAAAACCAGGCCCACTGGTGCTGCTCTGCTTGAGGGGGCTGAGCAAAGATGGGCAAAGGGGAAGATGTGTTCACTGTAAGTTTCTCTGTTCTACTGGTTGGGTGGAATGATGTGAGAAAGAAGAACTCACACAAGCTTTTACTTTCCTGTTTGTGAAATGTAGGAAGTCATGCTTGTAGAGGAGCAGAGCCAGGGATCCTGCCCAGGCACCTGCATCTCCACTGCTCCTGTCAGCATCTCTCCAGAGACAATCAGACACTTACTTTCAAGCACTCCAGGAACAGTTTCATGCCACTGTAGTTAAGGAACATCTCACAGTTATCTGGGGTCTCATCAGTGATGTTCCAGAGGGCACTCCAGGAGAACTCCATCACCTGATCACACTACAGAGAAAGGGACAGAATCAGAGCTTTGCTAATGCAGCAGCCTGGTGCAAACCAATCACCTGTTTCCTCTCTAGCATCACTCTAGATGACTTCAGAGGTAAGAAAACCCTGTTGTTCACTTTCAACTTGTCACTATGTAGTTTTTTTGTGTAATATTTTTGCTTCCCTGTCACGTTCCCCTGCCCTCACCCTGGGACAGGAAATTCTGCAGCATCAGCTGAGATGTCTTGTGTTTGTTAGAGAAGTTGATCTGGCACTCTGGGCTGATCTCCATGCCTAGGTCAGACTGAAGAGAAAATACTCTATGTATATGTTTTTTTGGGAAACACTCACCGTTTTATCAGCCAACTTCTTCTGAATCAACTTTAGCATTGTCTGTGGGCAAAGAAAGGGGAAGAGTGAGAAACAGTTCAAAAATCATGGAGCTAAAACTTAAACAGCACTTCAGTATCACGGCAGTTATGGCCAATTTTGATCTTTTGCAGAGAACTTACTTGATACATCTTTCTCTAAAGCAGTGGGACTGGGTCGTGTTCCAAAGTTGCAAGTATTCACAGAGCTGAACTATGCCCCAGTCCCTAAGCTGTTGAGTTTGCAGCTGAGTCAGTTTTGAGCTGTATGACAAGGTTTGGCATTTGGCGTAACTGTGCCAAAGCAACAGTCTCTGCAGTTCTTGGAAGAGGTGGGGGATATGGGCTGAGTTGGGGAATTGATTCAAACTTGGGGAGAAGCAGAAGAAGACAGTCACAAGGTGGTACAAGATCTAGAAATAACCCGCTGTGGTGAGGTCAGGTGTTAGGTTACAGTGCCTTCCTGCCCTCACACCAGCCTGTCTCTGAGATCATAACTTTCAGTGTTGGTAAGCAAGTAAAGGGGTAGGTTCCAGGAGAGGTCAGCATTGCTGGGACACTGGTTCCCTCCCGTGATATTGCAAGGTTGGATCATGGCTGGAGGCATTTGATGGACAGCTGTAAGGGAATCGTCCTAGCCTGGGTTACGGATAAGTAGACACCTTGGGACCATACCAACCATGACAAACCCCATCTTGCCCACAGCTTCTTTGTGGTCGTTGTCCACCTGGCAGACCAGGGCATTGCAGAGGTGCACAGCGATGCGCTGGATGGACTCGTCCTGCCGGCTCTGGTTGAGAATGTTCAGCAGCAGCTCGTTCACTCGGCGGTACTGGAACTCCAGCTCCTCGGGAATGCTGAAGTTACACAGTGTCAGGCAGCAGTTCCGCTGTACCTGCGTCAAAAGGAAGCAAACATTGGGCTGAGTGGCTACAAAAGCACAGACCCCACCATGTCATGTTTCCTTGCTGCTTGGTACGGAAAGCATCTTCTTGCCTCACTACAGCTTTCTGAGATTTCTGTTACCCTCTGATCTAGTGCTGTGCTTTAGCCATGCTCCATGACTGTCACTCCAGTCTCACAAGGCCACCCAATTATCCAGGGCCCATTGCTTTCCAAGCCAGTTCCTCACTGCCTATTGGTTCTCTACACAGCTGACTTCCAGTACAGAGATTTGAGATGTTTCTTTGCGTTGACTCAACATCCCACAACCATTTCATCCCACAGTCAGTGCCAGGTATCTGTGTGTCACACACACCCCTTGACCACTGTTCACGGATAAAAAGGAGAACCCTGCATGTAATCCCCATTGCTCCTGGAGACCAGGAGCAGACCTGGGCAGGCAGTAACTTCTCTGCCTTGTTTAACGCCCTGGGGGCAGACAAAACCGAAATGCTGACACCAGACTAAGGAATTGATACAGGGAAAGAGGACTATGGGAACCAAAGGTGCCTGGGCTGCTCTTACTGTGACCTCCTGGTAGGACTCCATGCCGTTCAGCACCACCTGGATGACCTGGCGCCGCAGCTTCACGCTCTGCTCCATGCGGTACTCGGAGTTGGTCAAGTAGAACAGCGCGGCGCTGCCTGTCACCTGGATGTTTTTGTCATCCTTGTGGCACTTGAGGGCTGTGATCACCAACTGCAGAGAAGCAACACAGAGCTTCAGTGCCACAGACTTGCTGCTAATTCTTGGAGTGACTGTTAGAAGCCTGTAAGGAATGTGTGGCCCAGGCGTTGCAGGAACATGCTTAAGAAATGAAGGTACCCAGTTCCATTGCCTTACTGGAACTTTCTCTGGAATGGCCTGATATAGTGTCCCAGGGTGGAAAAAAAGACTGGGAGTGCAAAATTCCCCTTGTCAGGGTGAGGCCAAGGCTTACCTGGAGGGCTCTCAGCAGCTGGCTGCAGCGCTCGATGCGGGCAATGTCGAAAAGCAGGTTGATGGCCCGGGAAGTGATTTCCGGCCGGTGCTCGGTGTAAGCCTCGATAGCGTTCAGGACTTGCTCTTCGTTCTTGTCTCCACTCACCTGGCGTGGAAGAGCAAAAAAGAGTCAGGGGGAGAAATCAGGAAGGAGGAAAACCAACATGAGAAGGAAACTCTAAAAGGTCAAAGGGTATACCTTCCCTCTGCCCTGAGAGATTCAGCCCAGGATGAGACAGAGGTTGAGTCACTTTTCAGTCCAGAGGGATGAGAAAGGGCACCTTTGGGGTAGGAGGATGTTATTCAAAAGTAGGACTCCTACTGTCTTAAATCCTTTTCTGTAGTCACAGACATCCTTAAGGCAGGATGATTTCTCCATGCTTTTCTCCAATGTTTTTCAATCCTTATAAAAACTATATGGGGTCCAGGTCTTGCTTTCTGGCAGTTTTCTTGCATTATGAAGTAGTTATTGAAAAGTCAGACCTCAGTTGTCACATCCAAGACCCAAAGAACTCCACTCTACTGGCAGCCAGGTTTCTCACGTTCTTTCAACTTCTAACAGGTTCTTACTGGCAATATCCCTGCAGCCTCCTTACCTTGTAGGCTGGAATGTGGGTCAGGCGGCAGAGGGATGTTTCAAAAAGGCCCAAGAACTGCAGTGGTCGTTTCAGACCCCGGAAGGGAGCAATGCTGCTCTTTGCTGGCTCAATGCTGAGGTGAAAAACAAGAGATTGCTCATGTTGGTACCGTGTTTCTTCAGGTGTGTCCTGCCACAGAGATGGCTGCCAGCCATCCATTCACTCTGACTGTACTGCTTCATACCCAGAGTGGTAAAAGCGACCCTTCATTTTATACCAGGCAGCTGCTTATGAACATAATTCTAAATATTCATCCCAGGTGATCCTGAATGAAAGGTGAATGTGCTGAATGGAACCAGCCGTAAGAATTACTGCAGACAGGATGCAGCTTTCCCAGGTAAAATTTGTCCTGGAAATTCACTAGTTGGGGTGAAAATTTCCTCTTAAAGGGCTGTGGATTTCACTCATCCAATGTATTTGTAATGTAAGAGACATGCTAAGTCTGCTTCTGTGAATATGCAGGAATACTGTTTTTGCTGCCACATTCCTTATTGACCAAGAGCCAGTGCATTTTCACCAGCTCTGGTGAAAAGGAGCCAGTACTGTCTCACTTCTTTGCTTCTGTTCAGCAAGTGTTTAATAGGAGGGCAGAGCTCTTGGCTGATTGTGGAAAACCAGACCTCTAGGTATGCCTCTGCTGAGAGGCACCAGGATCTCCAAGGGCTGATCTGCCCAGTATCCAGGTCAAATCTGAAAACAGGCCTTTAGATTCCAAGCTCCTAAGACACTCAGCCCTCCTATGAACACTGATGTATTGACTCAGTGTATAAATGTTCTGTCAGAAGAGCCTGGATTTCCACAAGAGTAAGAGTATTTTGTGTAGGAAATGTGTAAAGGGCTTTGGAGTCTTTTCAGAAAAAAATCCTGCAGGAGATCCCTGGGAGAATGTGTATAGAACAGAACTGAAATACTTCAGATATGCATGGCAGGCAGATGGGATGAATTCTTTATTACTCTTACAAGTCCTTACATGTGTTGCATACAGCAATCACAGCTGACTCTCACACCAGTCTCTACTGTCAGGGGAACCTGTCAAGAGTTGTATCCTGCTTTTTAGTACTGATTAGACCTACAGAATTTGGGAACTCAGAAGAGGGAACTGTTCTTAATTCAACTTTGACTGATCTATCCATCCAAGCAGACCTCAGTAATTGCTGTTCCCTTACCTTGTCTGGCCCATCTTCTCCTCCATGCTGGGGATAGTGCAGTTCTCCAGCATGGTGTGCCCTGAGATGTCGAGCGAAGTGAGGTTCACCAGGTTTTCCACAAACAAGTTTAGAACCCGCCGGGTCAGCTTGAACTTGTAATAACTGGACAGATGGTCTCGGGAGATATCCAGGTGCCTGCAAGTGATAGAGAGCATCTCACAGCCTGGAAAGCATTAGCTGGGGCTTCTGCCTCCCTAACAAAGCCAAGTGTGATTATTATTTATCATTATTTCCTTCCCAAGAGACAGGAATGTGGTTCTGTAGGCTCTGGCAGCAGTAGCTGGCCCTGTGTCTAACCAAAGCACACAGGTATCTGGTAGAGAGCTACTTGGAATGGACCACAGTGAATCATCTGGCCACACATCACAAAGGAAACTGCTTCAGGCTCAGAAACTGCCTTTTCCAAACTCCATCACAGTAGCCACCTGAGTATTTCTACCTGGAGATTAAGATGCACAAGAGGATCTGTGCATCCCCAGAAACATATCTTGCCTCATCCCACAAATTAAGTTACACAGGTTTTTGTCTGCTTCCCCAATCTTATAATTTTTCCACCCCAGGCTATTACATTATCCTGATTTCTTTCAGATATTTAAATGCTTAAGCTTTGAGCAAATCTTGCTGCTAAGGGAGTTGTGGGACAAACTGACCAGCCATTGTGTGCAGGTGGGGTTCCTTACAGGACAGAGAGACTTTGCTGGCTCATACCAAAGACTGGAGCCAACATCCCACTCACAAAAGTGTCTTCTATCTGTTGCACACCAAGTGGGGGTGATGGGGTTATATGTGTGTTGTTTTTTGTTTTTCCAATGGGAAGTTTCTGCTAAGTGGTGTCTTCTTACAAGCAAACTTCAGGCTGGCTTTAGACAGGTTAGATATGTACAGTGATGAGTAGATATGTACAATGAGTGAGCCTGTTCACAGAAAGGTTTATAAGCTGAACCCAGCAGTGAGTGCCTCTCTGACAGCAGGCAAGACGACCATTCCTGAAAGACCCTTCCCTATCAGCTGGAGAAGGATAAAGAAGGAAGAACAGATCTGCTGACCTGAGCTTGCGAAGCTGTGCGATCACTTGGATGTGCTCCTCTGAAAGGTCCATGTTGTAAAGCACTAAGGAAACCAGACTGTCCTTCCACTGGGTCAGGAATCCCACATCATTCAGCTGGATCCCAGAAAGGTCGAGAGCTGCAAGGGAGGCCAAGGGCCGCAGCAGTGTCTCCACGTTCACCCCCTCGATCAGGCGGCCCAGGTTCAGGATGCGCAGGCGGCTGAAGCCTTCGAAAGTGAAGTCCTTGACCAGGACCTGGCGAGTGGGGTTCACCAGGCAGTCATCCTCACAGCCCCCGGGGTTCTCCTCCTCGTAGAAGATATTGCAGCAGCCAAAGAGGCTCAGGGAGATCAGTGTGTGGCTGAAGCTCACCAAGGTTTGCAGGCTCTTGGCTGTCAGCTTCTCACAGTTAGTCAGGTAGAGCTCAATAAGATCCTGAAAAAAGGGAAATCAGGGTTAGAGATATTTCACTGGTAAAGTGTCCACCCTGTTTGCCCCACACCTCCCACTGGGAAGCCTGAAACCATGTAACACCCAACTTGACCAGTGTCCTATGCCATTCCCAACAGTGGCTTTGGGAGCTGAGAAGGGAGAAGCTGAGGTTAGTCCAAAGAAAGCTTGGACAGTGAAGGATGGAGCCTCGGGAATCTCTGGGTGTCTGGGATTCTAGCTGGTGCCTGTGCAGCAACGCTGCTACATGATGTGGCAGCTGTCAGTGCAACCCCACCTGCTTCCTGATGGCCTCCAGGTCCTGGTCCTGCACAATGTGTTCCCGCAGGTGGATCCGAGCTAGCCTGGTGCTCCGTGGGTCAGAGAAGAGGGTGAAGAAGCTTTCATGGGGTTCAAAGATGCTGTCTGTCTTCACCAGCTCCACGTACCTGTGTGGGGCAATGGTGTTAGCACAGCACAGGCTCAGCCACAGCTCTGGCACCTGCACTGGTGACAAGGAAGCGTTACAGAGTTGGGAGCACACACCAACCCACCCCCCCCATATCACCCACATCAGCCTTTGGGGCAAAGGAGCTCACCCAGCTCTTCTGGCACAGAACCAATGATGCCTAGGAAAATCTTGGGCAAAGACTTGTGCAGGACTCTGTGTGTGAGCAAACTTTATTCTGGCAAGCACAGACTCCAGGATTTTTTTTTTCCCTAGCTGTTTAAACTTACTAATTTGATTTTTTTTTTTCATTTTTCAGAAAATTAGCTGGCCAGAATTCTCTGCCAGACTTTGTGGGCACAAGTTCAGCCAAGAGAGACTGTGACAGCCAAATTACATAAATCCCTGGAAATAGGTTGCTTTATAAAACTATAGGAGCAGCAGCCTTAAAATTTAACATCTGTTAGCACTTTGCACTCTTATTTCTCTGCTTGGGCAGAATGTTGTAATGCTTCAGTGATAGGAAATGGGAAGGCTTCCTTGTTGCTCACTGACATTCTAGGAAGAAGCAGTGGCTGTTTCACTCTGGATGTACTCTTTTCATTTCCCTTTTTACAGCATCTCGTTGAGCTCTGACTAACTTGGAAAGGATGATTACCACAGAAATTAGAATGATAGCAGTACAAAAGAGAACACTTCCTTCTAAAGTTCATGCAAACCCTTATTCACCAGTATGATCAACTGGAAAAACATAGCCCTATTAATTCTTTCCCATAATTCTTTCTGGAGAGCTATATTCCCCCTTCTCTGAGCTCCCAGCTCCTTCCCAAACCAGGCCTGAAACGTACTCGTTGACCAGTTTGTCACAGATCTCGCTCGGCAGGAAGATGTCGGGATGGAGCCGGAGCGTTTCGTTGTCCAGGAGGTAGCAGAGAGTCCCCTCCAGGTTGCGAAGGCAGTAATCGGTGCACAAGGCCATCAGCGACTCAGGACTGTCAGATGCCATCTTGAGGGAAATTACGGGATGGGGAAGAGCAGAAGGAAGCTTTTGATGCAGGAGATCCTTCCCTCAAATTAAGTCCTGGGATGAATTTATGGGGCCATCAGGATAGCTATAAGCAGAGAAGGGAAAAAAGATGCATTGAAAAAGGCAAAACTGCAAGTGTCCCACAAAGCTGTCACAGCAGCAGGATGTTGTATTTACTGCCCATCACTTGCTGACCCCAAAAGGACCCGCAGCAGTTTGGCCTCTCTGGCTGTGTGCCCTTAATTCCTTGGTATTCCCACTCCAAGGGGATACTGTGGGAATGAGTTAGTGTGATGTGTCTGGAAATGAGGCTACACAGCAAAATGTTTCCTCATTGCAGGGTTATCTGGCTGACAAAGGCCCTCGGAAAGGGAAGTGGTAGAAGCCACGTTGCTTGGTTTCCTTCAGAGTGGGTTGGATAAACCAGCAGAACATTTACTATCAGCATAATCCTGTGTATGGCACCAGGGGGATCTGTGGCCCCATATCTCCTGCCTGTCATTCTCTTTGCCAACATTCCAAGACAAGTTTCATTTTCGAGCTCAGTGTTTCTCTGTAGTGCCAAGCCAGAAGCTTCATGCAAGTCCTTGAACTAGAGCGTGAAGTGGATCAGAAGCCAGAGGGAAACACACAGACTGGTCTGGGATCCCTCTGAGTGCAGTGTAAGGGCAAGGATTGTGATTGTGCCAGACACCTCTACATCCAGCTCACCCTCACCACTCCAAATCTGTCACAAAGAGTGACTAAACTGGAAAAAGGCAAGGTGCTTTCTCCCTTCTTCATTTTTGGAACAGGATAAAGGATGGGTGAGGCAGACAACTGGGGGACGCTATCCCTGTCTGTTTTCTGATTTGAAATGACCTGACTGCTCTGGTATCAAGACTTGCTCACTGGGGCCCTGAGGGGCTTATCAGAGAAGTTAGCTTGAAGACCAACAGTGACATTTCACTTTCAAAGGGTCAAATCACATTATAAGCAAACCTAAACTTCTCTAAATATCTCCACAGACACAAAAAATTGTGTTGAAATGTTTATTTTTGATATAAAATCTATGTCTTTTCAGAAGTCTGTCCCTGCTGGCCCTGAGAACCCTGGTGCTGAGAACTGGTGGAGGCAGTTGTTATTCTCTGCACCACAGCTGAGCAGCCATTGCTGGAGAAGTTGTTGCAAAATGTCCTTAACCATATTCCGTTTCTGATCTTTATCCTGCAGCTGCAAATAGCAGGACACTTGTGTGTCACCAGCTCTCTGCTTCTCTAAAGCCTCTGCTGCTCTTTCTTTCCTTCACTCTTACGGTATCAGTACAAGACAGAAGAGTTTAACTCCCCTTCCAGAGCTTAATCACTCTAAAAGGTAAAACCCCCCAAAACCTCAGCAATCATAGAAATTATACTTTAAACTCTCTCCAATCATGGTGTTAAGGGTGGAACTTGCTGTTTTGGTCACTAAGTGCTGAGCTGGGGGTCACAAGAACAGAAAACTCTGACTTCTCAATAGTGCCACAATAGCTCCATTGAGGTGCATGAGTTCCAATTAACAAAAATGAAGGGTTTTCAACTTTGATAAAGGAGGAGCTCCCCGATCCACAGTTCTCACCTTTGGAGTTAAGGTGAGAAGTCAAGGCTGAAATGGGCCACTGAGTACAGCATACTGTCTCCCTGGCTGGGAGGTCCTGGCAAAGGGAATGCAGGTGGGAGGAAGCTGTCCTGTGTCTGCTTTGGAGATGAATCGGCCTCACCTCCAGAACAAGTCCCTCTCGCAGATTTTGCCTGAAGCTTGCTGGAGAGAATCTTTCCAGAAAGGCAAGATCGACAGGAAGATCTGAACCAGCTGGGAAGCGTGTTTTGCTGTCCCTACCAGTTCCCCTGTGCCATCAGACAGGAGGCTCCTGCAGCCAGTGTTCTTCCACTGTTTACTACTGACGGCCAGAGAACTCGAAAACAAATCCCCATTGACAATCTATTGTCACGTGCAGCTGGAAATGGCCAGTGCTTGGGACCTGTCCAAGCAGCTCAGAGCACCAGAGGGCAAGGACTGCCTTCCTGTGGCTCTGGCAAGCCTCTGTTCCCTCTCTGCTGAGACCAGCACAATGCAGCCGGTTGATCTCAGCCCTAAAGAAATCAGCTGCCCTTTAACTTCTGAGCTCCCCGTGATCCACCAACACAATCCCGTGCAGAAGTTTAATATCAAGAATGTATAAACTCTCCCAGTGAAGTAAGACCAAAGAAAAGCTTTCATCCTCCTGATTTATTATAGATATCTGAGAAGCTGCTGTGACCTTTTCTCCAGGAGACAACACAAACTGGTCTCTCCCTCCTTAGACTGAAGACATGACACCTCAGCAGCAGAGAGGGAAGTAAAAGTGTCAATAGCTGCCCTGATCAATACTGTCTCCAGTTATAACCTCTATGTGTGACAAAAAGAAAAGAACTGGAGAGGCTGAAAAATCATTAACATTTGTCTAATTGTTCTCCTCGGGAAGCTTCACACAGGATGAAGCTGCCTAGTGACTGCCACCAGTGCTTTTCCAGCAATGAGCTGCCTGGTGCCATGTGGGTCTTGGTAGAGTTAAAGACAGATGCATGAAAGATGCTGAAAATTCAAGAGCGAGAACTGAAAAGTGACCAGAACTTCAGCTGCCAGTATTTTTTCCAATTTATTTCTCTGACAGATTTGCTTCCATCTTAGTGCACCAAGGAATTGAGTTCCTCAGAGCCTCGGGAGCAGGCACACAAAAGCCCTTTCCATGGGCACACAGCCCTCTCTGTGCAGTAACAGGACCCTCCCGCCATCCACAGAGCCAAAACCAGGTGCAGTACAGGCAGCTCTACTTACCCCATCCCCAGCATCCAGGACCCACCAGCCTCTGCAAGTATTGCTTATTTGCAGACTGCATCTACATTGTTACAGCATTCCAGGCTGCACTGGCACGTGAGGCTCGGGACCTCTCCTGGGGCTGCCAGTGCCAATATCCTCTCCCTTGGACTTCAGACTGATCATCTCTCCCAGCCTCTCTCCAGGCAGTGCCCAAAGCCAAGCCTGACTCACTGTGGCTCCACGCCAACCACACAACGTTTACGCTGTTGCTACAAAAATGATTGGCAAAGCTGACTGTTCCAGCATCAGGGACTCATCCAAGGAGAGGGCAAACAATATGCACTGACATGAGCTGATTACAGCGACTTCAGAATTACAAATGTAATGTAAATGCAGCGTTTGGCACAGGTTATGCTCTGAAGGGAAACTGCACTGTCACTTTAGCTGGCATCTTGCAGCTGCAAATCACTGCGATTTTATTAATTGAAGGATCATCGCTGCCTTTGTGGGGAAACACCATCCCTTCTTACACTAGGGAAAGTGAAGTAGGAGATCGAACTATCCTCTGTCCCAGAAAAGCCTGCAACTCCCAAACTTGTCAGCCAGCCAGACTGACATCGTAAATGAGACAGCTCGCACTTGCCGGGGAATGCGCTGATCTCTGTACCTGCCTGCAGTAAAGATGCTCCTTCGGCTCACTGAATTACATCACGGATTTTCATTCCATAGGTCACTTGCCCAAGAATACTACCTCAAGTTCCTGGTCATGGCTCTCTGGGCGCTGGGGCTCCATCAGCCCGCGATGGTCTCTATCAACCCCGCGGGCAGCGCTGGCCCCGAACCCGAGCCCTCCCTCGTCCCCCAGGCACTCAGAGGTCACCTCGCCGGGGAGCGCCAGAGCTGCTGCCGCGGGCCGGAGCCCAGCCCGCCGGGGCGCGGCTGCTCCCGGCAGTCCCGGGGAGGGGATGGGGACTGCGCCGGGGGCACCGTCCGGCACTGCCGGGGGCGGCGGTTCCTCCCCCCGCCCGGGCGGGCAGGCCCGTTGCCACCGGGTCGGGCTGGGGAGGGGGGCACTGGTACTCACCTGGCGCCATGGGGGACTGGTCCCGGCTGGTCCCGGCTCCCCGGGGCGGGCCGGGGTCCGCGTCCTGCTCGGGCCCGCTCCCCCCGCCGCAGCCTCCGCTGTCAACAAACCCGCCGTCACTTCCTCCGCCCGCGCCGGAAGCGCCACCAGTCCTTCCCCGGAAACACCGGCCCGGCCGGAACGCTCGGTCAGCGGGGACCCGGCGGAGACGGGGACGGTCAATGACGTCACAAGGCCGTGACGCTACGCGGCGGAGGCACTGACGTCACCGCGCGGGGCAGAGCTTGGTCGCGGCGTCCCGGCAGGGCCTCCCCGGGACGGGTCGGCGCAGCCCGGCTGTCTCTCGCTCAGGGGCCGCGGCTGCCGCCACCGCAGAGCCAGGGTCGCCCCGCGCCCCCTCACTGAGGGGGGCCATTCCCACGGACCCCGCCCACGGTTGCCATTGGCATGGGCTGGAGCGTGCCCGGGACAGCGCGACCACCCCGCGGGTCTCCTCAGTGCTTGGGGGACCGGCTGCTCCAGCCCGCGGGGTCTCTCCTGGCGCTTGGTGCCTGGGGAGGGACCCACGCCGTGTCTCGCAGGCCGAGAGGCGCGGGGGCCGGGACAGGGCAGGGACCGGGCCTGAGGCGGGCAGGGGCGGGGCTTAGCGAACCGTGAATGCAACGGGGGCGGGGCACAGCGCTAGGGCGGGGGCGGGGCTTGTAGCTATNGGGGCGGGACCAAGCGCTCCGGAAAGGTCCTGAGGCGGGCGGGGGCGGGGCTTAGCGCGGAGGCGGGCCCGTGTGGAGCGGGCCGTTTCGCCACGCCCTCGCGGGGCGGGGCCGTTCCGCATCCCCTTTCCCGGGCAGCGTTTCCAGCCGGAGCGTTTATGCGGCGCGCGGGGAAGGGGCGCTGGGGCCGCCATGTCGCGGCTGCACCAGAGCAGGTCGGTGTTGGGGTCTGTGTAGGGACGGGGGTCTTTCCCGTCCCCACCCTGCCGGGGCTGTGCTGCGCGGGGTGAGGGCTCTCGAGAATCGGGGGCTCAGGGACTGGGGGGTCTCGGGTTGCCTATACCAACCCTGATGACGCCCGCGGCTTCGCTCCCCTCAGGATCGCGGACTTCCAGGAGGTGCTCGGCGAACCCACGGTGGCTCTGACCAAGCTCCGCGAGCTGTGCTTCAGCGGTGAGTGCCGCGGGGACCGGCCCCAGGCTGGGGAGGGGGTTCCGGGCACGGCGCTGTCCCGGGCTGGTGCCGCCGGACACGGGGTGTCCCCGTGGGAGACACTGTGGATAACCCCAGCAGCGTCCCTGCGGAAACTTCGTGCCCCTCGGGGAGGAAAAGTGTTGCCAGGCCTGTTTGTGAGGTGACATCAGCAACCCGCGGTGAGAGATGGGCTAACGTGGTTATTTCTCTGCCTGGTGTTCCACAGGAATTCCCTTTGATGGTGGGCTGCGCTGCCTGTGCTGGAAGGTGGGTTTTGCTTGGGGTGCTTTTCTTTCTTGCGAGCGATGCTTTGGGTTGATTAGGTACATGTAGCACTTTTTTGGCGGTTAAAAGTTGTAAACAAACAAACAATAAATCCAGAGCTTAAAAGCCACTAGAAGTCAGCAGTAATTTGTGGAGATCAGCACTTTGCATGTGAACAGCCTCAGTTTTAAGCTAGCACTGCATTTCGGTCAGGTTAGCTATTGATCAGTCCTACAAATAATTCTGTGTGGAAAGCCAGTTCTTTAAATATTCCTGACTGTTGTTTAGCAAAGTACTCAGCTTTCTGGAGAGAAGCCCCTGTATTTTCCAAGAGCTAGTTTGAGCCACTGTGTTTGCTTTGCTCATCTTGCAGGTGTAACAGCTCATTGAATACTAACTCCTGTTCACCTCTTTCCTGTGCAGATACTCCTGAACTACCTCCCTTTAGAGAAAGCCTTATGGAGCTCTTTGCTGAAGAAACAGAGGTGAGGATGTGGGTACTTGTCCCTTTATTTCTAAAGATATCTGCAGAGAAGGAGAATAGTCTTTAAATAATTAAGTACTTTCATAAAACAAATTGTTCTTGTGTGTAATGGGCTGTTCTCCCAGCTGCCTGATGGACTGCCCCCTTCAGTTACACTGAAGAGAAAATCAGATGCCTTCTGGCTGAGCAGGGTGGGACAGACACATCTGTTTGACTCTGTGTGCTCACCTTGGCCTTATCCTCCTCATTGTAAATTCCTCTCTTCTTCTTTAAGGGATCTGTATTCCCAGTTCCTAAAAGAAATGATTATCCAGCCTGGGATTGCCAAAGCCAACCTGGGTGTTTCAAGGGAAGATGTGACCTTAGAAGATCACGTAAGTGTTGTTAAGCCTTTGTGCTGCAGAAAATTCCTTGTGGATTTTTCTGGCCCCCTGGGCTGCTCCTGGCACTGTTCCCAACTGTTCTGCCCTGCCAGAGGGAGGGATGGTTTCCAGGTGCCCCCCTGGCACTTTTGTCGTGCTAGCCTTGAGTGTGAATTATTGGCAAAGCACCAGTAGCTCTGTATAGAGCTGTTTCCAGCTGTGCACTTCCCTCCTCCTGCCCTTTGGGGCTGCCTGCCCAGGCTATGGGTCTCCTAGGGAAAGGGAGTGGCTCCCAAGAGGTTCCTGGAGCCATGAGATGGTCTCCTGGGAAGTTGGGTCCATGAGTGCATTCGGAGCAGAGGATAGAAAAGAAGCAAGAGAGTCGGGTTGGACTGTGGTGTGGACGGCACGAGAGTTGATTATTTCTAGTAATGCTGCTGGGTGGGGTTTTTTTAACAGACTATTTCCTGCATGCCTTGCCTTTCTCCTCCTCTGAAAGTGCTGTTAGGAGCATGTGTGTGGGAGGAGTGAATGAAGTAACTGATCAAAAGAGACTGTAAAATGATACAGCTGCTCCCATGACCATTCTGAGCGTTCACTCCCCTGCAATGACCTGCCCCACTGTGATCTCTGGAGCCTTGGTGGTGTAAAACTGGCATGTCTGTAAAACCACACAGGCAGGACACAGTGATCTTTGAATCCCTTGGAATGTAGTTTGTTGGTTTTTTCTTGGTTAGTTGTTAACTTTGTGTGGGTCTTGGTGTGGAGAGAAGAACCACAACATCAAAGTACTGGCTGAGTGGATAGCTCTTATCCCAAGTCCAAACACCATCTCCATGGTACAGGTTTGGAGCTGCAGTCAGGAATCTCCTTAACAAGGGGAAAAAAACAAACTGGTTTGGGAACAAACTCTTGAAGAGACGAGTGAAAAGGGATTGAAAATGTGAGAGAAAAAATTACCCTGATGTGCTCAGATTATGCTGATGGCATGACAGCAGAAATGTTAAATCACTGTATGTTTACTGAGGATTTTGATACGTGTGAAACATGCTTGTTCTGTTTCTGGTGTTTCTCTTTTTAGCCCCTCAATCCAAATCCAGACAGTCGATGGAACACTTACTTCAAGGATAACGAAGTGCTCCTCCAGATAGACAAAGATGTCAGGTGTGTGAGGCACAACGACTCAGATTTCTGAACCTGAGAGACTTGGTCAACACTCTGTACTTTGAAAACAAAGTTTAATATTAAACCAAGCCTCCCACACAATGTAGGGCACGTACTTCCTTCTTGTCCCTGATTTCCTTCTGTGTCCACCCTAGGAGGCTGTACCCTGACATGGCGTTTTTCCAGCGCCCCACGGATTATCCCTGCCTGTTAATCCTGGACCCCCAGAACGAGTTTGAGACACTGCGCCGGCGGGTGGAGCAGACCACGCTCAAGTCGCAGACGGTGGCACGAAACCGCAGTGGGGTGACAAATGTGAGCTCTGGGTTGGGGCTGTCCTTGTCACACGGCAAGGTCTCGGAAGGGGAAGGGTGATTCTTGGGCTGTTCTCTGTTTCTCTTTCTGCTTGTGCAGTGGAATTAAGGAAACACCCCAGCAGATACTGAGCATTCTGGGGGCTGGACATTGTAGAATCAGTTGAAGTGCTTGACAGACTGTAAGGAATTATAGGTGTATTAATTTTAAGGACTGTTTTTACCTGACTTCTGGTAGAATTTGGAGTCACAAGTTATTTTTATGCTTGACATATGCCTTTTTGTATGGCAACAAAACACTGAAGGGTTAATTTATTATGAATTTATTACAAATTTCCATAGTCCTCCAGAACTGGATCTCAGACCTGGAATTAGGAGAAGAGCTGAGTATCTGTTAAAATGTGTAGTCTCTTTCCCCTTTCATGAGTGTTACAGCACACGTGCTGTTGGGGAAGGTGGTTTCTCCCACAACCATCAATACCCTTACCTCCTACTACTAACAAAGAAGTGGAATTGCTGTGGTTTTTTCTGTGTGAGATCATGTGGTGCAATGATTCAGAGGGAACTGTGTGTTGCTGCACAGACTTTGTTCTTCAAGGACAGCCAGCACCAGGACTTCTCTGCCTGTGTGCTCCCAGAGTTGCTCGTCTTGGTTTATGTGGTATAAACAGCCCAGATCTTTTGGGGAGCCTATGTGTGCTAAAAGCCAAACCTGGCACACGTGCTAAGGGATCTGTGGCAGTTGGTTATCCTGATTCAGCCTTGTTTCCCAGGTGAGCTCCCCTCTTAAAAGCACCTCCAGCTCTCTGAGCGAGTACGAAGTTCTGCCCAACGGCTGCGAAGCTCACTGGGAAGTGGTGGAGCGGATCCTGTTCATCTATGCCAAGCTGAACCCCGGCATAGCCTATGTCCAGGGCATGAATGAAATCGTGGGGCCTCTTTACTACACCTTTGCTACAGACCCTAACAGCGAATGGAAAGGTGAGGAAGCCTTTTGACTGCTCAGCAGTAGCTGTGGTACTGCAACTTCTCTGCATGGAGTTTTGGGGACTTGGTAGGAGCTGAATGGGCTGGGAATGGTGAGGATATGGGAAGTGAGGATTTTTGAGCAATTTTTGTTTTTTTGTTAAACTCAAAATCTCCTTAAAAGCTCTTGTTTCCTTGTACTTTGTATAGATGGTAAGGAAAAAATGGAAAGGGAGGACTTTGCCTGTTGCTTCTGCTTCACAGGAGCTCTGAGGGTGTGTGCTGGTGGCAGATTATGTTCTTGGGCACAGATAACTGTTTTGTGACCTCATGTCACAAAGACCTTGTGTTGGACGCAGGGTTAGTATCTGCAGTGGCTCTGTAGATGTTTCTAGTTTAAAAAAAGAAAAAAGAAAAAAAGGTTGTCTAGCCTTGACGCAGACCAAGCAAGCCAAGATCTTGTGGGATCTACTCCTCAAATCCCATACAGCAACCAGAATATGGAGCAAGGACAATTTTACAGCTCTGTACCTCTCTCAGTGAGGCTTTCTCTATTCTCCCATGTTCTTATTTTCTTTCCCCAGAACATGCTGAAGCAGACACATTTTTCTGCTTTACCAATCTAATGGCTGAAATTCGGGACAACTTCATTAAGAGCCTGGATGATTCTCAGTGTGGTATTACCTACAAAATGGAGAAGGTGTACTCCACCCTGAAGGAAAAAGATGTGGAGCTGTATTTGAAACTGGTGAGGAGCCAGGTGTTTCTCTGGGTCTTGGGTGGGATGCGAGGAGCGGCTTAACAGCGCACATGAATGTCAGTTTTGTTAAACTGTGCTTGAGTAGAACACAGAGAGTGTATGAAGGGCTTTGCCTGTGGGGCACAGAGACTCTTATCTGTGAGCTGAAACAGCCTCTCCTTGGATGGAGCCCAGAGCGAGCTGACACAGCAAGGCTTCCTCCCCTGCCTGCCTCTGAAAGCAAACTATGGTTGTTGTACAGCTGCCAGCTTGGAGTCTGAGGGGACTTGGCCATGATCCTTGGTCACCTGCATAGCTGGAGCTGGAGTCTTTACTTTCTTGTAGAGATCAGTCAAAACATGGGTTTTGCTGTAGAGCTTTTCAGCATTCCAGGTTACAGAAATAATTTCTGCTTTTAAGAGCAACAAAAAAACATCCCCCACGCTGCACACACGCACTTCTATTGCCACTGCCTGCCCTGACAACACTGACTTAAACTCCATGGAGCACATTCCAAAGGAGAAGTGAAATCCAGTGAGCTGGATGATCCCACTGGCCAAATTATACTGTTCCCTTTCATCCAAAGGTTTTCAAATGCTTTGGCTTTGTGTGAGTTTTGTAGAACATGTAGAAGGCAGCTTTCACTACAAACATCTCCAGTCTTATAGTCCATTTGGTGTGAAAGTCCAAGGAGACTTTGGAAGGGAAAGCTATTCTTGTTACTGCAACCCTGACCAAATTACACTGAGATCTTTTTCCGTCTAGTAAAGTCAGGATATGTTTCTTTTATAATCCAGAAGATGGATTGTTAGCACAGTGACACAGCCCACAGTGTTGGCTGGTAGCTGATTCAGTGGGGAGAAAAACTGCTTAATGTTTGGCTGGCAGAAAATGGTCTTGGCCACGCAGCAGCTGGTCCTTAAGAATATCAGCAGAATCCTGAGCTTGTTTGACCTTGATTAAACTTAGGCTACCTTGGATTTAATATCAGAAAACAGGAAAGCTTCAGGCTAAAGGTGCTTATAGCATGTTTTACTGACCATCAGTGTGAACTCTGTTCCATCTTTGTTTATCTTTGTGAATAGTAAACCTTTTCATAAATACAAGGGTTCTGGAAAGGAGAGGAAATCCTGACAAACAGTGCCTGTGCTAGTGGGGGAGGGCTGCAGCTTTGCAGATAAAATGCTGTTGAAGTGGGAACTTTAAAATTACTTGGCAGGTTTGACAGAACACAAATAGCGCCTTTAGGGAAAAAAGCTTCCTTGACTCCATGTTGTGGATAGAGGAGCATTTTCTGGCTTGGCTGTAGGTGTGGAGTGTGGCTGCACTGAAAATCTCTCAGTCAAGGTTGAATGGGAAAGTCTCCAGAGGATGCAGAGGTTTTCCTGCTGCTGCAGGATGAGCTGGGAGCTTAGAGCAGTGTTGGGGAGGAGACGGGGATGGAAACATGGGGTGCATCTCTTGCCTGTAGGGAACTGGCCGGGAGCACGTATTCATTGTTTGCCTGGTGCCTGTCTGACAGCAAGAACAGAACATCAAACCCCAGTTCTTTGCCTTCCGCTGGCTGACGTTGCTCTTGTCCCAAGAGTTCCTGCTGCCAGATGTCATCCGCATCTGGGACTCCCTCTTTGCTGACGACAAGCGCTTCGATTTCCTCCTGCTCGTCTGTTGTGCCATGTTGACGTAAGTACACACACTGCCTTCCTCTTCTTCTCTTCCATGGATCCAGGAGTCTTCTGTAGGCATGTGTTAGGGCATCTGGTGAAGAGGTTATTGGTTTTAAAGTTTCTTTGTAAAGAGTCAAAAGTAGCTGGAATAATTTCCATCTTTCAGACTCATCCGGGATCAGTTGCTGGAAGGAGACTTCACTCTGAACATGAGGCTGCTACAGGTGAGAATTAAATAGAGTGAGCGCAGAGAGCAATTGGAAAAGTCTTAAAATAGTACTGTGAGACAGGATGACAGTATGTGAGAGGGTGGGAGGGTATGCCTGGTTCAAGACAAGTACCACATTTGTGATGTTTGCATGCAGGAAAGTCTGCAGGGATGTTACAGCACTCTCATTACTGGAAGTGGGAGTCTTTAGCACATGCACCCTTTCTACCCTACAGAGAAATTATCATAGATTGGAGGTTTCTAATGTTCCTTTGGTTTGCAAAAAAACCTTGAATAATTCCAAGCAAAGATGTGAAACCTTATGTAACACTGCTAAGTTTTTTGACCAGAAGGTTTTGTTTAGTTCTGAAATCTGTGAGAGCCTTAGGTTGGACACGCCTGCACTGCACAGTTGGATATCTCACATTCTGCCAGTTCCTGCTTTGGGCTGTGCAAGATACTGGCTTTGATAAGGCTCTCTGGCATGAGACAGAGCCCTGTGGCAGGCCAGGTTACTGTGCCCTTGAAGGACAAAGTGAAAAAAAACCAACAACAAACTTTCTGGAAGGGTATTGAGTTTTGATCAGTTACAAAACAGGAAACTGTAGCTGTTAAAGGAGTGACTGAACATGGCTGTGTGTTACAATAGGCCAAGAACTTTGTTGTCAGGGTTTGCCTTGCTTAAGCGAAACAATCTGTATCAAGAATGCTGGGAAGTCACTGAAATCCCCTTGTTTCTTTGCCATAGGATTATCCTATCTCTGATGTTCATTTGATTTTGAAGAAGGCCAAGGAGCTTCAAGATTCCAAATAGTCCATGGGCCTAACAAAAGGTGTCAGAGAACTGTGTGGCAGTGGATCCTGGGAGATGGCCCCTTGCAGTGTGGTGCACTAAAGCTCCTACTGGTCTCTGCAAGACTTCAGGTTTTGTTAGGGCTACTGGCCACCTTGAAGACTTCTACTCTATTTATTAGGTCAAGGACTGATTACTTCCCTGTCTACTTGGGTCCTGCACTCCAGATTTTTCCACATCTCAAATGCCTCTTTGCTGCCAAAAGCAGTTCTTTGTATCTTTTTTTAATGACTTTGAGTTTGGGGAGAAAGAAACCTTCTGTCTGCATATCCCTGAAGGGATGGACTCCTGTATCGTGGAAGTAACACATGGAGTAACTTCTGATGGGGAAAGGACAGACTTAATTCCAGTGAATTTTGGTGGGTGAGGATAGAAGGATCTTCCTCCTGTGAATAGAATGTATTCCAGTGAAGTCACACATTCTGCCATTCTGGATTCTCCTCTCTTGTGTCTGCACTTGGCCATCCCTGAGGCATGTGAAGAAGAAGAAGATTGCATCACTTTCTGGTGAAGGTCACCTGGCAGTTTGCACTCCTTTGGCTGGGAAGGAGACTTGGGAAGTTGAGGTGGGAGGACACGGTGACAGCTGATGGCTTTGTGCACTCAAACTGCCTGAATCCAGAACCGCCTTACCAACGAGGTGTCCTTGAAAGCAAGACTGGTGGTTTTAATCCCCCAGTGAAGTGTAGTTCCAAGTCAAGCCTTACTACGCACAGCCTTAGAGCAGGATTGATGCTGCAGGGAGGCCTCATGCTGCTCTGAACTGGAGCATATCCAGCTACAATCAGGATTCTGAAACACAAGAAATGGATACCTAATCATGTGCAATGAAAACAGATGTATTTAGGGGCTTATACAGGCACAGAACTGGAGTTTTCTGCCTCAGTGGCTTAAATAATACTACTCCCATTAAGGTCTGGTCACAGTAACCTTGCTATTGTCTCATAGTACTTGCCAGGAAGAGACAGTTCTGATCTGCAATAAGAGTCCTTCTCTAGCACAATCCAGCAGGCATACAGGCATCATGAACTGACTGCTGGGCCTGATCCATTGTTCTGTCCTGGTCCTGTTGGAGTCACAGTCCTGAGTTGGACACTTGTTCCTCCTGAGATGGAAACTGCTGCACTTCAGATATGGTCAAGTGGGCTCAGGTGAACAGGGACTGAGACAAACCACAGGGAGAACTACTGACCTGCCACAGTGTCGAGCTGAACAGAAGCCCTAATCCTCAGAGGGAGAAACTGCCAGCACACAGGTGCTTGTGTGGTGCAGAAGCTCTTGAGTGAACACTAATCCAACACGCTTTTCCCTTTCTTTCTGTGCTGTGCTGGCTCACCTCTGCTGTTGGACACTGTAGTTTTTGGTATTTATGGGTGTTGATTTGTTAAAGGTCAGTCAGTCTTTGTAAGATCTGCTTAAGCTGCTGCTGGCCTAGACTTGCCCTAGCAGAAGGGATGCTGGCAGCCTTCAGCTCTTTTTACTGCTGTTATTTCCTTCACTGAAGGCCTTCACAGGCTGCTGTAATTCTCACCAAGGTGCATGGGGAGATGGCAGGACAGGTTGGGGCACGTACACATGTTCTTATTGGCAATCCCAAGCAATCTCTGCCTCTTGAGAGGATGCTCGAGTACCACTTGTGCAGCCATGTGTTGCTGCTGTGTTGCAAGAGCAATTTAAGGTTTAAAGCAATCTATAATTAATACCTGTGGCAACAGTATCCCTCTCTGCTGCAATCTTTTCTTGAGAGTATGGTTTTCTTCCAAGAAAAATGGAACTAGTAGACCAGGACAGCAGTGTGATGAAGCATCCTGGCTGCTCCAACCACTGGATGGATGTTCTTTCTGAGCTGTTCCAGGGCGGTCTTATGTCTCAGCTCTTGGGTACCTGCACTAGGGAGGCTGTTGGCCAGACCTTGTGTGGTCAAAGAGCCACCTGGGAGGTCCTCTACAAATGTAGAACCAGAGGGTCCCACTCTTAGGCAGAATTGTACCTGCTCCAAACACTTCTGCCTCAGAATTGCTATAAATACTGCAGCTTTCCCATTCCATGCACAAACTCTGCTCAGATCTCCCTGAATCCTTTGCTGGGCTGTTCATTCTGAGTTCCCCTGGCATGTGCAGGGTTTCCTTATGCTGGAATTTCTCACTGGCAACAGGACCATCCATGAGTGTTCCTGCTCTGAGCAGCTGGAAGTCTCCTTAAAGTAACCTGAGGAGGCAGCAGGCAAATCAGGATGAAAGCATTACTTGGAGATGAACTTCTGCACATTTGCAGCATAGCTTTGGGCCCTGAGGGTGACCATCCCGCTTGGGGAGGGCACAGGGGAGGTGGCAGTACAGGTGTCGTGCTGTCTTCTCCCTTCCTAGGTGTCCAAGGGCTTGTGTTATGTCACCTTGCTTCAGGGGGTGACAGTGAATGCTTTTGAAAGGAGTTTGCAGTGGTTTAAAGGGGTGTCATGAGAGATTTGGCTGTGCTGGAAAGGATTTCTGGGATAAATTCTGTAGCCTTTTCCAAACTATGGCTGCCAAACCTATTGAGTTCTGTGGGGAGAGCTTGCAACAACTTTGAAAAGTCCAGCCAGGCTGTTCCATACGTAAAAAGCTGTTTTGTATTCCTGCTTATTTCCTTCCTGTGTGGTAGAACTTCTGTCCTGCTGTTGAAAGGAGTGGTACTTTTCATTGTCTTGGGACATCTATTTCTTTATTCCAAGACTTTCTCCTTTCTTTAAGAGCAAAACCAGATTTCTGAGGGGACAAAAGAAAGTCTTAACCTTTTACCAGCTTTTGAATCTCCTTATGTTTCCCTTGGCTTCATTCCTCAAAGGTTTTTTGGTGATTTATTTTTATTGTTCTTGAAGTGAGACAATACTTAACTGGCATTTCCTTGCTTGTGTGGCCAAGTAACACCTGCTCCAGCCGTGAGATGTTTCTGCTTCTGGTTTCTTACAATCCTGACCTGCTGAAAGAGCTGATCTTTGGGGTGGCAGGTGTTAGTCTGGGATGCCTTGGGGAGCTATTATCTCACAGGGACTTGAACAGAGGATGTTTAAATATCTCTTACCATGTGTTCCTCACAGGCAGGACTACTGCCAGACAGGGGAAGGGGAAATCACCTTCAGCTGGGAGGGAAAACAGGATGCTCCTGGATGTGGGAAGAGATGAGCCTTCCCTGGGAAGGAGAGGTCGGCTCTACCTGCACCTCACTGGAGTTCAAGCTTTGTGGAACTTCGTGGCTTTGCCAGTGAGGTAGATAAAATTGCTGGTGGTGGTCACTCAGAAGACTGATTTTGAGTTTAAATTGTGTGACCTGACCTAGAACTATTCATACTTTGGCATTGAGCAGAATGAAGGCCAGAAGTTGTGTTGGGGGAGTCTGGGGTGTTTGGGAATCAGAGGCTGTTTTTCCTTAAGGAATGTCAGTGACTTGTTTTAGCTGTTTACAGCAGTCTTCTAAAATGCCCTTTCCCCAAAGAAAGGAACAGATAACACCGTTTTTTTCCACTTTGTTTGCGAAGAACTGCCAGAAAACGGTGTAGTGAACATTTCCTCACTCTAAAACTCATTCTTTTATGCTTTTTTCAAACACTATTTTTATAACGTTTCCTTTAACTAAACGGATGTCTGTGCAAACCTCTCCTGTTGGTGTGAGTCGGAGTTGGGGCTGCTCCAGGTTCCTGCTGCGGTGTCCGTAGGTGTGAGAGCAGCACAGCGAGCTGCGGCGAGCCCCGGCGAACCAGCCTGGCTCCTCCACCGCCATCTCCTTTCCGCGATGGTTTTGCTTTGCCGTCCCCAGGAATACCTGGCACGGGTGCCACCGCACCTGCGAGCGCTCCCGGTGGTGGAGGGAGCGGCCGCCCCCGCCCCGCTGGCCGCCGCGCCCTCGTGCCCCGTGTCCCGGGCCGCCGTTCCCCAGGAGCGCGGTCCCGGCATCCCGGTGCGCCCGCCGCCC
>VZSE01001178.1:0-194210 GCA_013398275.1 Promerops cafer | reverse complement strand
GGCCGAGGGGCTGCTGGCCCGCCTGCCCGTGCTGCCCGCCGTGGCAGCGGCCAGCCTGCCCGCGCCGCCGGGCTCGGGGCGCACGGAGCTGAGCAAGTACGGGCTGCCCGGGCTGGCGCAGCTGCGGAGCCGCGAGTCCTACGTGCTGTGCTACGACCCGCGGAGCCGCAGCGCGCTCTGGGTCATCGAGCAGCTCAACCGGGACACGCTCAGCGGCGCTTCGGACCGCGCCGCCTGCGACTTCCAGGAGGACGACTCGGTGCACGAATATCACCGCGCCACCAACGCCGACTACCGCGGCAGCGGCTTCGACCGCGGGCACCTGGCCGCCGCCGCCAACCACAGGTGGAGCCAGAAGGCCATGCGGGACACCTTCTACTTGAGCAACATCGCCCCGCAGGTACGGCCCGAGGCTGCGGGGGAAGCCGCAGCTGCCCGCGTTCAAGGGCAGACGCTGCTCCCTGCGGGAAACTCCCCGGGAGCGTCGCTATTTGTGCCTGTAGTTCAGAGTCACTCGGTGCTGCCGATTTCCTGTTAAATTTAACAACAGAGATCATGCAAATGCACCTGCCTGTGTGTGCTTCTCAAGCCATGAAAGAGAGACCCCGTTCAATGCAGCTCCTGGCAGGAGCAGAATTGAACAGGTAGACGAACACTTACAAAAAATTGCAGCCTTAGGCAATGGATTCTGTCCTGGGTGGGCAAACCAGGCCCTCACAGCTCCCAAAGCAGAGGTGATAGTGGAGATCTGGTATGGAGAGTGCTTGGGGCTCTGTGAGATGTGTTACAGAAAAGGCAGGTGGTGGTACTCTGAACAGTGAGGAAATACCCCTGCAACTGACTACTGGTTGTGTTTCTAGAATCCTCATTTAAACCAGAATGCCTGGAATAACCTTGAGAAGTATTGCAGAAGCTTGGCAAAAAACAACAGGAATGTCTACGTTTGCACAGGACCCCTCTTCCTGCCCAGGTAAACATGAGGGCTGAGCTGGACTGGCACCGAAAAGATGTATTGTGCTGGCAAGGGAAAACAGGCTCAGGGACAGGAGGGATCTACTAAGACCAGCTGTGCACAGAGTTGCTGTGGAAAGGTACCTTGTTAGGATTAGTTTATGTATTTCTCATCCAGATGATTATTTGATGAGTGAAGTGGGATTCTTGAGCTGCAGTATAACCAGCTTGTTTTTGTTTGTAGTTCTTAACAATTTAGTAGATTAGCTGATTACCAGATTAGACTGCAGACCCCATCCCTGCAGAATAAAGCTTTCAGGTTCAATGTCATGGACTAGTTGTCCACTACTTCTCCGTGACTTTATTTTCAAAGAGCTCCACGTAGCACCAAAGAGCAGCTGTCTCATGTTGAGATCTCTTCAGCACCAGGAAATGGCTTGGAAAGTCTGTTAGAGAGAGCCAGCAGGGAGGGGATTTGGGAGCAGCCCCAATGCATGGCTCACCCTCAACATGTTCCATAGCCCCTGCCCCAGCCATGTTTTACAGCCCTGCTGCAGGAGCAGAGCTGCTGCCTGCTGTGGGTGAGGGCTTACTTAGGGGGTGGAGTGACACCAAACTAGGAGGTAACCTGGGATGTTGCTGTTGGTGCAGGATGGAGGCCGATGGGAAGATGTATGTGAAGTACCAGGTGATTGGGAAGAACAACGTGGCTGTACCCACCCATTTCTTCAAGGTGCTCATCTTGGAAAAGGAGAGTGGGGAGATTGAGTTGCGCTCCTACGTGATGCCAAACAGCCCTGTGGATGATAAAATCCCCCTGGAACGGTTCCTGGTTCCCATCGAGAGCATTGAGCGAGCCTCAGGGCTCCTCTTTGTCCCGAACATCCTCAGGAGAACAAGTAACTTGAAAGCCATCACAGCTGGAAAGCACTGAACCCTGCCTACAACAAATGCAGGTAACCCCTGGCAAGGGACTGGCAGTCACCTGCAGAATTCTAGTTCCTTGTGCAGTTGTAAATGTGGGAATTAAGATTCAAACCTGTGCCTCTCTCTGCCCTTCCCCTTGTGTCTAACTGAAACACAGACACACAACAGGTCTCCAGGGTGGTCCTGCAACAGGCTCAGGGGCACCTGACACTGTAGTAGCTCTCTAGGATTTCCCCCTAATCCACTGCTGCCTTGGAGTTGTGTGAGGCTCATGCAGGCACAAAGGGAAGTCACTGACTGTTGCTGTTTAGCAGGGAAGGAGGGGAGCAAGATGGGTGCCAAGGGAGGAGAGAAGTTCCTGCCTTCCTGTGGCCAAAGAACTGTACAATTGTTTTCTTTCAGAAGATGGTTTTAGCAGTAAAGCTTTGAACACCCATGGTATTGGTTGTTTCTTATCTGCTCTCACCAAAGCTCTGAATATCTCAGCAGGAGGGGAGGATGGAGCCAACTTTTCCAGCTGCTTTCCTGTGTGAGCTCACTGTAGGCAGAGCTTAAGGCATCACATCCGGAGCCAGACTGTAATGAGATGATGTGTTTTCGGGCTGAGGCTCAATTGAAGCTCCAGCCCTTCCTGCTGTTGGGAAAGATGAAGCCTTGAAGGGGGGCTGGGGGAAGTCAGGCTGAGGCAGGAACAGCTTCTTGGCATAAGGATAAGTCCTGACTTTGTTTCAGTCTGAAGGCCACATCGCTCCAGAGGCACTCAGTGTGCCTGCACCAAGACACACCTGGATTTCACAGCAACTGAGGTTCCATACTGCTTTATTCACACCCCAGATGTCCGAGTTGCTGAGACCAAGTCTGCTGCCAGGCTCGTGCCAGCTGCTGGGAAGCAGCAACCAGCCCTTGGCTGGACCATGCAGACAGGAGGGCGCAGACTTGTTGCTCCCAGCAGCAGTGAATGCCTGGTTGGGCAGGGCTGCCAGCTCCAGTCACACTGTGCCTAGGTCCTGCCAGGCTCCTGGAGTGACTTGCCCAGCACCCCACATTTGAAGAGCTGCCTTCCCCAGGGCAAGGTCAGTGGTTTCCCTTCCCTCAGCTGTCTCTGGGTGTCTTCACAGCCTCGTCAATGTGTGGTCTCAGCGCAGACAGAGAGATCAGCAGCGCTTCCTGCAGCAGAGCCAGGCTGGTCAGAGCACAGCTGGGCCATGTGTGGCACTGCCACAGGCACACACCCAGCACTGCCCCGTGCACACCCAGCTCCATCAGCCCTACCTCTGTCCGGATGGTTCTGCTGCCTTGGCTGGGACACGTGTTCAGGTACAAGTCAAACAAGACACTTGGGTCGGTGACCTCCAGGTTTGGGTCCACATCAACCCCAGCTTCCAAGCCCTGAAGGCCTCCAAATACAACAAGGGCATGCCTGGGGAGAGCACAAGGACAGGGTGAGAGGGCAGCCTGTCTAGGTCTGCATCCAAGCTCCTGTTTGCTGCTGAAACAGGGAGCTGTGTCTGTTGCTGATGGTGCCCACTGCAGCTGCCTCCCCACCAAAGCCCCACGGCATCTGGCCAATGTGACAGTCCCTGCTACCAACTCCAGAGAAAGAGGAAAAGAATTGGCCTTGTTCTGAGGTATTTCCCCTGCTCTGCTGCCTGCACCAGCCTCACTGGGAGCTGAGTGGGGCCAAGCAGGCAGGACACAAACCTGAAGGAGGGCAGAGTGACCTGGTCCACAGAGCTGCCCCGCTCTGAGGTCCCAATAGAGAGATCGTAGCCCTCCTTGAATGGACACTCGGAAAAGACAGCACCTGGAAAACAGAGTTTGGGGTTACTGCTGCCATGGCCTCACCCATGTGCCTTCTGGACAGGCTAAAACACTCTATGGTTGAGTGGTGGCAGTAGAAGGAGTTGCTTTCAATCCCAAAAGTGCATCTGGAGACAGAATGACTCCTCTTTCCCACATAATTCCCTTGCTACAAGAGTCTCCCACATCCTTTTCTTCAAAGCTCAAGACAGCTGCCAGGAACCACCCCCTAACAGCTTACAGCCTTCCTACAAGGTCCAATCAACCAGAAGATAGGAAAAGAATTTTCCAGGGCTCTTGAACTCAAATTCCACTGCTGGCTCTGATGTGAATAAGTGGGATGTAGTTATCATGGAAATAGAGAAGGGCATCAACTCATCTCTTGCTGTTGTGCAGCCATTTGGAGCAATGGTGAGTGGAGGGTACAGGGCAGAGTCCTGGAGGGTGACTGGGGTAGTTCATGCCTCGTTTCAGCCCTAAAATTTGACTGCCACATGGCTGCTGGCTGCACGTGTAAGCTGCCCTTCAGACAAGGAGATTTCTAGGAAAGAGATGCGTGCAGCCAGTAGGCCTGAGACTGGTGTGGAAGCCCAGGCAGAGAATCTCTCTGGATACTCACTCAAGCAGGAGGCCAGGCGGACGCTGTAGCCCCAGTACAATCCTGAGGCTTCCCGGGGCTGGTGCGAGGACACCACGGTGCCTTTCCGCGCTTTGGCTTCTGAAAGAAAGCAAAGAGGTTTAAGAGCCCCTGTGATCTGGTGAGATTTGACCAGCCACGGCCAGCAGTTTCTCCTGGAACAGGGCACTGACTCGGTGTGCAACATCACCCTCTCTTTTTACAGCATTTTGGAAAGAATACAGAGTACAGGAAAGGCTGTGAGTGTGTTTGGGCTGTTTATTGCTGGTCAAAGAGCTGATAGTTCTTTCCAGTTATTGAGGGAGGCATGGTAAGGGTGTTACTAAATTTGTGTATGGAGTGAAGAGAACATGCAGAACTGTTGGGTACCTTCAAATGTGTCCTACGGAGGGACCAGCTCCTGCAGGACTGAAGTTTACAGATGCTACTGAAGCCATGGATTACCTGGATTCTGGGGCTCCTCCAGGCGCACGGTGACTCGCAGACCAGGGTTCAGCTGTTTGTCAATCTGCACCTCCTGCAGTGACAGTTACATCAGCACCAGACATTCTGAAAGGACTGGGGAAAGTGGGGAAGGAAGGGAATCCTTTGAGGAAGTGGGGGTCTGTTCTGGCCTGGAGCTGGAATGAGGAGCTCTGTGTGGCTCAGGGGCTTGGTCATCAGTCTGAAGCTTATTTTGCTACTCAAAGGTTCAGCTGCAGCAGTAAAGCAATGATCTGCTGGAATGCACACGACCTGCTGGGGCTTGGGAAGCCATCAACGTTGCCAGGTCAGAAGGGACAAGACAGCAACAGCCTTAAACCCCCCGCCAGCCCAATGCAACCTTCAGAAACCCAGCAGCGCCCACCCTGCCTGCTTCAACTCTGCCAGAGAGACAAGGGAAGTTGTTTTGGCATCTGGGGTAACAGACACACCTTCCTCATCCCACAGTTAACAAAAGACCCTCTGCCTGGCTTCGTTGGCCGGTCCAGCACGATGCCCTCCCGGTACTCCGAGTCCTCGTCCACCCGCATGTGGTGGGGGCTGTCCAGGGGGTTGAGCAGCCCTAGAACCGCACAGAGCAAAGAAGTGCTGGGGGGAAAACACAGGTGTAGGTGCAGGCACTCCCCTGCTCCTTCCCTCTCAGGTCCAGTGCCGAAGTGGGGAAAAGTCCTGCCTGTCCCACACACAATGAGCCAGAGCTCAGGAAGGAGAGAGACAACCACATCTTACCTGCAAACTGCAGATCCTCGTGTTTTGGAAAAAAGCATTTCCTCAAGTACCTGTCACCAGAGAAAGGTGAAATGTGAAAAGATATTTTTATGGAATCTGGATCTCAATTCTAGCCCTGTTCTGACTCAAAGGAGATGAGTATAGAGAAAAGCAAACTTACTGAGGGCACTCCAAGTACTGCAGGATCCGAGCCAGCTGCACGCAAGCCTTGCCTTTCCTCCCAATTCCTTCAAAATTCCCCTCCACGCTCCTGAAAGTGAAAGCAAGCAGCTTGTTAACTCGGCATGAGATTGGTCACGTGTCCAGAAGAATCAGCCTTGCTTCTTAATCTGACAACAGCAGCACATCCCTCCCCTCTAACCCTTGTAAAAGGGCTGCTCCAGAGGCAGTGTGTTAACAAATCATCCTTGGAACTCTCTCCATAAGCCAAGTATACTTTTCAGTTTTGCTTTTTGATCTTTATGTATTAATGTGACATGGCAGTTGGATGCTACTGAGCTGGATGCTCCAGGGTTGCATGGCTTGGCCACTTAACTCAGGTAGAGGTCCAAGTGAAAAACTGCAGGGCAGTAAAGCATCTTCTATGAGGATACAGGCCATGTCCTGTTCCTCCACAGCAGGGTTTAAGGGTACAGGAGAACTCAGCCTCCTGTTGCTTTGTCAACCCCATTTTAGGATAAATTATCTGAGCTGCCAGGGCAGTTCAGTCAACATCTTTTTCCCTGGGGTATAGAGGTCCCCATAATCCTGCCACTGGGAAAAGGTACATGCAGTTCCTTCCTGGCCTTAGTTTAATGAAAGAGTGGAAGAACAGAAAGCTGAGAAGAAATACTGTGCAGAACAAGATGGCTTGTCCTTCAGAGAATCACAGAATGGCCTGGGTTGGAAGGGAACTTAAAAGATCATCTTGTTCCACCTCCTGTCATGAGCAGGGACACCTTCCACTATCCCAGTTCGCTCCAAGCCCCGTCCAACCTGGCCTTGGACACTTCTAGGGACAGTGCAGCCACAGCTTCTCTGGGAAAGCTGTGCCAGGGCCTCACCACCCTCACAGGAAGGACTTGATTCCTAAAATCTAATCTAAGCATGCTCTCCTTCAGTCTTCGCCTTACTTCACATCCTCTCCGTGCTCGTCGAACACCACGATCTCATCCACGCAGAAGATGGCGCAGGCCCGGGCGATCTGTCCCGCCAGGTACGTGCGCAGCTCCAGCGACTGCGCGTTGTTCAGGATGGAGCCGGGCAGGGCCACGCTCAGCGTGTGCTGACGGCCTGGGGAGCAGAGACGTGACAGAGCCACGGCCTGACAGCCGGTGTGCAGCATCACATTTGCTGCCTCAGCTGCACTTGTAGTGGGGGAAAAGCACTTGTGTTTCTTAGGTTTAATCACAGGTTTTCTCTTAAGAAAGATCTCTAGTGCAGTGGTTGCTGCACGGTGTTCGTGCCTGTGGACTGATCCACATCGGATCTATGAAGTAACACTTTTCCTATTGATAGGTAAAATTGACTGCCTTTTAACAGCCAGATTTTCTAGCACTTTCCACCCAGGCCTCCCCACCGGGTCACAGGGCATCACCTCTGCCTTCCTTCTGTTCCTCCTGCGTTTGGGCTGCTTGTTCTGCCAGCTCTCGCATCCGCTGTTTCTCCAGTTTCTTCAGCAGCTTCATTTCCTTCCATTTTTTCTTCTCTGCTTTCCCTGGGACGGAGAACAGCGCCCGTCGTTAAACAGCGCGCCGTGACCGCTCCGAGCGGCCCCAGCCCCCGCGTGTGCCCGGCCTTCCTTACTCTCCTGCTTCCAGCGCCGCCAGTCCACCTTCCTGTCTTCAACCTACGGAGGACAGCACGCGTTACCGCCAGGTTCCCCTCAGAGCCGGACCTGGGGCACGCCCCGGGCTCCCCTCAGGGTCGCGGGCTGGACCCGGCGCCCCCGCGCCCACCTGTGCGCCCTTAGGCCGCTTCCCCACGCCGCTCTCCGCGTCCGCCATCTTCCCCGCGCTGCCGGCCGCGTCCCCGCGCTGCTGATTGGCCGGAGGGCGCAGGCCCCGCCCGCGGCAGGGAGGAGCCCGAGGTGACGGGGTCGATGTCTAGCCCGCCCGCGCGGCAGCGGAGCTAAGCAGGGTCGGCCGCGTTCCGGGGGAGGATGGGTGACCCCAGGGGACAGATCGCAGTTCCCACGTGTGTGGGTGGGTGTAAAATCTGGGTACTTGCGTCTGCGTGTCTTTGCACAAGCCCTGCGTGCGTTCTGGACGATAGGTAGATGCACCCTGCCCTGTGCAGGTTATGTCATGGCCTAGATAAGAGCCCACGCATGTGGGGGTGTTGCAATTAATCCTCATGTTAACAATCTAATTGCACGGTTCTTTTTCTGCTCCAATGACTGCACCTCTCCCCATGTTTGGCACACATATGGGTGCACGAGGGCTTTCAGCAGCACCCTCGCCCACCCAGGCTGAGCAAGCAGGTGAGATGGGACACCAGGGAAGGCAGGTGCCTGTTTGCCTCCTTCCCTCTCTCTCCCTCCCTCCTGCTGGCCCGTGCAGCTCTGCCTCCAAGGGGATTGGTATCCCCAGCTGCAGCCCAGTATGGAAAACCTGCGGAGCTCTCCCCACCAGCCTGAGTGGGACGAGTAGCCACCATCACAGGACCCAGCACAGATGAGGCAGCTCTCAAGGAGGACTCCATCAGTCCTGCAGTCATTACAGAAACATTTACTCTTCCATGATTGCAGTAATTACACATTAATAATTTAACTGCTACAAACACTCATTGCACAGTCTGTTGCACACAACTCCCGCATGGTTAATGATGATGTTTTACACTCTTATCCAGGCTGAAATAGACACTGATGCAAGAATTACCTCTCCAGAACTGCTCATGTTACCCCACCAGCTCACTGGGTGGGAGGTTGTGGTGGCCACCAGCAGAGGAGCAGCCAAGGCCACAGTGCCCATCCTCCCCTGCCACTGTGGGCACTTGTCAAAGGCTAGAAGGTTTTGCTCTGCAGCCTGGACGATGCTGCCAAGCCCTGAGAAAGTGCCAGGAGTAATTTGGAGGGTTTGACAATGGCCAGGCTACTGGTGAAAGCCTGTTTCCTGGGGGGAGGCCAGTTGTGTGGTCATCTTCCCCAGAGATGCACAGAAAAAAATGGTGGGAAAATAGTTTTTGATGGGAAATGTCATTTCACTGGGTTTATGATTGTCAGGATCACAGGAGTCACCTTACTGATGGCTGGTGATACTGCCTAGTCCTGTGGGAACGTGAGTGCTGGTGGAAATGCTGCCCTGAGCAGGGATGTAGAGCAAGACAAGCCACACTAACCCTCCAGCACGGCCTTAAAGGTAGGTCCTGAAACACCTTTTCAGAATTTGGTGGTGAGACAGACCCCAGGAGCCATCCTCACCTTGTGTGTTGCTGGATGCATCCCAGAACTGATTAGCAAAGTTTTCACATGGAAGAAATATCAAATACTGTCAGTGCACACAAAGTCTCACTTCTTGAAATCATTTCACAGTGACTGAAAATGTCCCCCAGGCCCTGGGCCTGGAAAAACTTAACCATCTGTCTGACAGAAAATGTTGTTGAAAGCACTGAAGTAAAAGTTTGTAGACAAGGGAAGAAGAAGAGCAGTTGGGGCAGATGAGGACAAGGAGAGCCTGGTTCTCTCTCAGTGTATTCAGGAGCTGTTTTTCTCCTCTTTCCATTTTTGCAATATGTCATTTGCTGCCTTCAGTGTAGCTTCCTCCTAAAAAATACCACAGGTTTGGTCAGTGGCTCCCAGCCAAATCCTATTCCCCCTCACTGCAGCCATTGTTGATACAAAAATCCTGTTCTTATTCTGGAGCACTGCAGGTTCAGTATGAGACAGGCACAGCCACATCTGTGGCACAGGCACAGCCACTGAGCAGCTAAAGGGGCACCTAGAGAGTCCCTTCCTTGGCCAAGAAATGCAGGATGCTGATGGGACAAAGTTTAGGATGGCCTTGGCACATCTGCTGCCCCCAGCTCCGCTCAGGTGTCTGCAGGAGTGGTTGCTCCAGCTGGGATGCCATGGTGGGGCTCCAATGCCCAAGGCATCCTGCATTTCTTCTTGGCATTTCTCTCATTAATCCAGCCCTGATTATTACTCCCAACCTTGCCTGCCTTATTGCTGTCCCCTCACCTTTGCAAAGCAGAACCGGATGAAATTGGTGTAGTTGTTCTTGTGGGCCTTGCTGTAGAAAGCAGAGAGCGGGATGGCAGCAAGCCCCTGGGAAGAGGAAGCACGTGGAGCTGAGGTTCCTGCTCTGGGGCTGGCCTGCAGCCTGCTGTGCCTCGGTGTGGGTGAACTCCAGGCCCCCCAGCCATGAGCCTGGGTGGGCACAGCCAGCACAGTGGGCACAAACCCACCCAGGGCACCAGGCAGCAGAAAGGGCCAGACCCTTTTACCTTGTTCTTGACCATCCACTTTGCAAATCTGGAGTCGTAGGGCTCATCTGAGTTGGGGACATCAGGGACATCAGATTCTGCAGAAGCACAGCAGGACAGAGGCTGGGGCAGCTGCCAGGTGCCTCAGCCGAGCCCCAAGCCCGCATCCTTGCAGCTGGGATGGGAAACATGCAGTCCATCCCTGCTTTGATGATGGTTTATGCAGGTCCCTGCCAGTAGTACCACCCCCCACAGCCAGTCCACCTGGGCAGGACTGCAGGGGACTCACTGAACTGGGAGATGTCTGCCACCAGGAAGTAGGTGCCCTCGGGGATGATGGGCTTCATCCCCACACTATCCAGGCTCTGAACCAGCCAGTCTCTCTTCTTCTGCAGCTCCTTGGGCAGCTGGACAAAGTAGCTCTCTGGTTTTCCATAGAGCATGAGCTCCCTCTGGAAACCCTGAGCCATGGCCTCCTGTAAGGAGAGAGGAGCCAGTGCCCAGTGGGAAGATGGTCAGGGCTTTCTCAGGAACTGAAGTTCCTGCAATTCACAGGTGATTAGGGAGCTCTCTGCCTCCAGCCCCTCTGAACTGCCCCTTACATTTGTCAATGCAAGATAAGGAATATACCCCAGGCAGGCTGGACTCTCCCCTTTCTCCCAGACATGGGGCAACTGTAGGGAGAGAGGAAGGAGCCTCTCCAGGGCACCACAAATCACCTGTGTGTGCCTTTCAGGTCAGCTGTGGGCAAGAGGACCATCTCTTACCCCTGCTCTGAGGGCTTGGAAATTGCAGGGCCAGGTGCAGGGAGCTGTCTTACCTGGGCAATTGTGGCACAGAGGTACACAGAGTTCTGGTGCACAGTACGGAGGTGCTGCAGCAGCCTGTCGGGTCCCACAGCCCAGCCCACCTGTGGCCAGGAGAGGAGAAGGAAGATGGTGAGTCTCTGGCTACCTGCTCAGGCTCCCCTTTCTGTGCCTGTGCTGGTTTCATTGTATTTTCTAGACAGAACTTTCATAAAGCACCTCTGGTACTTCCAGACCCCGAGGCTCAACGCTGAGCGTGGCCGCAGTGGTGCTGTGCTACGGCAAAGGGACAGGGATGGGGACACGGCGACGTGCCACATGGGATAGTCACCTTCCATCCAGTGGCACTGAAGGTCTTCCCAGCACTCCCGATGGTCAGCGTGCGGTCCCACATCCCTTGCAACGTGGCTGGCAATGAAAGGAGAGAAACCCCAATGGCAGAGCTCAGCATGCTCCTTTCTGGGCTGCATTAATGGCATGTGGGAGCTCTCTGTCCACCTTAATCCATGGTGATCTTTTGTGTTCACAGCACATCTTTCACCTGGATGAGCCTCGAAGCACATCCCAAGCAGGCAGCCAGGTTACTCAAGAGCATCTCCTTTTAATTAAGCATTTTCAAAGGCATGTGCCCAGCCCCAGGGGCTCAGAGATGCCAAGCACCATCGCCCTGCATCAAGGTGATGGCATGTTACTCCAACTGGAACAAAAGGCTGAAACCGTTGAAATGGATTTCCTGAAACTAGAGACACTCAGAAAACTGTGGCTTTACAAAGCATGACAAAAAAATCAGTTTCATTGGAGCCAAGGGGCTTTTTGTTTTAGATCTCCTCTCTGACTGGCTCTGAAGTCAGAGCTTCTGTTTAGGACCTGGTTTGGAGGCTGAGATTGAAGTGCAGCAAAATACCTGCAGTGGGGGATTCATGCCTCGTACAGCTGTGCATGCAGGCAGCTCCCGGGATCTCCAGGGGCCGCCAGTGCAATGCCCATTCCCCGCCCTGAGCGGCCCCCAGCCCCGCCCAGCCCCGTACCGATGCGGATGTGCTGCTTCCCGTCGTAGAC
This sequence comes from Promerops cafer, assembly GCA_013398275.1. Taxonomy (NCBI): domain Eukaryota; kingdom Metazoa; phylum Chordata; class Aves; order Passeriformes; family Nectariniidae; genus Promerops; species Promerops cafer. The sequence goes on along the minus strand of VZSE01001178.1, from coordinate 182,414 downwards.
CAGCCACTCGTACACCTCGTCGCTGATGCACAGCACGTCGTGCTTCACACACAGCTCTGCAATCAGCCCCAGCTCCCCGCGGCTGAACACCTGCAGCAGGCACGGAGTGCAGCGGAGATACAGCAGGAGCATTTCTGAGCCCCTGCCTGTCCCTGCTTGTCTCTGGAGGCTGTGTGCATCCTCCTGCCACCATCTCCCATGCCAGGGGGGGCAAGAGCTGGCTGCAGTGGTCTAACAGGGCAAAAGCACTGCTGGCACAAAAGACAAGGCTAAAAAACACCAGGAGACTGAGCACAGCATGTGGTGCCCCCACAACACCCACTTTTCCCTCGTGTGCAAGGCAGGTTGAGTCACTGCTGCACTGAAAATGTGGCTGCAGCACCCCAGCAGCTTCCAGGGCCCAGCATGGCCAGCAGTGTTACCTTGCCCAGAGGGTTGTTGGGTGAGTTCAGGACGATGGCTTTTGTCCTTTCATTGAATTTAGAAGCCAGTTCAGCTGGGTCCAGCTGCCAGTCTGCACTAGACATCAATTTTCCATCTTTTGGAGGATTCTAGAGAGAACACAGGAATCTTGGTTTGCTTTGCTGCCTCTACACTTTGTTTACCACTCACCTCTTTGCTGACTGCTGTCACTCTTCCCTTCTCCACCCACTCACCGGTCTCAGAGGGACAAACACAGGTGTCCCACCAGCCATCTTCACCATCGGCTCATAGCAGTCGAAGAAGGGTTCAATGAGTATCACCTGGAAGAAAGGGACATGTCAGCATCCTCCTGGTCCTGCTCAGACCTTCCCTGAGGACTGCAGAGAGCAATGGGAGGGACAGGACATTTTAATCCCTAATTACTGTAATGGAGAACTTGCATTGCCTGTGGGGAGTGTCAGGACAGACATCACCACTCAGGACAAAAAGGGTTATTTTGCTTTATGCAGAAATGAGGCAGTGCCCTGCAGCAGATAATTTCTTCCTTTGGAAGCTCAAGTACTGCAGAATGGGGATAAAACTGGTTTTGCTTTGGAAAAGGACAATGAAAACCAGCCTGCAGGTCCCATGGGGGAAGGCTGCCAGTGCAACAAGCCCTAATCTTGGGTTACCTCATCACCTTCATCCACTAAAGCCTGGAAGCAGCAGAACAGGGCCTGGAATGCCCCCACAGTCACCATCACGTTGGTCATAGGATCCAAGTCTCGTCCAAGCAGCTTCCCGAAAAACTGGGCTAGGACCTTCACCAGAGGCGGGTGGCCCTGTGGGGTTAGAGGGTGGTGGGAATTGGGTTGCAGAAGACTCCCAAACCAAGGATGAGCCCTTGGAAGGGGACTGAAAAGCCAAGAGCCCTGTGAGATCTTCCAGCCCGGCTGCTTCAAATATCCCAGTAAAGCCGGGAGTTACTGGGAACAGTGGGCATGGGTCGAGGCTGGATGTGTGTTTTGCCTCATGTTTTTTCCTATTTATTGCTGCCTGATGAGCTCTGAAGCAGCCAGGGCTGATGGGCAGTGAGGAGGTAGTGCTGGGGAGGGAGATCTGTTCACGCACGAAGGCACAGGTGTACTGGTGCAGCATGTGGTTCCCCCCGCTGAGGGCTCTCGAGAATGCCTCCGTCAGAAAGTCTGGTGCAGGGAAGTCGGGGAAGCCCTGGCCCAGGTTCACCTTGGAGTAGGTAGCAGCCAGTTTAGCAAACTCCACCCTGGAGAGAAGGGAAACAAAAGCACTTTCAGAGGGTCTGAGCAGTGTGCTGGCACCGGGTCTGCTCGCAGCATCCTTTTGGAAGGGAGTGGGATTGGTGTCCCTCCTGCAGAGCCACCCTGCTGCTCACAGGCAGGCAGGACCAAGCACAGGTCATTTCAGACCTGTTGCAATTAAACCAAGGATGATGAACTATTGCACGGGGGGAACTGTTTTTATTCTCCCAGGAAACAGCTCCTGTGGTCACAGCTGAAAGCCTGTGGTGTTTCTGATGACACTGGACTGAGCAGGAGGGGACTTGGAGGTTTTCAAGCTCATACCAGCTCTGCAAAATTTAGCAACTAGACACTGTGAAGGCCTCTGCTGAGGGCAAGGTGGGCTGAACTCACTGCTCATCTCAAACCAAACAAGAGCCAGCTCACTGGCAGTTTGTAGCTTGAACCCTGGCACAGCAGGGCCTTGGGGAAACACCATTTAAAACTCTTCTTCCAGCACGTAACTCCCCCAATGCCACACTGTGCCTGGCAGGATGCTGGCATTTGCAGCAGCCCTTTCCCTGCCTCTCCGCTTGCGGTGCCCCAGGGTGAGCTTGGAGCAGGTGCCAGGCTGCAGCCAGTGTGCAGCAAACACTTGGCTCAGATTCGGGTGCCACTGGGATCATTTGGGTGGATGGGTCAGAGGGAGGGCGATGCTTCTGCCTGCCCAGTGGTGTAAAAGACCTGATACATCATGGAGTAAGAGCTGCAGGTACAGCACTGACTCATGGTAAAGTCTTCTGGGACAAACTTGCTCTGATGTGCTTCCTGAACACATGCAGAGCAGTTGAGGGAAACTTCTGCTCTGTGTTGTGTGGGTACTGTGGTTTCAATCTGGTTTTAGGATGCCTAAAACCACATGTACCACCTGGGTAAACCAGATATTCTTTTAACTCACCAGATATTTTTATCTTTTCCCTCCAGCCTCCGAGCTTGCACGGGCCTTGACATTTTTGCCTGCAGAGAGTGAGAAAGAAAGTGAGTTTGAAGCTTTTAAATGAGGCCACAGAGGGGCTGTGGCCTCCCCAGGGAAGTTTTTCCCAACAGAAGGTGTGCCCTTTAGTATTGCTTCATGGGCAGTTCCTGACTGACCTCGGAGCAGTAATACTGTTGCAGTGGTTTCTGCTTTCACTTACAAGTTTCAACATGAATTGGGAAAATAAATGAACAAAGAAATGTACACTCACTGGGGAGATGGCAATGCCTTAAACCTCATTACCTGTTTGGATTAGTCACAGGGTCGAGCTCAGCCAGGCTGTAACAGCCAGGCCAAGGACCCCAGACCTCAGGCTTTTACTTTCCATAACCTCTCCATCTTCGTGGGAAGGACCTCCTTACTCTACAAGCCTTTTCCTAGAAGAACAAACTATTTTATTCCATGCTGCTCTATGAAGTAGCAGAAGTAGATGCTCTTCTGTCCTGATGGAGTGCTTGGTGTGGGGGCTTGCTCTAGATGCTATAAAATGTGCAGAGTTCTCTATTTCAAGTTCATGTCAAACCCAAGCAGTAACTAGGAACAGGCAAGAGAGAGCACAGCACAGAGGTCAGTGTGATGAACAGAGGCCCTGAGGTACCGTGCCGTGACTGGTTTGTAATTTCCATGTACATCATGGCTCAGGGGAGTGGAGAGAAAGACAGTAGGAAACACTGAAAGCAAAACCCTCCTTCCAGTTGGATAAGCACAGTGGGAGAAAGTTAGATGTGCTTTATGGGGAATTCATCACGAGGATGATGAAAAGCAGCAGAGACAGAATTTAATAACTCAGCAGTGCAGGGAAAAGGTACCCAGACAGGGAAGGGGCTGAAAACTGGAGACAAATGATGCTCAGTGCACCAGAAAGAGCCAGCGTGGGGGCACGAGGAGGGCAGCCCTGAAGCAATGAGTCAAGTAAACCATTGTCACCACAGCAAATAGAATACATTTGAACTGGAACAAGGAAGGCATGTGAAAGCAGCTGAGGTGAGATGCAGAGCTGGGATGTGCAGGGGTCTGTGCTCTGCCGTGCCAGGACGGTGGCGGGGACACAGGGTCAGCCTCCTCTCAACACTCAGATGCAGCAGGACTTACCTGCTCCCCTCTGCTGTTCCGACAGCACTGCACCAGAATTTGGGAAGTGCCCCAATGATATTTTGTGCTGACGTCCTTAGATTTTTATACAGCTTCAGCCCTTACTGGAGATCTTCACAAACACTCTGCCGAGGAGCCCCGTTTCAGAGGGCACCAGGTGGACTCTGGTCCACCCTGGGGCCAGGCAGGCAGGCAGCCAAAGACAAGCAGAAGTCACTGGCTCCAGGGCAGCCCCTCCCCTTCCCTCCCCTCTCCCTCAGGTCAGCTTTGCTTTTTCTGCACAAGCTCATGGCTGTTGCAGTCACAAGACCTGGTGCCTGAGCTGATTTGGATGGGAGCAGAAGGATTTATGGCTTGGGAAGTAAAAGATAGCTGGACATAAAATATTAATAGCTCCAGTGCTATTCTGGCAAAGTGGGGCTGCTGCAGGCCACAAGCCAGAGAATTTAACAGATGACCAAGTGTGATAGGGATCAGTGGGAAGAAGGTGCCTTAAGCCTTGAAATTCCCAGTTCTGAGGAAAGGCCATGTCTGCTGCAGGAGCAGAAATAACAATTTTTTTTTTTTTCTGATGTCCCCTCCATCCCATCCTATCCCCAACCTGTGTGTGATGCTGCCATGGAGAGCAACACAGGCTCAGGACCATGAGCCATCAAATCTGTTTCAGCCTGTTCAGGTCCCCAGACAGAAGGTGCAGTTTGCCTGGCAGCCACACAGGAGAGCTGAGTGCCAATGCAGAAGACCGTCCATGATCTTCCACCACTGGCTGTGTGTGACTGCCTTGCTCTGCATGTTGGGATCTCTGGGTGGGATGCTGATATTTTCCAAGTATTTTGCAAGCCAAGAGGCTCTACTAGAGACCATCAGATGAAGCAGCCCCACAAACAAGGAGCCTTCTCCTCTATGAAGGATATCCCCTTACTTATGAGGATCCTTTAAACACGCTCCCTGGAAATAAGCAGGTACAGAGGAAGTTGCACCTAAGTGGCTTTTCCTGATGTGCTCTGTCGGCTCTTGCTGTCAAGGTGAGCTGCCCTGGGCAGGCTGCCAGCCAGGAACAGTCCCACTGGGCATTCCATACCTCTCTGGAGCACGAGCTATGTCCAGCACTGCTGTTCCTCTCCAGCAAGAAGTGACGCAGGGAGGGTCCCGCTCTCCTGAGCATGCCACGGCTCCTGCTGCCTCACTCCTGCAGGCACAGACCTGCAATTCCCCGTAGACAAAGGACAGGGCTTAGACAATTGCTCCACAGGGTTAAAGCAAACGTGGCTGGGATGGGGCAGGCCCAGAACCAGAGCAGAGATTGTTCTGCCACAGAGAGGAAAAGGCAAAATGAGCTGCTTTGGGTGTCATCAGTGCAGTGTCCAACAATGCTGGGACTGTACTTTGTGCCCATGACACACAGAATCAGAATCACAAGGGCTACCATGACTTCTGCCTCCTCTCTCCCAATACAGGCTTCCCCCACTTTCCTTCCTTCCAGTGGGAGTAGGATGGACACCAGTGAGAGGGCATCCTCTGGGAATTTGGTACTCAGCATCAGCTCCCCATCCAGTGTCACTGAGCCCAGATAACTCTTGCCTCTGCCCTTCCTCCCGTGCAACATCTTCAGCTTCCTGGCCCATACAGAGAACCTCTGGCCTCTCAGCTGCTGCAGCTCTGGTTTAGTCACAAGTTTTATTCCAATTAACAGGATGTCACCTTCTATCTCTAAAGTGATTTTGGTGATTATCTTTCTTTCAAGGCCCCAAACAAATTAATTTCTGTGTCTAAAATGCAGCCTGTACCTTCACCTCAGGTTCCTTTAACTATTCTACAGCATTACTTAAACATGCAGTATTTAAACTAAAGTAAATGGATGTTTTGTTAGGTACTTGAGATAAAAGCAATAAGGCTGGAGGATGTATGCACCTTTATTAAGACCAGACATTCATTAGTTTACCCATCTGCCAAAAAATTAGTTAAAACAGATTTGAAGCAGACCAGCCCACAGGTAAGCTCTCAATACTGCTAAGGGCACGTTCCATACTTACATGCAGGATGCGAGTCCCCAGTGTCTGCATTTTTTGTTATTTCTAAAAAAAGTGCAAAGCAGCTGCCAGCTGAGACCAGTAGGGTTTCACATCTGTTTGCCAAGCGGGACAAAATAGCACAATTTATAGAAAAATTTGAAGCCAGAGCATCGTATTGCTTACGACTGTAAAATCTCCACCTTGTGCTTGCATAACACTGAGATGTGGGAGGACACTGCTTTGGGGTGCAAGGCAAAGGAGTCCTGGAATGAGGAGACCTACCCTGCCGGGGACAAAATCAAAGTGTGGCAGTAAAAAACGCTTTATGAGATTACAGCAAACTACAGAGCTGTGTAAGAGCTGTGCACAGGGCAGGGGGCAGCACCAGGGCAGCCGACCGGGACACCGCTCGCTCTGGAAGGGTGCACTGGACTGAGCAGAGGATTTTGGAGGTGACAACCAGAAGGTCACCTCGGGGACTGGTCACTCACCACCGCCAGCCCGCGGGTCGCAGCCGTCTCCTCCATCCCGGTGCTCCTCAAGCGCCCCCTTGGCAGCTCGGGGGTGCACCCGAGAGGCTTTGGGGACACGGTTGTCCCTGGACGTGCCCCAGGAGGTGTGCAGGACCAGGGCGGGTGCAGGGCGAGAGCAGCAGCAGCACCGCCAGCAGGAGCTGACACTGGGGACAAAGCAGCTGCCAGAGCGACAGCGGGGACAAAACCAACTTACATCGAGCAGAGCCACGCTGCTTTAGGCTGCAAAGCCTGGCACAGCCGCCCAGGCTGCCCTGGCACACATCCCGCCTTCTCCTCCGCCCGACAGGCTTCACCGGCCGCGGGCACTTCCTGGGAGGAGTCGCCGAGGCCGCAGGAAGGCCGGGTTGTCGCTGCAGCCCGCGTGGGGAAAAGCGTCCCGGGAGAAGGCCCTGTGGGCTCAGAGGGGCCTGGCTGCCCGGGGAAATATCCCAGCTTGTTTTTCAGGTGGAAGCTCAGGCTGGCATAACCACAGCGGCATATTTTTTGTGGTTTGGCTGTAAATACTTTAGCATGGCAATGGCAGGGAGTTTCCCTTTGAGTGAAGCCTATGGTCATTTTGAAAAATGAATTTTTAAGTCAAGATCGTCTCAAAAATTTCATCCTGCAGGCTTAATATTATTAGAGAAGGGAAGGGATAAGTGTAAGGTCCATCAGAGGGTAAAGATCTCCTGCCATGACACAGCCTAAAGCAGATCTGCAGCATTGCCCGACCCCTGGGCTGTGGGTGGCCGGGCAGCGATTTCAGTGCGGGGCTGCAGGAGCTGAACTGTCCCTCAGTGCTTGAGAGCTGAGGGTTCCCGCGGTGAGGTGTTGAGAGAAAACTGCCCTCTCTTCCCTCTTCCTTTTGTGACAAGGCTTGACCTGTACCGATGAGTCAGGTCCTGTAAGTCTCCTGAATATTTTCTGTCTCCCTTTCACAGCAGGAAAAAGTGAGCCACGGGGAAAGGAAGCGGCTGCATCCGCTGTGTCAAAGGTTCCCAATCCCAACCCGACACCCCACAGGCATCCCTGAGGTGATTAAGGAGGAGGGAATGTCTGCAGGAAGAGGAAAACTCTGTTTTCTAAATTTCTGTTTAACTCAAACACTGAAACAAACAGATGAAAGGAAAACTTGGTTCTGTAAGAATGTTCGCGTCACATCAGGAGCCATCGAATGGCCCAGTGTCATTTTTTCCTGTGCTTTTTTCGCCCTCTCCTCCACTAGCCTTGCGCATTGTCTGGTTGTTGTTTGCCCCTGAACTGAGCTTGTTCGATTCGATATATTAGCAAAAAGCCAATTTGGCAGAAAAGCGGCCACTTTTCTCTCAGGTCCATGAGTTGAACTGGCTCAGGGTGGATGTGAGGGCAAAAGGTCCTGCAAGGAAAAAGAGATGTGGGCAGGGAGGAGCAGGGAGAAAAAGGGATGGACACAAGCCCCCACCTTCTCTGTCAGGATTTAGACGTTGTATTGGTCCAACAGTATCATGAAACATCACCTTAATACCCTCTTGAAATTAAGCAGAAATTTCTGGATGAGGTAAGTGATGTAAAGGACATATGACCTTGTACTTTTTACTGTAAAACTCAAGGAAAGTTACAACCTTCTTTTTCTTCAGGTTATTTTAATTTAACAAATGAATCTGGACATGAACAATTCTTAATTAGTGTTGAGTTTTAAAAAAAAATTAGCTATTGCACTGGGCTGATAAGAGTCTCCAGCGCTTTGTCTTGACACTGGGATCCCAGCTCCTCTGGTATAGGTCCTGTGCCTGTGGCTACAAGAAGTTGCCAAGACTTATAATATTCCTAGAAAGCCACAGATACACTTACTTTATTGTTACAGACATCACTGGTGTAGACAAGTTAAAATTGGCTGCACTTAACCACTCAGAACCGCCTGCTGTACACTAATAAAATTACAACTAATGCCTTTGAACCATCCTTTATGAATTTAAAAAGAAATTATGCTGCACAGTGTCCTCCATTGCGTCAGACAAGTAAAAATAACTATCAGTGAATCACTTTTTTCAGGCACCACAAACTTCTCAGCAGCTGAATGTTCTCAGCTCCGGCTGAGGCCGAGGCGGCTCCTTTAAGACTGGCGCCATTTTGAGCGCTGCCCGGCACCAAGATGGCGCCGCCACCCTCACTTCCCCCCTCCCCTTCCCGCCCACGCCCTCCGGAGCGCGCCCTGCACAAAGATGGCGCCGTGCCCGCCCTCAAAATGGCGGTGGGACCGGGCGACGGTGGCAGTGCCGGCCGGGTGAGGTCAGATCCGGGGCGGGGCGCTGCGGGTAGGGCGGACAAAAGGCGCCGGAGCGGTGTGAGGGAGGGTGGGCGTCGTGGGCAGGTGGGTGCAGTGGGTTCTCGTCACGGCCGCGGCGGGCAGGTGGGTGTGCCGCGCTCCCCTCACGCCACGGGCGGGCTGTGGGGACGTGTCCCCCTGTGGGGCGGTGTCCCGGAGGCGTTGGGGTGGGACGCCGGGTCGGGGGGGGCGCGGCTGAGGGGGCTCGGAAGCGGTGAGCAAGAAGGATTTGCTGAGTAATTCGGCAGCGATTCGATTTCTCCGTGTCCCGCCGTCCCTGCTGTCACACCGCCCGGGGCAGAGGGGTCCTCGCCCCGTGTGTGGGGCGAGGCAGGGCCGGGGTGTGCGCAGTGTACCCCCAGCGAGGGGAGGACGCCGCTGTTTGTTACCTGCGGACGGAAGCGCGGTGGGATTTATTTATATCTTCCAGAGGATGTTTCTTTCTGTGTCCGGAAAGCCGCGGTGGAGTGGCGGGGGCTGGTGCCGAGGTGTTTGGGGTTGAGGCTAGTGCCCGTTGCCTAGGGCGGGGAGAAGGTCGGAGAGTCCTCTCCTCCTAGTGCTGCCTTTGCGGCACTGTGGTACGGCTTAAATGCAGTAGCTTTGGTTTCCAGGGTGTTGCTTCAAAATCTGTCAGCCCGAATGGTAACTTTGGGATTGAACCCTCGGACATCTCGGACATGTTCAGCATTATGGGGTTGGACTTTCTCTCATTGATGTCTGTTCTTTTTCATTTCTCCCTATTGTTGACACAATGCTCTCCGATGTTCCGCAGTCCTCTCCTGCATGGCTGGGAGGCTGGATGCTTGAGAGATCCCTCTAAGGATCTGCTCCCTTGCCTGTTTTCCCATGCCCCGTGCTGACATGCAGGAAGCAAGGAAAAAAACCCCAGCCCTGTTGTAATTTTTGTAATGATGCTAAACTGCCTCCACTTCAAGAAGATCTGTGTTGTGAGGGAAGGGGGCAGTTGCTTGAATCTGGAGTGGCTAGGAGTTATATCTATGCTTTCTGATACTCCTGATAGTAACATTTAAAGTGGATCAGGCTTTTGAGACTAGAAATTAGGCAGTAAAGTCATCACTTTCCCCATCTGACAATCATTTGTTATTCTGCCTCTACTTGTGTAGGCTTAGTTGTGATATTAGTATTCAGCATCTCTTTTGGCTGGGTCTGCAACACCTGCATTTTGGTAACTTCTGTTAGAGTAACAGATGCTGGAAATTCCTTCCTGCTGAGTTTTACTTGGCTCCTAGTGTTCTTGCCATGTTTCTAGGTATCAGCATTTCTCTTTCTGGCTCCCAGTGACCGTCTGAGTTGTTTGTTGCTTCTTGCATACTGTTTGCTGAGCTTTTTACATGTCCCTCTGTGAACTCAATCCCCTCTCTTTTGCTGATAATCTGTGTTTCATTTCAGGGAAACTGTTCCCATGGCTTGTGGGGAGTGCAGCGCTTCAGCACTCGCTTGGGATCCAGCACGCAGGAATATCAGCCACTTCCAGCACAGAGAACTGACGTGCAGATAGCAGAACCCTGCTGCAAGGTGAGGGCTCTGGGCCAGCTCTAAGTGGTCAACCCAAAAAGAAAAAAATGACCAGGGTCCTGCTTAAACATAGATGCAAAGCACAATGCATGTGATAATTGATACAGAGGAAAGGTGGTTGGTCAGACAGTGGTAGGGAGAGTGGTGGTATTTAATTGTGGTAGTGTTAACTAAATTCTAGGAGCCCATAGCCAGCTTGGAGATGACAAAGGAGCTGAGCCTTGTCCAAAGTAGACTATAACTGTATATAGTCACCCATAAAACTAACTCCTGGCCACATAAATCCTGACTTCTCACTGCACTTAACAGTAAATACAGAGGGTGCCCAGTAACTGTTTTGGTGACTGCTGCCTGAAGGGAATGCAGCTGAGAAATAGAAAAAGCTGTTTGGTTTGGTGGGTGCCCTTCCATTTCCCATGGGGTGATGTTTGCCCTCCTGTATAGGCATCTCCAGGAAGCTTTTACTGTCATCTGTGTGGGTGTCAGTTAGGCAATGGCAGAAACTAGTTGCAGGAATCTCCCAGCAAATGGGACAGTGATTAAAGGCATTGCAGAATTCTGTGCCCATCTTCAAGATGTGGAATTCTGTCCAGCTTGGCTGTGTTCTGAGCAGGGATGTGCAGTATGTTGATTCCAGAATAGAAGAAACCCCTAAGGCTTGTCTGGTGTTCTGGCAGTTCACTGACTCTTTTTTTTAACTTGTTATGGTATTTGAAAACTCTTTTAATTCTTGTAGGTCAAAGACAACATGCGTAAATATTTCCTTAAAGCATGCCAGAACCCTTCTGTTAAAAGCTAATGTTGCCATGCTTGAGATGAGAGTGCCTGAAGCCTTCCAGTGGTGGCTTTCTGAAGCTGGTTACATTCTAGTAACTGCTGCAGGCAGTCAGAGATGATCTGTGGTTTGGGGGTCTCTGATGCTATTTTAAAACAAATTTAAATAAGCAGTGGAGGTCACATGTATCAAATTATTGCTGCGTGATTAAAGCAGGCTTTTTAGAAGCCTTCATGTGCTTCTTCCATATACTAAAGAAGGTTTTTGTTCAGCAGACTACTTCAGAAGCAAGCCTTTTTGTTTTTAATTGAGCTTAACTGGTATCTCAGAAAATAGAGGGGCACTGTCTGGTGAGTGGTGCTGGTTTATTAGGACTTTTGTGTGGGGCTCATTAAAGTGAGGAGAGGTGTGCTCAGCTATTGTTCTGGTAATGGTTAAAATTCAGTGTCTTCAGCTGCAGTGTGCTGAGTCTTCCTTTATGCGTTTTTACAAGTGTTTTCAAACCCAGCCTCAGTTTAGGATATGCACACTAATACTGAACAGGCATTCAGCAGTCTACATGCTTTGGAGAGTGTATCTTCAATGCTTCCAAGCAGCTTTTTTCTTAAACAGCTGATGTGGTGCATGTGTCTTGTATTGCAACTAGATATCCAGTTCCTATAGCTGGGTTGTATCTGCCCTTCCTGCTACTGTGAAACTGAAAAGGTATTCAGTCCTGACCCTCTTGCTGAAGTAACAGTACTGCCCTCACCTTGTGTACCAAACATTGTTAACATCTGCTTAAAATTACCTCAGCAATTTACAAAGCTCCTCTGGTGACTGCTGCTCCTGTAGCTTCAGCCTACTTCTGTGCACAGTAGAGATGTGTGCTGGACCAGTTAACAGGTTCTCCTTTAGAGTTGTGGTTTTATCAGGCCTCGATGATGCAGGGTGAGGTGGTCTGTTCTTTATTAACTAATACAGTCAGAAAAAGTTCTGAGCTGGAAGTCACAGTCACAGTTTTGGAGCTGGTGGTTCTGAGGGCAAGCCTTACAGGGAATATATGAAGAAGTACTTGCTCCTTTTGCTCAGACTGGGGCAAAATATTAGAATGCTGATAGTTGATGTCTTAATTGTCTTGCATTGCTCTTGTCTGTGTCGTCTTTCATCCTGACTGGCTCATCTCTTGGAGCTTGAAAATAGCTGTGGTAACACCCATGGATTTGTGCATGTTGTGATAGTCTGTCAACAATGAATTAAGTTATCCTTGCTTTTACTCACTTTGAATTTAGTGTTGATTTCTTATCTGTTGTTAGTTATGCCAAAGCTCTGCTCTGTCTGCCCTTCCCACGGAGAACTGAGAACAGCTGGTTCCTCCAGCTCTCAGTGCTGGAGTTAAGTGCTAAAGAGCCCTCTTCTGCATCTGGTGAGGTGCTTGGAGCTGTTCTGGATTTCTTGAGTAGTTACTAACAGAATTAATTCAATCACTCGTATTAGGCAGCACAAGGGACTGCTTCATTGTGTCCTGTTGGAAGAAGGCAGTTGTACTTTTCCGAGACAGCTTCAATGCCCTGTCCTTGAAGCATTTTTGTTATGGCAAAGAGAAAATTAATTTTGGATAGGAAGCCTGTGGCCATGTACATTCATAATTTATAAGCTGATGCAGCCATTTTGCTCTGGTTTACATCAGTGTTGCAAATCATCTGATGGCACTTAAATTTACAACACCAGAACACAGTCCCTGCCCCAAGTGTCAGTGATGCTGGTAACTGCAGACTGTGCTCAGTTTTGTGCAGCTGGGGCAAAACACTGTCAGGAGGCAGAAAATGTGGCAGGCCAAGCCAAGTCTAGCATGGATTGTTCTGGTGGTGCAGCTGTTCTTCCCTGTACTTGTCAGGACATGCGTGGTTGTGTGATGGTAAACAGGAGCTGTTGCACTAGACTTAAGACTGACAGTCTTGCATCTGACAGAAAGAGTCAACCAATGGGTAGCTGTAAAGATGATAAAATACTACCCCTAATGTAGGTGGATTGTTATTTTTAATGAACTTCAGTAAAGACAATGTGATACAGTGGATTTACTTCATCCTGCTGTGTCTTGTGGCTTGGGTGGGGCTGAATGTTGTGAAAATCACCTTACCTTGCTCTCAGTGTTGGGTTCACTGCCTGTTCCACTGAGAGAGGAGTGTAAGTTCTGGCAGCTCCTGTTCCACCACTCTCCTTGTCTAAATGACCCTTTTAACTTGACATAGAATCATAGAGTGGTTTGGGTTGGAAAAGACCTTAAAGATCATCTAGTGATTACGTTCACTTCTCTGCTTCAGAAAATGTTTTGTCCCACAGGAGGAGTTTATCTTTTTAAAGCAGAAGGGACCTGATACAGGGATAATGATTATTTAGGGCTTTGGCATCTGGCTTCACTGCTGTTTTGTTCTCAGCAGCAAAGGACAAAACAACGTTAGTTGTTCCATCTCATGTCTTGGGCTTTTCCAGTTGATCATGTGGCTGTTCTTGAGCTTGGAAGGTTTTCTGATGGGTGCCTGAAAGCAGCTCTGTTTTCAGCCTCCTTTTTTTTTCTTCCCCTCTTAATTCTGGACCTAATAAACATGGGGGAGGAGAAACATAAATTCCCAGTCCCATTTCTGCCCAGTAAGCTCTTGCATTTCCTGAATTTTGAACAAAGAGCTCTGTGTCATGCCCTTCTTTAGGATTTCAGGTGGCAGCTTGCTAAGGAGGGAAGCTCAGCTCTGTTGAAAACTTACTGTAACGTGTTGTAGCTCGTTAATAATCTGAGCTGTAGTCTTGAAAGCATCAAGGCTTTTATTTCATCTATCCACCTCTGGTGCTGTCAGCACCTGAACAACTCCCTCTTTCTCTGGGCTTCTGAGAGGTAAGAAATTCTGTCAGCAGGGTTTGACTTGTGCTTTGCAGTCCACAATCTTAAAATGAAATCAACTGTTAATTAAAAATATTTGTAGATGAAACTAAAGGGTTGCAAGATTCAGCATAAAATTCATCCACGTCTACTTAGCCAGAACTGTTTTGTGAGACCGATTCACTTGAAAGCTGCACGTGACTAAAAAGGTGAGGATTTTCTTCAAATCAGGGAGGATTGTGCATTCTTGTATGTGTCTTGAGGTTGTGCATCTAGGTGCTTTTTGGCCACTAGCTTTGTTAGAAAAGAGGAAAGAGGAGGCTGGATAAAGTATTCAGCAATGATGGGTCAAGCTGACAAACTGTCCAGTGAAACAGAACAGTGATGTTGTTTCTGTTCACTCTGTCCTGAGCTGGATATGCTGGCCAGCAGCTGCAGGCAGGAATTTGAAGCACTGTTCAGCTAGGTGTCTGTTGACAATAGGTCAACCTTCAGTTTTTGAAATTAAATGGTTTAGGATAGAGGAATTGTCCAAATCAGACAATAGTTACTTTGTTAATACCTGTGGTCTGTGGGAAGCGTTCATGCTCTCAGCTCTGTCAGCCTTTGAGAAGGTACTTGCTGCTTTTATGATGTCTGTCAGCTAGATACGTTTAATCTTGTTTGTGACTGGTTTTACTCTGTAGGTGTGGTTTGTTCAGAATGTCTGTTATTCCGACGAGTGATTATCTTTCTCCTCCAGGTGTGTTTGGTAAAACATAGGATTAGTACTTGGTGATGCTTGTGGTTGGCTGAAGGCTGGGTAGGGTTGGCAGGCTGGTTATATAAGTCTGGAACTGCTGTTCCTTCACTTGGATCAGCCTGTTCAACAGTAGTGGGGAAGGCTGTAGGTTTGTGCCCAGCAGGCTGAGGCAGGGATAGTCCCTGGTGGGATGCAAATCTGGATCCAGGTGAATTTGCAGGCCCTGAAAAGGTATGTAGTAACCAAATGTGGAATGTGTAAATATTTCAGGAGCATATTAATCTAGGCTGGATTGATCCTGTTGTTGAGGCTTTAGCATACAGATCTTTTACTGAACAATCTCAGATGTTGCTGCTCTAAACTGTCCTGAGCTGGTTCTTTATTGGATATAGAAAAGCTCAAAGTAGTGTTGCTTGATGTAGCTGAAACCCTCCAATGTAAAGTCATTTCTGAGAGGGCAGGGGATGCGGGACTACTCAGGGACTGTGTGGTAGCAAGGAAAGGTCTGTGGAATGCAAAACTTGAAACATCTTTTAGACAGTCAATTGTAAGATTTCTTCCCTTTCACCTCTTCCCAAAGCCTGTCTATTTAATTATACCCTTGGAAAACTTACATTCTTATGTGTCTGATAAGTTGACAGGAATTTAGACAGAAGTTTTGATGTATCAGCTTATGCCAGTTTAGTGAAGTCAAGTTGTCCTTAAACTTAGGCACTCTTTCAGAATCTCAGTGTTGATGACTTTCCTGTGGCAGAGGTAACTACACTGCAAATACATTGCCTGTTCCTGAGCTCCGACTGGAAGGTTCTGCAATTTGAAGTATATATGAAGGAGCTTGGATCTTTCTTCACCAGCACTGCTCTGACACTGAACTTCCTTTTCCATAGCTGTTCCTGTCCATAAACTCAGTCACTCAGTTCAGGTGTTCTGTGCTCAGCCCTTGGTGAGGCTGTGTGATAGAAGTGACTTGGCAAATAAAGCTTCTTCACAGTGAATATTTTACTGCTGACAAAGCATCCTGGAATCCAGCTCGTAAAAAGAGCAGAAGCTTGAAATCTTCCTTGTGCTGGTCCTGGGAATCTTGGTCTGCCCTTGGTTACAGTTACAGGGTAACTGTATTTCTGGCCAACTCCTTTCATGCAGGGATTGCTCCCAGTCTATGCCAGAATAATACCCTCCATGTAAATCCCTCTGTTCTATTGCCCATGTTGGGAGAGTTGGTGTTCCAGCTACCTGTGTGTTTTCTTCCTATAGAGTGGTGAAAATCCCAGTCCTTGTGGGAAGAATCCTGTGCATGGGAGAATCAAGTGACAGAGATGACCCCTGAGAATTTGACTTGTAGTCTGCTGTTGTCATCCACCCCAGCAGCAAAACTGCTCTAATCCAGCATGGAAAATGTTGCAACAAGAATCGTGTTCTAAAATGGTTACAAGATGGAGTTGACAAAATAAAGATGACATTTGATGACAAGATAAATCTCTTGATGTAGAACCATCAGGAATTAGAAGTGGATTGCGTGTGCAGGGAATCTGGGTGAGGAGGGATGTGACTTTCCCCATCTACTTTTTTCAAGTTTTTGCTGGGTACTTTTCCCTTTTACTGCAGATGGTGGGAATAAGGTTAGATAAGACATAGCAAATTCCAGCTCCTGCAAAGGTGGCCCCTAGTTTTATTGTTCCTCTTTGGGACTTGAATGGGGTCTCCACTGCTGCCAGAAGTAGGAATTTGCTGTCAGTGTTCTTTTTCTTCCTCTAGTGCCCCTGTCATTGTTCCTGGAAGGCAGGAGATTTCCTGCTCCACCCTGTAATTGCTGACACTGAACTGTAATAGGTTCTCAAGGGATACTCATGAATTTTTTTTAGCTGTCTTGTAAGTGCACAGTGTAAAGGGGGATTTCCTACCCCATGTAAGTGGTAAGCAGAATTAGGGAGCTAGCTGTGCTAATTTCTTTTTGGTTTCCTTCCTTACTTTTCCTGAGCTACAAATCAAAGTGAGTAGAGGGTTCATTTCTTGTGAGAAAGAATTAAGCATTTTCTGGATTGAGCAAAATGAGTAAACCCAGCACTAGAAGTCATGTTTGCAAATGTCATGAGACCCCAATTCCTGAAAAGAGATCATCCCAGTTTCATAATCCTACTATGAAGGGTCTGATATTTCCTACAAGTTTCTCTGCCAAGAGGGATGAAGGAGGAAGCAGGAAGGACCTTTGAGAAGTGGTATCAAGGCAAGAGGAAAGAGATAAACATACTTTTTCCCCTTGATATTGAGTAGAAGGAGTAGATTCTTTCATGAATAGCTGTTTAACTGCTGGATTCATTTAAGGTGTTCTGGTGTGTAGAGAGAGCTTCTGTACCCTGCTTTGTCCTGCAATTATTATTTCTGTAGTATGCATAGACAGCTTTTCCTAAATGTATTTCACAGATGGGCTCTCACCTCCCTGAGGTAGATGTGTTCTGAGGAGGAAGCTGAAATGCCTTGCCTAGGGCTTGCATCAGGGTAGTCACAGGGTGGGAGGGGAGCTTTGAACACCTTGTCACTCTTCTCTGGCTGCTCAGGTGCTGTCCAGAAGAGGTTCAGCTTTGTCTGCTCCTTCCCCTGTGGATGCACAATTCTCCTGCCCTGTTTAGTGCAGTTCCTTCTGCAGAGGTGTGTCAGCCACTTCTCAGGGGCTTTGCAGTCCTACAGGGCATTTTTTTCCTCTGACAGTGCTCTAGATGGCTGTTTTCATCCCTTGTTTGTGACTTTACTGGTTGATCATTAATAGATTTGCTGTTCCTTGTTTTACTGTATTTCTAGAACAGGTAATGCCACTTTTTCTCTCAAAATTAACCACAAAAAAAAGTGACATTTCCCCAGTCTGGCTTTTGTGATGGACTAATGTAGTGTTGGACCTGGATGGGCGGAGGGAAAAACATTACTTCAGGAATGATTTTCATCTATCAATCTACCACCTGTAGTTGCTTGAAACCTTCCCAAGCAGCACTGAGCCAAAGCTGTCATTTGCCCATTTATTGTTGTAAACAGCAAACCAAAGAATAGAGTTCTGTGTTTAGTGTCTCTAGGGAATGTGGTGCTTTTTGAGTTCATGTCCGGAATGGCTTTCTTTGCAGTTCAGTGATAGAAGTTAAGTTTAAATAAAAATTTGAATGCTACCAAAGCAGGTGGTGTGGGCACCCCCCTTGTCACAGAAGACTTTGTCCCAATTAGTGATATTGAGCTTTCAGCCCCCCAGGACTTGTTGGACTGTACAAATGAAGTCTTATGGCTTCGGGTAACATGCTTGAATTTTTATTTTTTCCTTTATACTTGAATTGTATGAGTTTCAAAATGACTGAAAGATTAGTGCTTGTCTTGCTCCTGAACTTTGCTTGGAGGATGCTGTGGTATTACTGCTTTCTCACCATCATTAGAATGAGTTACAGTGACTCCATGTTCTTCTGTGTTACCTGTCAAATAGGGGAGCTTTGTGAGCTCCATTATCCATGGATCAGTCAGGCTTTGGGGCTTTCTATGGCTTGTTGAAGAGCATGCTCAAAGTTTCATCTGCAAGTCTGAAGGACAGAACAAGCACTGCCATCAGGCCTGTGCTTCCCAGAACCTTTTGGTTTCCTTTGTGACACTTAAATCCCAGCTGAGATGAACTCTAGGTGGGAATGGTTGGTCAGAGAAGCAAATTCTTTGAAGTATGTTTCCCCCTTTCTCTGTTTCTGAAGTAAGTAAGGCAAAAACCCAGCTGCTACAGCATTTCAGTACTGAATTTATCAGAAGGCAAGTAGCTAATATTTCCTTGGAGACTTAACACACAGAAAGGAAGCCAAAACTACTTACTTGGAAAAGTCATCATATTGAGCAATGTTTGTTCTCTTTTCCAGCTTGCTTTATGAATGTCATAATGAGTTGCATCAATGAAGTGGTTATAGGAAACATAACTGTATTGTATGTAGATCTTTTTCCTTGCCCCTTCAATCTGAGAACCAGCCATATGCAGAATTTCATGTAGAACCAGTAACAAACCAATGATAAATATGCTCTGTGTGCAGATTTTATCACTTCTAACAGTGCTGGCAAATTCCTTCATCCCTGAAATAAAATCCCTGGATAAAACAGTAAGTTTCCAAATACTGGTCTGGTCAACGGAGTTAAGCCTGCCCTGTGAGCTTTCTTTCAGTTCGTCTTACCCCACAGACTGCTAACAATAAATACCAGTTCTGAGGTTTTGTGACAATTTGTCTGTCAGGGAAGGCTGCACAAACTTCACTGCCTGGGCTGTAGCAAATGACTCACAGGCAGCCTCATTCATTTGTCTCACAGTTACTTGAAACTGTATCTCGGCTAATCCCAGTTTTGCTATGCCAGCACTTAACATGTGTTTTCTCATGCCCTCTTGAAGAGCAGAACAAAACCCTTTAAGCTGTTTCTGGTTTGCTTCCAGGTGAATCATGATTCCAGTCACTGAGCTGCGCTACTTTGCCGATACTCAGCCAGCCTATCGCATCCTGAAGCCGTGGTGGGACGTCTTCACGGACTACATTTCCATAGTGATGCTGATGATCGCCGTGTTCGGAGGGACGCTCCAGGTCACCCAGGACAAAATGATTTGTTTGCCCTGTAAATGGGTTACCAAAGACTCTTGCAATGACTCTGTCAGGGGATGGACGGCGGCAGCCCCGGAGCGTACCTACTACAACACTAGTCTTGTTCCCTCTGCTGATTCGGGGCCTACAGGGATCCGATACGATCTGGACCGGCACCAGTACAACTATGTGGATGCGGTGTGTTACGAGAACCGTCTTCACTGGTTTGCCAAGTATTTTCCTTATCTAGTGCTGCTACATACCCTCATCTTTCTGGCTTGTAGCAACTTCTGGTTCAAGTTCCCAAGGACCAGCTCCAAGCTGGAGCATTTTGTGTCTATTTTGCTGAAGTGTTTTGACTCTCCATGGACAACGAGAGCATTGTCTGAGACGGTGGTGGAAGAGAGTGATACCAAACCAGCATTTGGAAAAATGAATGGCTCCATGGACAAGAAATCCTCCACGGTCAGTGAGGATGTGGAAGCCACTGTTCCCATGCTGCAGAGAACAAAGTCACGAATTGAGCAAGGGATTGTGGACAGGTCTGAGACTGGTGTCTTGGACAAAAAGGAAGGTGAACAAGCCAAAGCACTCTTTGAGAAAGTGAAAAAGTTCCGTACTCATGTGGAAGAGGGAGACATAGTTTATCGCCTGTACATGAGACAGACCATAATCAAAGTTATCAAGTTCATTCTGATAATTTGCTATACTGTGTACTATGTCAACAACATAACATTTGATGTAGACTGTAAAGTGGACATCGAGAGCTTGACTGGCTACAGGATGTACCGCTGTGCTCATCCTTTGGCCACTCTCTTCAAAATCTTGGCTTCTTTCTACATCAGTCTGGTGATTTTCTATGGTTTGATCTGCATGTACACGCTGTGGTGGATGTTGAGGCGGTCGCTCAAGAAATACTCCTTTGAGTCCATCCGGGAGGAGAGCAGTTACAGTGACATTCCTGATGTGAAAAATGACTTTGCTTTTATGCTCCATCTGATCGATCAGTACGACCCCCTCTACTCCAAGCGCTTTGCTGTCTTTCTGTCAGAGGTGAGTGAGAACAAATTGCGGCAGCTGAACCTCAACAACGAGTGGACTTTGGAGAAACTACGCCAGAGGATCACCAAAAACTCTCAGGATAAGCTGGAATTGCATCTTTTCATGTTGAGTGGCATTCCTGACACAGTCTTTGACCTCATTGAGTTGGAGGTCTTGAAGCTGGAGCTCATCCCTGATGTCACTATTCCTCCCAGCATTGCTCAGCTCACTAGCCTTAAGGAACTGTGGCTCTACCACACAGCTGCCAAAATTGAGGCCCCAGCCCTTGCCTTCTTGAGGGAGAATTTGAAATCTCTCCACATCAAGTTCACAGACATTAAGGAGATTCCTCTTTGGATTTATAGCCTGAAGACACTAGAGGAGCTCCACCTGACAGGGAATTTGAGCGCTGAAAACAACCGGTACATTGTGATAGATGGACTGAGGGAGCTGAAGAGGCTGAAGGTGTTGAGGATGAAGAGTAACCTCACCAAGCTGCCACAGGTGGTGACAGATGTTGGTGTGCATCTTCAGAAGCTTTCTATCAACAATGAGGGCACCAAGCTCATTGTCCTCAACAGCCTTAAGAAGATGGTCAACCTGACAGAGCTTGAGCTGATCCGGTGTGACTTGGAACGCATTCCTCACTCTATCTTTAGCCTCCACAATCTGCAGGAAATAGACCTGAAGGACAACAACCTAAAAACCATTGAGGAAATCATCAGCTTCCAGCACTTACATCGTCTCACTTGCCTTAAATTGTGGTACAACCACATTGCCTACATCCCCATGCAGATAGGCAACCTGACCAACTTAGAACGCCTTTACCTGAACCGTAACAAGATAGAGAAGATCCCTACCCAGCTCTTCTATTGCCGAAAACTTCGGTACTTGGATCTCAGCCACAACAACTTAACTTTCATACCACCAGATGTTGGACTTCTTCAAAACCTGCAGAATCTGGCTGTGACAGCCAACAGGGTAAGTGAGCAAAGAGCTGAGTTGCTGTGTGAGGAAATAGCGCTGGCACTTCTGTTATCTGTGTGATTAAACATGCTACAATGGTCTGTGGATACGACTGGCACTGCTTTTGTATCTCTCTGAGGGGTTTATCTAAGGCCAAACATTGCAGATAGCTCCAGGGCAAGCCTGTCTTCCAAGAGTCCTTGTTTTGTTGCATTTCCTCTCTTAACAGTGAGACTGCTTCCAAGTGCCAGTTGGAGGCTGTTTAGAAACCCTGCAAGTCAGTTGTTTCTCTGCAGTTAGAAGCATGTAGTCTCTAGATTGACATAGATTTTGGTCTTAAAAGGGAGATCTGTAGTCTTAATCTAAAAGTATGTGCTTAAACCTGTCTACTTTGGACATGGGAGCAGCCATGTAGGGAATGCATGTCTGGCTTACAGCTTTCCTTAGAGTACTTCACATTTGCAGGGAGTACTCCATAGTTTGGTCTTGTAAATGTGTGCTTTTTGTTTCAGTCTAAGTGCAGGGCAGATTACAGAGGATGACCAAGTGTGCTCTGCTGCCTGATTACCATAAGCTGTTTCTTGGCTTGTGTTGGAGGGTGTTGATTTGCTTAAAACAAACTACACCCATGTCTAATTTTTTGTTCCTTTGTTTAAGACTAAGGAGACTTCATTTACCATGTCTGACAAAGCTGAAGCTTTCATTCATTCTGTCTGCAAATCCCTGGGAGACTCTCTTTTTCCCTTTGAGTTTATTATCATCTGAAGTTGAAAGAGCTTCTAACATAAGTACAAATTGCAGACAGACATAATTAGGTGCTTCTGGTTTCTTCTGGGACCAAGCAGAGTTGTCCTGGAGCAGTGCTAGTTTTCACTGTCATACATTAGGGTCCTTCCTGCTATTGGCAAGATCTCTTCCTGGCTAAACTGCCAGATTGCTTGTGAGAGACACAGAACAGCTTGAGTGTGGTTTGGCTTTTCACAGAAGTGCTCTCAAATCAAGTATTTAATTGCTAATGCATTTCAGTATTAGACAGAGTTCCTAAAACTCCAGCCATATCTTGAGGTTAGTGTCTGAAAGCTTGTGTCTCTGCAGAGTAGGGGCAGACAAGGGGCAGTCATTCAGCAATTCCAGCTGAACAGCTGCTCACTGGGGTTTCCTGGTGCTGGAGGGTTGTGCGTCTGTTTGTGTGGGTGGTTGAAGTTCTGGTAAACTTTGTGGTATGTTACTGTTCAGAACTCAGATAATTCTGCATCATTTGCCTTCTGGCAGCCTTCCTAGCACAGCTTCCCAAGGGTTAATCTGCAGTGTATTCTCTGCAGTTTTGGGGTGGAGCATTTCTTGGATGAGAGGAGTTAGAGGCAGCTCCATTTCCTACAGCACAGTGTGGCACCACCCATTTCTCTCTGGGAAAAAAAATATGTAACAGGAAGGCTGGAGCAGCCTTTGCTCCAGTATGTTCAGAAACAAAAGGTGGTGAGGACCCCATGGAACAGCCAACCTGTACCAGGTACCTGGGCAAACCAGAATTACTGACAGCCTGCTTACTCCTAGCAAATGGTGACAGCAAGAAACACAAGGACTGGTAGACTGGCACTTCCCAAGGCCAGGAATTATCTCAAATGTCCTCTTGTAGCTCAGCAGTCTTAATAAATAGAGACTTTGGGAGTTGGCTGGCACCGCTGTCCCGTGTCAGCAGGCTGTTCTAACACATTGCTTCCTTCCTAAACCAATACTTGTCCCTCAAATAACTCTATTATTTTCAAGAGTCTGTGATCATATGTTGCTGTTTGCAAAACACTCCAGTACCAGTAACAATGACTGCATTGAATTGTCTCTAATTGGTCTGGTTTCATCTTGGCTTTTCGTTAGACTCCTCGTTCAGAATGGATTACAGGCTAATTTAGCCACATATGATATGATACATAATTTGAGTTCTAGAAAAGTCATATTTGCTTTTAAAGGCAAACAATAGCCTCCAAGCTGAGACTTTGTATTAAGGGGAGAATCCCGAGTTGCTGCATTTAGTTTCTAGCCTAGTGTTTGCTAAACCTTAGCCATAGAAAGAAATTCTTTGGGAAGACTGGACTATTACAAGGATTTGCTAGAAATAAGCCTTATTGAATTAGTCATTCATGGGTACCTGAAGGTGGTGCTGGGAAAGCTAACAGCTGGTGGCTTCGTTGTTGTGTTTTGGCACTGTAAAAAGCCCCTGTGACTTGGAGCCTAGAAAGTCTTTGCAATGTTTCACAGCCCTACAGAAATGATGGAAGAAGATTCCCAGTTCTCAGGGCCAGGAGGCTGTACCCATGTAGCCTCTGTCACCTTACAGCCCAACTAGAAGTCCTGATTAAATCCAGTCTTTGTTCAGTGTAATGTCAACTGTAGAACGGCTTCTTAAAGCAAAGGAACTAAGATCCAATGACAGAATAAAGGATTTGGGATGGAAACAAGCCAATACAGATGAAAGCATGTGACAGTATAGGCCAGCTGTGAGCAGGTTTCTGGTCCTCTAATCCTAGCCTTGGAGACAATATCTGCTTTAGCCACCATCATTGGTGATCTCCTGTAACTAGTGCAGTGTCTGAAAGAGGAATCCATACAAGCATAGTGCTGCGAGCACCCAAAGCAGGAAGCTCAGAAAGCAGGAACTCACTCAAGGGAGAAGTGGATGATTGAAAACAATGACTCTGTAAACCTTGGAGCTTCATGTTGGCTTGTTGGTCACTCGTGAAGGTGTGTCCGTGTCTGCTGGTGACTTTGCCTATGATTGGTTTCTTTTTTTCAGATTGAGAGTCTCCCACCAGAGCTGTTCCAGTGCAGGAAGCTGAGAACCTTGAACCTGGGAAACAACGTGCTGCAGTCACTGCCCTCGCGGGTGGGAGAGCTGACGAATCTGTCGCAGATAGAGCTGCGAGGAAACCGCCTGGAGTGCTTGCCTGTGGAGCTGGGAGAGTGCCCACTGCTGAAACGCAGTGGGCTCGTGGTGGAGGAGGACCTGTTCAACACCCTGCCCTTGGAAGTCAAAGAGCGCCTGTGGAGGGCAGACAAAGAGCAAGCTTGAACCCCAGAGAAAAGGGAAAAGCCTCTGATCATCCAGAAGGAAGCAAAAGGCCATTTCAGTCCCCTTTCACCCCGATGCTCCCCTTTCTCCACTCCAATCACTATCAAACTGGCCAAGGAGTACTTGACAAACATGACTCTGAATGAGTCAGCTTCTTGCCTCAGATGCAGGATGGGGGAGGCTTGGGATCAGGATGAGGATCAAGACAGATTAATTGGCCTCTGAGCACGGCCCAGGGGGAATTAAAGGTGTTGCTGTTCTTGTGGACAGGAATTGGGGTGAGGTGGATGGTGCTGGTGAGAAGAAATGACCTTTGAATGGAGGAGAAATGAATGTGGGGATTGCTGCATTGCTCCTAATAGGGCTTATATGTGTCATGGACTGAGGGAGTCCAGTGTCCTGCAAGCAAAGATCAAGAGACAAGGAAACCTCTTGAACCTCCATCTCTGTGACAGCTGGTACTGCTCCCCTCTGACTCAGATTCAGTCAGTGAGGCCCCAGACTGGGGTGGGATAGGACACAGCTGATTTTATCTAGATGCTGGCATTAGGATTTGGGAGATAAACATCTCAAAGCTGCTTGAAGGCAGAATTCTTTGGTCTTTTTTTTTTACTAATTTTCTTTCCCCTTTGCACACTCCCCACCTTCTTCTCTGCCCCTGGAGAAGGAACCAAACTCTGTGCTCCTTTAAGATTGCACTACTGTAATGGTTTCAAGTCACTTGTGCGGGTGAGTGGATCACAGCATCCTTCCCTAGCTGATGTCCTGGAGGCACTAACTGACACAATTCCAGAGCTTTAGCCTGTTCTGAAATGGATGGTTATAGTGCAAGTGGGAGACCTGGATAAAAAGCAGTTTGACTGTCTAATCTACTCTCAGAAGCATCGAGTTGCTTCTGGCTTTTAGTTCCAAGTTACTTTTTAATAGCTGATATTTTGTTGCATATCAAGTAGAAATGTACAAATGGCCAGTGTGTCAGGGGCTCTCATGGGGTTGGAGAGGAAATTTGGGTTTCCTCTGTACCTCATGTCCCCCATTCTGCCTTCCCCCACAATTAAGTTGTTAAATTAAGTTGTTCAATGCTCTGCCAGTGTTTTTCATGGATGCAGTCTAGAGAGCTGCTTGATTGTTCTCTTCTGTTGTTCCCCTCACTTTAACAGCTGTCAGTTCCTGTTACACCTCTTGACCTAAATAAGAGGCTAATGCTGATTGAACCTGGTGCTGGAAAAGAAACCTTGTCCTCCTGTTTCTTCCTTCCCTTTTCATTCCCTCAGTGTTAAGGAGAAGAATGAGAATCCTCTGTGAACTGAGCTCTTCTGGCTTCCTGAAACAGAGCAGCCTTTACTGAAACAAGTTTGACCTGTTTGGTGGTATTTGACAAAAAACCCCTCAACCTTCTGGGCTGGCAGAGGTAGATAATGTGTAACAGTTACTGATTATCATGTCCTTAAGGTGGGGTGGTTAAGATGCCTCCAGGACACAAAGGCCTTCGTTTTTCCATCAGAAGGAAGAGGAGGTGCCTGGACCTACAGGTCCTGGTTGTAACGTTCTGCATCAGACCAGCAGGTTGGCTGCAAGGTGCTGTGCTGCAAGCTGGGGCATGAGAAGTTTGGAGGCCTCCCATGTGTACAAAGGGGGAAGCTACATCCAGCTCCAAAGTGATTCCTGATGAGCTGCCAGTGAGTGCCCTGGCTTATCTCCTGGCTTGTGGTGATCCTGTGGATGTTGGGGCAATAAGGCACAGTGTGGCTCTCTTCATCAGGTGTAAGATACATAATATATATATATATACTAAATATGCTGAAACCATGAACAATGTTAACTGAACTCTGGATTTATTGATGTTCAGATGCTTAAATAAAGCTACATTAAAATCAGGAGATCTGTTTATAAAGCTGCTTTTAAGAAAAATGTAAATCTTGCTTCCCTTAGTCCATTCATTATGAAACGTCTAAACAGTCCAGGGGATAATATAATTAAATCTCCATCTGGGAGGCAAGGTACTGTAAAAGCTTTTCTGGTTTCTTAATAGGGTTAGTGTCTTGAAATTGTGTTAGAGCTGGGGCCACAGCTGAAAGGATGGGGAAGGACTGGTGCTGTTTGGATTGTATTTGTATTTGCCCGAGCATTTTGGATCACAGGAAGGACAGAAGTTGCTAGGTGGGCTTTGCTTCTTGACTAAAGCAGGAATGGCTTCAGGCTTTGCTACAGAAATGCTGTTTTCCAGTCAGTTCCCTGTGGTGGATGTGGGGCTGTTTGGATGGTGAAGGAAATTTGGCCCCACATTCAGGACATTGGCCCCACTTCAGACAGAAACTTTTTTCCCTTAGTCTGTGCTAAGAGAGCACTGGAGAGTAATGGCCATTGAATGGACTCTGTTTGCTATTCAAGGCCACTGGGTGACTGTTTTTTTTTACACATGTATTTTGGACCAGGCAGGGCTGAAAGGGCAAAGCACTCCCTGGGAGTTTCACCTGGCTCACAGGAGGCAGTGAGATTTCTCCAGGATGTCTAGATAGGAGATGAGTGCTTTGACTCTTGATTTCAGGTGTGGTGTTAGTTATACAACCTCAACTTTGCACAGCTGGGTTAGAATTTTTATAAGCAGCTCCTGAAAGTGTGCTGCAGTGCTTCTAGAAGCTTGCAAGCCTCCTGAACAGCTCTGTATCCCAGCAGGATGGGTGAACAAGAAGCTGTTCTGCCAGAAGGGAGGGACTGCCTCCAACTCCTGACCAAGTCACAGTGCTGAGCTGCTGCTGCTGCTGCCTGAGTGGAGACTGCCTTGGGCCTGAGGTGTGCAAAGGCTGGGTTAGACAGGCTGGTATTGGCTGTGCATGAAAACACCAGCTTTGTGCTGCTTTTGCAATAGTCCAGGCTTAACTCTTTTGGTTATGGCTGCTGGGGCTTGAGAGCTCCCTGTGTGGCAAAATGGGGATGAGCAGTCTGATAACGTTTTGTAGTGGAAACACAGGTGACACAAATACGTTGTCACTCTGAAAGACAGCAATATGTATTATTTACCTTTGATATGTGCTGCCTGGTCTCCCTTTTGATTCCAGAGTATCAGTCTTGTGTGATGAGATGGAAAAAGCTTTAAAACTTCCAAGGATAGGATCTGGACCATGAGTCTTGAGCATGTTTATGACTGAGGACTGCTTGCAAAACTCAACCCACAGCAGAGCAAGCTACTTCCCAAACTTTTCTGGATTGCTCATTCTGTGAGGGGGATGCCCTTACATCACAATCCATCCTCTCTTGCAAGTATTCAATCTATGAATATTCTGTGTTTTCCTTCAAGTTTCCATCAGACTGAAGCCTAGGGGTTTTATTTCTGACACAGATCTGTGCATTCACAAAAAGCATTCAGTTTAAGCAGACAGTCACTGCCCTGGTCAGTGTCTTGTTCTCCTGACAAGCTTTTCAAAACAGTAGCAAACCAGATTATTTATTAGCTGCTAAACCATACAGCAACTTGAATTAAACCCACCAGTTTCCTTAATAGCACTTCTGAGCTGAGCAAGTTCTTGGAGATCACAAGGACACTCATCCCATGTTAGGATTGAAGGTTAGTGACATGCACTTTACCTTTCCTGCTAAATACCCCAAAAAGTGATAAGTTGCAGTTAATTATTTTGAACCAGCTGAAGGGCAAGGAACCTACTAAATGTGTAAAATTGTGCTGTACTCTGACAGTATGCACTGGAATGTTAGCTGAAGTTGTTCTGTGTTTCAGATTACTTTCTGGTTTTATTACTTGATCCCTAGTTAATTCAGCAGCTGGAAGTAATTTACTCTGTCAGTCTGAGTGGTTAAATAGCTGTTACAGGTATCTTTCATGATGTGCTGTTCTTTCATATTAATTGTCACTTCTTTTTAATATCCTACCTCATTTTTTATTTTTTTATTACCGTTTATACACTTCATTTAGCTCACTCCATTTTAATTAAAGTTCTGTGTTCATTACCATAAATAGTATTAAGTGGCTTTCTGTTGCTGAACTACATGAAGTCCTCTTCTTTTTTTTTTCTTTTTTTTCCCCCTTCTTTAACAATTGATTCTAGGAATTTTGAGAACAATAAGGCATCTTTTGCAGAGGATGAGTTGTCTGGAAAAAAGTTTCAAATTGTATTGATTCCTAGGCTGTGACATTGTTTCCTTTCCTTACCTCTTTTCCTGCTTTAGAATGGAGCTCCCATGGTTTGAGCTCCTTGGATTTTTAAACTTTTTTTTAGTCCTCCTTCAGAGGAGGAGTAACTTTCCCCCCCCTCATCAATAACTGTGCCTTCTCTAGAGATCTGGTAATGTAACATCTCCCCAGAGGCAGTTGCTCCCTGGAGTGTATTTGTAGCAGTGCCTGCCTGGAGCCAACTCATCCCTTGGATTCTTTTTCTTTCAACCATAGAGAGATTTCCTAACTTCTGAGGTGATTTCTCACTGCCAGACAATACTGCCATACTGTAAGCAGTGTCACCTGCTCTGAAAGTCACCTAAGGTAAGGCTGTAGGGATGCTGACTAGTAAAATTATTGCTTAAACTTCAGTTTTAAAATTTTTCTTCCATTTTAACCCCACTGTTTGGCCACAGTGGATAATGTACCTTTCCCAAATATGTGCCAAAACCGAGTGAGTTTTCTGTCCTACTTCATTCTAACAGTGTACAAAGCACAACTGGAATGGGGCAGGATTATTAAAGTGTGATTCAGACCCTTCTCCCTCCAGCTGTGGCAGTGTGTTAATATTAAACAGCGTTGGGAGTATGAAATCCTCCAGAAATCTCATATCCAAAATCCAATTTCAAAAGTAGCAGCACTTGAATTGCTGGACCCCAGTGGCAAAGGACAACTTCATGTGAGTTCACACAAAGGCTTAATTTAGGATTCCTGGAATTTTCCATCCCTTCCTCCCTCTGTGTCCTTTAAAGGAATTCTATTTGACAATGGAAGAGTTTTTCTGGAGGAGACTTAATGAGAAGGGGGCTACTGAGCCTGAGTCATCTTTACAGCTGACAAATGTGTCCATTTCAATAAGTCACTACTCATGGCTTAAGTATGGTTCACTCCCATTGTGTAAATGCACAAAAGCAGGGCTGTGGTTTGGCATCTGAGACCTGCAACTTGGTGTAACATTTCAGAATCATGGCATTCACCTTGTACATGGGATTGTTTGGGCAGCTGAGCAACAGCACCTTCCCTGTGAGCATTGAAGGCTGCTCGTTTGCTCTGAAAGACTTGTATGACTGGACACTTCACCAGAATAAAATGTTTAATTTGCATTTTCTTTCCATGTCTGCGTTCTTTGGTGTTTCCTGTGTATGAAGGCATTCAGCCTTCCATGATGTCACTTTTCAAAAGACAGATGTTAATAATTCCAGCTATTGTGTGGGATTATTGGGTTCTTTTACTCATTACAAAAGTCATAGTGGATTATGACAATCCTTTATGAATTAAGTAGATGTAGAGAGAAAGAGGTGCTGCTCTGTGACAAGCTGGGGCTGTGTCAAAGATTTCACTATCACTTCAACAAGTGTCCAAAACAGTTTCTGTTGCTGAATTTAAGGCTGTTGCCATAGGAATTATCTTCAGACTGGCAAATTATTTCAGTACCTGCCTTCCCCATGGGCTCCTTAACTGGAAATGCTGGCAGATGTCTTTCCCATTTCATGATGTGTTAGAGAGAATCAGCCTGTGACTTGGAAAGAAAATTTGAGTTTCTGTGCAGCTGTTTTACTGTGTAGAAAGGTATTTCTCTTGTTTTGCCTTCCTTCACTTCCTTTGTCTGTGACTATTTGACCACAGTGACATTGGCCCCACTTCAGACAGAGAACATAAGCAGGCTCTCAAACAGGTGAGTGGGAGTTTGTAATACTGCTTATTGATGAGTTTTAATGAAATGCAGGACTGAACCAAGAAAGGAGAGGACAAAATGTCTCTTGTCATCTAAGGCTCACCTGGACCTCAGCTCCTTTTGGCTGGTTTACCTTTTGGAGGATTTAGCTGGTCTTTGAGGAGCTGAGGAAATCATGCTTCCTTTGCTCCTTGTTTCTCATTAAGTATTCTGTCACTTGCTGCTGATCATCAAAGACTTTAGGAGAAGTGAGGTGGTGCAGTGGAAGTTTTTCCTCCCTGATAACCCTGGCAGCTCCACAGCTGCAGTTTTGGTGCAAGTGCTGAGCTACTTGAGCTGGCTTGGCTCCAAATGGCTTCAATAGGAACCTTTATTGGGATGAGCGTGCCAGTCCAAAAGGCATTTGAAACACTTGATCTGTACCTTTCCTACAGACATGAGATGAGCTTTGGCAGCCTCCAATGGAGTTTGCCAGAAGTTTTCTTGCAGAGCTGGCAGGAGAAAATGTTGAGTCTGCAAAAAGAGCTCTTGGAGGGGGAGAAAGGGAAGGAAAAGGAGCCATTTCCCAGTTTTGTCTAAGTGCTGTCAACCTTTCTGTGTAAACTTACTGGGAGAGAAGGCTTTACAACAGTGGCATCCTTCTCTTTGTCTTTTTTTGGGCATTGTGTGGCCGGAGTGGTTTTCCTTTTGCTGGAAAGGTCTTTCTGAGCCTCAAAATAGGGGCATGGCTGGAGTGGCAAAGAACGGGAGGACTCCTAAGGACAGACATGGAAAGCTCCTGGAACCAGGATGGGGTTTATCTCTTTGTAGCTGCTGCATTGTTTGCTGCGATCTGCTCTTTATATTGCTCAAAACATTCCATGGAACAGGAAAACTGTGGTTTGCTGCTGTGGCATGAACCAAAACATGGAGTCATCACGTGTGAGTAAGGTGGGGAGTGGAGAAGGTGACGTGATAAATGTGATAAATTGCTGGAAAAAACCACTGTGTGTGGGAACGAGAAGGACATGACACGACAGTGACGGAGAGGGACTAAGGAGTGGTGTGGGAGTGTTTTCCAGGAGTGTTTCTCCAGGATTGCTGCCTCCCAGGGTGGGGTGAGGTGGGTCAGCTGGTTTTTTTCCCCCACTGGTCACACATCTTCCTTAAAAACTTTTCCACTCCATCAGTTGGTGAGAGACTGTTAAGAGGAAGGAGGAACTACCGGAATATTTTTTTTTGAGCTTTGCAGTATTGGAGACTGATCCCCCCCCCCCCAGGTTTGTAGCCCAGTGATTAAAGTCTGGCAGAATTTAGCTTTTTAAACTACTGAATTCATATCATCCTGTGTACAGGGAAAAGTCTGAAAAAAGTTAAACCCCTAATTTCCTCTTTATTTAAAAAAAGACCCCGAAAGTTCTAGTAAGATGCAGAGGGATTTTATCCACAATTCCCTTACAGAATAGAAAATTTAGGTTTTTTTCAAACAACCTCTCTTTAAATGGATTTTCAGTTGCTAGGATGTAAACACTTTTCTGTGAGCATTTTGCATTCCTTCCTTTTGCTGGGTTTTCCTTTGGCTGGGTGAGTGTGATGCAAGAACCGGTCCCCACGGTGTTATTTTTGTGAAGTGCTGCTGCACGGGTGTTTTCGGTGTTTCCTGTAGGAGCCGAACATTTTCTTCTAGAGAGAGAAACCTTCCCCAGGGATTCCCGACGGGAGGGATGAGTTGGCTGGGAGCGCCACCGCTGGGCTGGCAACGGTTCCTCCCTCTCTGCCTTTTAGACCCACTTTCTGCATTTTAAATCGTTTTCTGGTTTGAACCTTGGGTGGATTTAGCTTTACTTATTTGTAAATATTACATAGACTTCTGGAGCTGCAGGAGAGTAAACACAGCAAGTGAAGGTGTAAATTACCAAAAAGCAGCTGTGAATGAAAATAGCAGAAGTATTCTCTGTGGGTTTTCCCAAACCCTCAGTGAAAGCCCTTTACCACTCTTTAGTCTGTTTGTCACCTCCTGTGCTGGGGAGCCCTTTCAGGGGATATGCTGGAGTGCTGGCACGCTCACTGACTAAGCAAAAAGGGCTCTGTAAGATCCTATATCAGTACTTTAAATTGTTCTAAAACATCTTGATCTTTTCTTCATACTTGAATCTTATTTTACCCCCCCTCCTGCCATTATGTTACTTACCCCTGCAATTACCAGTTAAAGTGCCCTATTTTTAAATCTGGGTTATTAATTAAAAGTGATTCCTCCTTGGAGCTCAGATGTTCATCAAGTTTGTGATTGCACTTGAATAGAAAATTTTTGTGTGCTTTGTTACCACCAAGAGCCAAGGCAATACTGTGCAGTCCTGAATGTCCCTGCCAGGAACAAAGAACTGGCGACGGGGACAAAAATCTCTGGAGCTGTGCAAGAGTCCAACTGCCCAGCGCTGGCTTTTATCACATGCTGGGACAAGGATCACGTGGAGAGGCGGGGAGTCAGCCCTGCAGAGCCCGGGAGGCATCGCGGTGCTGGGATCTGGGAGCTTCTGTCCCGATGGCATCCGTAACCCAGCATCAGATCCAGAAGGTAAGGGAGGGAGCGTGTCCAGAGTGCAGGCAGGTGACACTGTGTGTAAGATACAGTCACTGCTAGTTAACCTGACAGCAGGTCTAGCAAAGATCTGCTTTACAAACACTTTATATTCTCCTCAGCTTCTTGTATTACGTTAATTTTAGTGCACGAGTGTCGTGGCTGCAAACTCTTCCGGGGGCAGCTTGTCCCACAGAGCTCTTGGAGGGAATTCTCCTGTGCCCCTTCTGTCTGTGCTGCTCAGCTCTCATCCCTGAACTCGAAATCTTCCTGGCAAAGGATAATCTCCAGGGTATTCTATATAAAGAAACTGAGTTCACTGCCAACAGAGTTCGTTTTATAAAGGACTGTGTAGTGAACTGTGAGAAATCACCCAGGGATTTTTTTTCCTTAGAGAGAACAAAGCTTTCCAGCTTGTAAAGGAATCTCATTCTGATTTGGCACACAGGCATGACTGTCCTGTTTGTGTTAGTGGGCTTGGTAGTTTAATAGCTGCTGGTTACAGGTGTTAGATAAGATATCCTTGAACCACAAAAGGCTCTAGTGATCAGATCTTCTCTGACTTGTATAGACTGAGGGATTGAAATAGATTGTTCTTAACTGTTTGGAATTTCAGCCTCTTAATGAATCTTTTGCAACAGAAGCCCCTCCTGAAATTAAAAATTAAGAACATGCTGCCCGGCTGCAGAGCTGGATGCTTTTCACCCTCTAAAGGGCCAGAACTGTTTTCTCTTGCTTTGTGCTGCTTCCCCCGAGGACTCTGGGGAAGAGCAGTCACCCCGTCTCTTCCAGTTCCACAAGGATGGCTTCCTTGTCCTGGAGCAGTTTTTCAGCGCAGAGGAGTGTGACAACATGAGGAGCCAGATCCAGAGAATCGTCGCGGAGATGGAAGTGCCGCCGCACTGCCGCACCGCGTTCTCCACCAGGGAGGAGGAGCAGCTCCAGGCGCAGGTACCCAGAAGGGCAGGGCTGCCCCTGCTGGAGAGCTGGAAAGAGGACGGGAAAAGGCAAATTGCTGATCAGGGTTCACTCTGGGGGAACATGACTCTTCCTTCTAACTGAATGTAACACCGGGAGAGGAATTTGCTCTCCAGCTTTCTGCAAATGTTTGTTGGGGTCTTATCAAGAGTCTTATCAGTGTGTGGCTCTGCCGTGCTTTCAACCTCCGGTAGCCACAAGCAGCTCTCACAGATCGCTTTGTACATGTTCTGCAGACAGAAACCTGGTTGTTTTCCAGGCAGCCAGCAAAAGAAAACCAAGGGTAACCTCCATGTGAGAGGTTCTTGTAAGGCCCTGATCAGCACCAAGACATGTAGTGTTGTGGAAAGCCTTTTTGAGTGATTTTTCACTGTGTTTTGTTTATGCTGCGGCTTGGTGGGAAAAAGATGCAGGTGAGTGTTAATATTTAGATTGAAGGTTCATTTATGTTTTTACAAGGATGCTATCTTTACTGGGCTCTTATCCCTGCAGGGTAGTTCGGATTATTTCCTAACCAGTGGAGATAAGATTAGATTCTTCTTTGAGAAAGGTGTTCTGGATGAGAAAGGTAAGCCCTGGCCTGAGTTAGCTACACAGAGGGGATGGGAAAAGGCTGAGTGAGGGATTGGGGGCCAGTTTCCAGCTCAAGGAATGATTCCTGCTTTTCAAACAATGTTAAATTATAGTTTTGTTTTGTAGGTAACTTTCTAATTCCCAAGGAGAAGTCCGTCAGCAAGATTGGCCATGGTATGTTTAAAGGATGGGGTTTGGAGAGGGATGGACAGCAGAGATGTGGTTTTCAGACATGAGGATTTCTCCAGACCTCCTCATTGTACATGACTGTCTCTGCAATTCTCTCAATGCTGCCCCTCACTCTCTGCTCTCAGAGGACCATATCTTCAGTTCCAATCCTTTTCAAAAAGCCCTTCTCAGAGGCTTTTCAGCGATGAATAGCTCAGAGTCACTGACATGTGAAAGTTTGGACTTCAGCCCTTGGCTGTTTTATGTAAGAGATTTGCTCTAAAAATGTACCACCTGAGACTGGTGACATTCAGTAGGGACCAAACTCTCTCCTGTGTCCTGTGCCGTGCTGGGTTGCTGATATTGAAGCTGCCCTCCCTCCTGTGGTGTCACCAACACCTTTCCTTTACCCTTACTGGTCTGTTTGACCTATTTCTTCTCTCTCAGTTCCTTGCATTTTGATCCCTTTTGTTTTCAAACAAAACATGGAAAATGAGAACAGGATTCCCTGCGCCTGCAAACGTGAACTTTGTTCAGACTAAACTTCACTACAGTTGGAAATTCAGTACTAAGAGTTCTTGTTCTTTGGTTTTCTCAGAAAAACACTCTCCTCTTCCCAGGCCTGCTGCCATTCTGCCACACTTCAGCTTTTCCTCAGGGGAAGTGAAAACAACTGTAGATTCCTGCTGACCCAGTAACTTAACAATTCAAAAGCCTTCTCTAGTCTTACATTCTGTAATTACTCATTTTGGTCAAGTCTCATCCCTTGCCTGAGAGCAGCTCCTGCTGGACTTGAGCATGTGTCCTCATAGCAAATCTGATCAGGATGAGCTGGAGGCACAACTCTGAGTCTTTGCTTTGTGGATTTGTCAGAGCAGGAGTCTACACAAACACTCTGACCTGCTGGCTGGGGCTCTCTGAAGGGCACTAAAGATGAGCTCTAGCTCCATTTTGCAGTACTTCACTTTTCTGGTAGGTCTGAAGAGGTGTGTTTTTAAAGGATGAATTCACCCATGTGTCTCAGGGTCATGTGTAATGGTTGTCACTTGTGTAATATAACACTGAATCACATAATATTCCATTTTGTTCACTCTGTTGTACACTGGCTTTTATGTGTGTGCAGTTTGTGGCCAGGGAGTGATTATATTTATGGTCTTTAATGATGATTGTACAACCTGTAAGTGTCCTATCACCTTAGGGGTGGTAAGTCATGTTTATTCACTTGGGAGGGATGAAAGTTTCTGGCTGCAATTTATCCTGCTTGGCTGTGGTGTCTGCAGCTCATCACTGAGAGCTGCCACGTTCCCTTCACTTCCTGAAATCTTCTGTCAGAGCCTTTTCTTTCCCCTTAGCTCTACATGCTTATGATCCTGTCTTCAAGCAAATCACCCACTCCCCCAAGGTGCAGGTGAGCTGTTATTGCTTCCTAGAATGGTCTTGGGGAAAAAAAATAAATTGCAGAGTAGTTAATTTTAGTTTTCTACACTCCCAGGGGGAGTAATTTTTTCGGTGAAAGGAAATTTAAATATCTTCAAAGAATAATGCTAAGTAGTTTGCAGAAAACATAAATCTTGGAAAATTTTCTTGCAGGAACTGGGAAGAAAACTAGGCCTTGAGAGACCAGTAGTTGTGCAGAGCATGTATATATTCAAGGTACAGTAATTCAAGTTGTCTTGTCACTCAAGAAATAAGACTCTGTTAAGTGAGAAGCTGAGAAACTCTTCACACATCACTTTTTTTTTTCTTTGCAGCAACCTGGCATTGGTGGTGAAGGTGAGGTTTGTGTTATCTCTATATCACACTGCAGATAATGCTCCTTTAGGAAAGGAATATTACCAGGGAAAAGGCTCAGAATCAGACTTAAACCTGTGAGTTTGGCAGTCCAAACCTTTTTAAAATAATCTTTTTAAAAAAATCCACATTTTTTCAGAAAAGTTTCTACATCATATGCAGCTTGAACAAAGAGCTGTTTTTACATTTGCAGCAGGCTAAAAGGTGGTATTTTTATGTCAGATTTAATGTGTGTGATAGGTGGATGGGCAGGGGAGGGCTCTGACTCAGGGAGATGCAACTCTGATGTCCTTCTAGAGGAACAGAAGCCCATTAAAGACCCCAGTGACAGTCTCTTCTTGCAGTGACACCACACCAGGATGCCACCTTCCTGCACACGGAGCCTCTGGGCAGGATCCTGGGCTTCTGGATTGCTCTGGAAGATGCCACACAGGAGAATGGCTGTTTGTGGTTCATCCCTGGCTCTCACACCAGTAAGAGCATGTGCGTGACCACTGCTGGTCACCAGCACAGTTCTGCTTTTCCCCACCTCTAGAGCACACAGGGCAGCTTTAAATTTCTGCTCACCTAAAGATTCACTCAGTGAGTGTAATCATAGTGCTCTTCAGATTTTAAGCCACTCATTCCTCAAATCCTGCTGCCAGCTGTACTCATATCATGGCTTATGCTCCTATAGAAAGCACAAATGGACCAAAGGTTGGTTTTGCATAAGTGTGTGACTATTTGTGTTCCTAAGGGTCTGTTGCAATGTACAGAAGGGGCCAAAAAGGCAAAAAAAAGGAAGCTGTTTTATCTGTTTCAGCCACAGCTGGAAAATCCCAAATCTGCACTTAATGAAAAAGACCATACCCAAATTACTAAGGAAAGTGTGAATATAGTAATAATAAAGTTCCTGTCATTGCCAAGAGAAATCACTGATACTGTTCCTTTGCTGTGCAGAATGTAGCCAGGTGTTTAATTTTTGTGTTTGCTTATTCTGTGGATTTGCAGATGGGATCACCCGGAGGATGGTCCGTGCAGCTTCAGGTGTCTCAACCTGTGTAGAGTTTGTAGGCTCAGAGCCAGCCTATGATGACAAGCAGTTCATACCTCTGCCTATAAGTAAAGGTACAAACAGCCCCAAACGTGGCACTTCACAGCTCAAGAAAACAAAAAGGAGCTAAAATCATATTTTAACCCTGCACCTTCCCTCCCACTGGAAAGCCAGAGCTCATCTTTTGGAAAACAGCAGTCCAGGTGATTGTTTCCCACAGGTGGACTCATCCTTATCCATGGGGAGGTTGTTCATAAGAGTGAACTCAACAGCTCGGAGTCTTCTCGCCACGCGTTCACCTTCCACGTGATGGAAGCCAAAGGCACCACCTGGAGCAAAGAGAACTGGTAAGGTTGTGATCCTCACAGGGGGCTGAGGAAATTGAAGCATTTCCAATGCAATAGTTAGGATAACTGTTGGGGGTCTTGCCTGTACAGTTTGTTGGTAGTGCCTCAGCTGGTGTTGATTTCGTACCTGCAGAACTGGAATAGCCTCTGAAGTTTTGCTTTTACCTCTTCTTTACTCCCTAGGCTCCAGCCAACTCCTGAACTGCCTTTTCCATCGCTCTACACTTGAAGTTAGTGACTGGCTTGTGGAGTAAATAGCTGATCAATATTCCTTTCTGATTGTTCATTCATGGTCTCTTTAAAAACAGCCTTCACTAGATCAGCTCCCAATGTTCCTTTATCCTCCTCCTTGAAACCAGGACCATTATCACAGCCCAAAACCTGCAGCAGACAGAAGCTTCTACTGCAGCAGGAGCCCTGCCAGTGGGAGAGTAGTCACCCAGTCCTTTTGGTAAGGAAACTTTTTCAGTCTTGAAAACAAACCAGTTAAGACCATTGCACCTTGACTGGGACCACTTACCAAGTATTTCTCCTTGCAGATTCTTGGTATTTTCTTGTGTTTAAGAGCTTAAGTGCATTTCTTGGCTGGTTGACTCCAGCAATGCAGGTGAACATGTTGTGGGGAGAAATTTGATTTTCACCCCTAGGTTTCTGTCTTATTGTTGGAATAACAGTGATTTAAAACAATTCTTGTTGTGGGTAAAATGAAGCAGGAGGTCTGCTTTTTATAGTCAATCTTCTAAATATTCCTGGCAGACAGTGGCTGAGTGTTTTATCTCTGGGTGTGATTAAAAATATGACAATTTTTAAAGATTCATGTTGAAATGATGGAAACAAAGAACCTCAGTCAAACTCTTTACACTTAAATAAAAAGACAGAAATTCTCCTTTTCATCTCTGTCATCTTTTGTTTGAGGAAGACATAGTGTGACCTTCTCCCAACAGATGGAGACAGTGCTAAATTGTCTGGTGAGCAGCTGGAACTCTCAATATGCACAAGAAAAATTTCTATCCCCAAAACCTCACCAAACCCAAACCAACTTATAGCAAGGAATGTTTGGAAATGCAAGCTACAT
Organism: Promerops cafer; assembly: GCA_013398275.1. Taxonomy (NCBI): domain Eukaryota; kingdom Metazoa; phylum Chordata; class Aves; order Passeriformes; family Nectariniidae; genus Promerops; species Promerops cafer. Next base: position 143,879 of record VZSE01001178.1, on the reverse strand, counting down.
CCCAGGCAAGCTCCAGTCTGTATCCTGAACTGAACAGAAGCTGTGTAGGTGCAATTTCACCAGCACTGGTGCAGTGGCAACCCTGAGATAGGAGCCCAGTGTCACCAGTGCAGGAATTATATCAGAGTAACCCTAAGGCAGCTGAGGGCCGTGGCAGAGTGGACCCAAATCTTACTGACTCATCCCTTTCAAAAGTAAATTGGGGAGCTGGGTCATGGCAACAGCAGTAACAATGAATGCAAAGCTTCTGCATTCAAAAACTACCTTTTCTACAGTCTGTTTGAAAGTTGGAAGCAGGGTGGAAGGAAAGATAATTTCTCTACCTCTGGTGCAATTTATGATGTCAGTGGTGAAGGCTGTGGCTTGTGACAGAAGCAACTCAAGTTTTGTCTGTGTCTTTCTGTGAGAGGAGTTAATAATTTAGAATTCTGCTGAGGAGGGATAATTTGTCCTGACTTGCACCCCTACCCGCAGTGGGAAGAACCATCTACTTCAAGTGCATAAATAAAATAAAGCAAGCTGGATTGATTGGCAGGATTTCCAGTTAAACATGAAGGAAACAGCCCAGCAGTTACTGAGTTTGGTTTCCTACAGATTATCTGACAATATACTGTGTTTGCAACCAGCTCTGGCCAACTCTAGCATCCTCAGGAAAAGCAGAACCAAATCCCAGGAGCCTTTCCCAGGCAGGGGGATGAATTGGGCAATGCTGCTTCTCAGCTATTCCAGTCCTGGCTTGTTGCAGGGACACACAGTTTTGGATTCTGGAGCCAATTCTGCTGACTCAGGGGCTGGTTTCACTCCACCCTTGGTCTAATGCTCCCAAGGCATGGTCTCAGAGCTACAGGCCTGCAGGACAGTGTTGTGTAAGGTACCTTGGACTTCCCCCAGACTGTTCCCAAAAGTGAATTAAAAAAGGGTCAGAAGTGAAATTCATGATGCAAACTAGAATCCTGGAATGACAGTCTCCTGCTTGGACACATCCCTGGAGACAGGAAGGACACTTGTGTTTTGTTCTAATGGACACTGGGCAAACCAGTGAGAGAGAAGAGACTGTTGATACAGAAGGGTTTCACACATAGAAATGAAGTGTTTTTTTTGGCCACAAAATGGTAGTTGTAATTTTAATTAAATAGATGGAATTCAGTAGCTTTAGTCAATTTGTTGGTAGAAGCATTTTTATAAATTATTTGATTAAACATCTGGCTGAAAAAAAGTGAAAAGTAGGAAAGTGTAATAGTAGAAAATTTTATTAACTTCAACAGATTTTCTGGTTTCAGGATTAATGTGTAATTAGTTTTAGCCGTGACTTTGCTTAATTTTCCCCCCACATTCACTCCAAATTAATTTGGAGATTAAATCTTGAGAAAGATTAAAAATTTTTTCTTGCTGAAGCAAACTTCAGAGCTAAAGATTCACTGTTCTTATTAGTATGGTCTGGAATGAGCAGTGTCTGACATTCTCAAACCTTCACCACCCACCCTGGATAACTCAGCTGTGGCAGCTACTGGTTTTGGAGTTGTGTTTGTGCACTGTAGTGTGGTTTTGGCTCTTGCTGATGAGGACTGGACATAGCTGGACACTTGTACCTGGTTCTTGTGCCCACCCTTGTTATCAAACATGCTTTACATCGTGCTTATACAGAAATGAGAGTTCACACATCAAACACAAGACGCAGGACTCGGTACAGAAAACAAGGTACAGTGCAGAGGTAGCAACATCTGAGAGACTTGTTTATTTTTTCCTCTCTAATTGACTTACCTCTTCTTCCTCTGCTTCCCTTGGGTGCCCAGAAGAAACTTAAATTGGATTATTAAACACAAGGGCTGTTTTTATCAGTCATGTTTTTTGCTGTTAGAACATAAATCCGGCTATTTTCGACAGGGGTAAAACCAAGACCAAATCAAAACCTTTATTTTAAATGTCTTTTTCATTTTCTGTTCTCAAAAATTTTCTCTGCTGTACCAAAACATCAGCTTTGAGCTTGTATTATAGTGTATTTTCTAGTACCTTTCTCTAGGAATGGAGAAAACTCTATTCCTGGAAGTGCTTCTATGCCATGAGCATGATCTGGAGGTAGAGAGGCAACAGCAGATTATCAATTTGAGTAGTGTAAGCTTCCAAAAGAGAAACCAAACTCACAGATGCCAGAATCCAGGCGTAGCTGGAGTTCAGATTCACACTGCTGTCAAAGATCAGAATGAGAGCCACAGCAATGATCTGAGCAAAAATAGCTGTCATTGTCCCTTCAAAGGTCTTCTTTGTTCCTGGCCATTTGATTTCCCCCATTGTACTGCCAAAAACAGAGGCAATGGTGTCTCCTACCCCTACTGCCAACACCCCAGAGTAGGGGACCAGTGCTCCTGCCCCGGGCAAGGTGCCTTTAGGAGCACAAGATCTGGGAAACAACCACACTGGGAGGGACATGCCAAGGAGGAGATAAATGTGAGTCAGGATGAGAGGTCCACTGTCTCTTTCATCCAAGAAGAGAGAGAGCAAATTCCTCAGGGTTTGTCCAAAGGGTTTGATCCTGAAGTACCGAACGTACTCTAAGAAGATGAACACTGCCAGACACAGCACTGCAGCAACGTAGAGGAGCTGGCGGTCATAAATTAGTCCAGGAACATAAGTAGCTACAACAATGAAATGGAAATATTTCCTGGTTATAGTTGAGGCCTGGTGTTTTTTAGATTCAGATGATCTCTTGGCATTCTGGTAGAAAACCATACCGCATGCTGAGGCAGCCAAGAAAGTCCAATACACAAGGAGGTAAAGTCTTGTCTGTGTCTGAAACAGAAACTGGAGCAGCCAGAACAAAGGGTTCCTCTGGATCAGTCGGTACAGCCAAGGCATGATGACCCCTAAGCCTAACACTGCTGTCATCATGTGGAAAAACATGGAGGAGATCCACGTGCCCGAATCCATGAAAATGAAGAGCACAGTGAAAAAAAGACCAAGAAGAACAACTCCAACAACTGCTACCAGAAGGAAGAAGTCGATGGGATCCCCTCTGCCCTCGACAACATTCAGCGAGCGTTTAATGAGCTGATTGAGAACAAAACTCACACCTCCAAGAACCAGCAGCGCTTCTCCGGGAGTGAAACATCGAGGCAACAAGTACAGCAAGATCATACTGAGGTAGACAAAAATGAGCAGCACTTCTAGAACCTCTATCACTTCTGAGACCGTCAAGGAATGTTTCATGGTGTAGATAATTACGCTGCCAGCAATACCAGTCAGGATACAAGTGTTGGTTGGCACAGGTTTGGTGATGCCAACTGCTAAGACAGACAGGAAGAGAGCGAGCAGCATTCCCGTGGAAGCCACGACGATGCCGAAGCGCTCGAAGTACACGATGCCGGCAGCCCTGCACCTCTCCTTCATCACCACCCCCAGCAGGGGCATGACCATGCTGGCGGGCAGGAGGCCGCTGTTGGCTGCCCCCCGGAACTGGAACACGGCCCCCCCCAGCTGCAGCAGCCGGTCCCATTTGAACTGGACGTAGAAGGCCTGGACGGCCAAAGCGACGGCGCACCAGGAGAACCGGTCCCACACCACGGCGTGCACCGACAGCACCATGGTGAACACCAGCAGCGACTCCACCAGCACTGGTTTGTTTAACATGATGCCAGCCCAGCCTGCCTCAAGCTTGCAGAATCTGAGGAGTCCCAATGTGCTCAGTTGTCCATTAGGAAGAATTCCCTTCCATGCTACTGCAATTCCTATTAAAAAAAAAAAAAAAAAAGGCAAGCAATTAAAGCAACTACTTGGACAGCTAAAGTGTTTGCACAGCTATTTGGTTCTTAAACTCAAATTAAACTGATAGTTATGTGCCAATTGCTAATGTCAACACACAGATGATAAAAAAAAACCCAAACCAGTGAGGTGAGCCAATCCTGCACTTCATCTTCTCTAAGTGAAGGCTCACAGCCCACTGACAGCTGCCCTGCAAACCAAACTTTCCTTTCAACTTTTGGACTGGAAGATAAGCAGTTGAGATAATCAGCAACGGGCATATTTACTCTGTAAGGTTAAATCTCATCTTCTTCAAAGAATTGTGGGCATTGACAACATTGTGCAATTCTCACCAGCATTTACTGCTTTCTGGCAACCTTGATTTCTCTATGGATACATAATTTAATAATATGTGAAACTCTGCATTACAATGGCACCTCTTCTGGGGTCTTTGAAAGTCTCAGGTAGGAAATATTACGGTTGATCCAGCTGTGAAACAGGGGATTACTTTATCCTTTCTGGCCCACCCTTAAGCTGATTAGCAGCAAAGTCTTACTAAATTCTGCTCCTCGAGTCTCACTGCCAATATCTACACCAGCTCCCACATGGAAGGCCAGAAGTTTATTTAAGGTTCTCTTTTGGGTTTTCAGCCAGTGTTGAATGGTGACACCAGATTTCAAAGCTGGCAAAGTAATAGCAATATCACTTTGAGGAACTATTACAGTTTGTACTGTCAAGCTTCCTTAGTGTGTCTGCAGTGTTTAGATATTTATGACTTTGTACTGAAAACTTAATTATTGATAAATTGCTTTTTTGGCATCCTTATTCATATAGCCTGAAATACTCGATTGCCAAACAGCTTCATTACAAGCACTGTTGCTACACAGCTCCTTCAGGCCAAGTGTAACCTTTTGTCATTGCAATTAATTTTTAAACAGGAGAAGAATTAATCATACAGTCAATAAAACAGAACTGGTCTGGGCAATATCTACCTCCAACCAATAATAGTTCTTGGGTCCTCCTCCCTGCTGTTTCTGAGCACTGGGGAGGGGGAAGCCTAAGGCTTATTTGAGAAGAAGCAGAATAAATGGTTGGCAGGTGGCAAAGACCGAGTCCTCCTACTCAGTCTGCCGCCCTTAAGATTGCACCCCAGCTCCTGTATCAATGGCACGTGACAGCTTCCCCGCGCGGCTGCGAGACGAGGCAGAATTTCACCCTGGCTGAGGTCTCTGTTGCAGCAGCTCTGAATGTTTAGACCTGACAATCTGCAACGCGATGTATTTCACGGCTGAGTTATTTCGTTTTCTTGTGCCTGCCGCAATCCCCTCCTCCACACCTTCTTTCAGGTAATGTGAAGCTTCTCGGCACTGCCGCTCTCTCATCATCGAACGGGACCCATCACCCTGCGGTTCAAGCCAGACCGAGCCTTGTCTGCCCGTTTCGTGATCCGCGTCCCTGCTGCTCAGGGCAGGGAAGTTTCCCACTGACATGCTGCCAAACAGCCGGTAGCCCTCGCCTCGCTGCAGCCCCTGCCCGCTCCCTCTCCTCCCCGCGCCCCCGCAGCGCTGTGGACTCCCCTCAACCCGCGAGCTGCCTGCGCGCTGTCCTTCCACGCTGCTCGCCGCCGCCTCCTGTCCCCCTCAGCCGCGACACCCACAACCCAGCCTCCGCTACTGGGAACGACATCCGCCCGCGGGATGTGTCGCAGGCGCTCCCGGGTGATTCTCGGTGCCAGCGCGAAGCTGCGGCCCCGCCCCCGGGAGCCCAGCACGCACCCACCTCGCAGGACGCCGCCATCTTGCCGCGCCGCATGTCACATGACCGAGCCGCGGGGGCGTGCCGGGGGCGTGGCCTGAGCAGCACCACGTGACACCGGCGTGGTGGAGAGAGGCCGCCCCGGGGTCACGTGACAACGGAGCGAAGATGGCGGCGGGCGGGCTGAGCGCGAGGTGTGGGGCCGCGGCCGCTCGGGCGGAGGGAACGCGGGGGCAGCGTGGGGGAGGCCCCGGATCTCGCTGCGGGCGGACCCCGCTCCGCGGGACCGGAGCCTGAGAGGGGCCGGCGGGGAGGGGGCGCAGCGCGGGGCCGGAAGGTTTTAACTGCGGCAGGGCGCGCGCCGGGCTGGCCCCGCCCCCGCCTCGCGCGCGCGGTGAGGCCCCGCCCCCCCGGCTGAGGCACCCTCAGGGACCCTCAAGGACCCTCGCCCAAAGACCAGAGTGAGGAGCGACTGTCGAGGATTTTGTGGTTGTTTAATTCTGTCGTACGAGATGAGAGGTTGGGCAGGAGTCCGTGGCAGCCGTTGCTTTGGCGGGGCCGGCGGCTCGGTCCGCGCTCCCTTCGCGGGGGTGCCCGACAGGCGCTCAGCTCTTGCCTGAGGGCGAGGGGCGCGCCAGGGCCGGCTGCACCTCCCGCGCGGCTCCTGCAGACGTACAAGGCACAGTACACACGTGGAAGTGTGTAACGGAAGCGATTCAATGAATCCCGTGTTCAGTGACCACGGTGGTTCGGGGATCAGTTCGGTGGTTTCTTTTCTCCAGAGCACGTTTTTTGTCATTTATTATAACGCTTTTATGTTTCAGAGTTTCCCTAGTGTCTAATTTTTATTAAATTAATGATACCACTGTTTTCTTGTGGTCGTATATACAGAGCTTTCCTTCCTTAGCTGTCTTGAAGCCTTATTAATGAGAGGACAACAAACCACGGTTTGTTTTATTCACAGAGGAGGTGAAGGAGTGAAGAGTAGGTGGGTTGGCTCTGCTAGGCTGGGGCTCAGATTTGACAGTAATGAAAGAAACTGTGCTCAAGACAAATGAAGGCGCTGATTTGACATGATCACTGAACCTGGGACTCATTGAATTGCTTCTTTTACATTGCTGTTCAATTCTTGGTAAAATTCTTTGGGCCTTTGGGTGCTCTGTGTGGGCTGGAGAGGTTCATGTCAGAGAAGTGCACCCAATACCTAGCAATGAGCAGGGAGAAATTATGTTAATGGGTGTGCTGGAAATAACAGGTGTTGTCATTCATTAAGTGTCACCACATGTCAGAAGTCACAGATGACTTTCACTGCCACAGTGAGTTATTTTAATAATGTTATTCTAAAAATAAGACAATGAGTGTTCTTGTGTAGACAGTCTTTGCGTGGGGAGTTGGGGTGTTTGAATCCTCATTTGTAATACCTTGCTAACAAATCATCATTTGTCTAAATGAAATACTCTTTTTGGCAAATATCTTTTGTCTGGGCTGTTGTAGGGAGACTTTTTTTTGAATGCATGTGCCAGGGTCAGTGTGTGATCTGTAATTTTTATAGTGCAGGTTGGCTTTTCTGCAGAGTTCTCATGAAGAAATGAGAAGCTGAGTGTAAGTGTTGTGGTGTCTGTGTAAAGATGGTGCAGTTTTTCCCTTCATACAGTTTTAGGCTCTGTTTAGAGTGGAGGATGAAACTGATGGACAAATTTGTTTGAAGGAGAGCATTGAATGTAACGATAAAATACTGCTTTATGCTTTCATTTTCTTTTTAGGAGCCATAAATATTCAAATAGCAAAATGAAATTGAGCTGGTAACCTGGTATCAATATGAAGCTTTGATATAAATTCAGAGGTCTTGCTGTGTCAGTTTTCACCCTCTCTGGGTTTTTCCTTGGTTTTTCTAGGACATCTGAAACTCATTACCTAAAAGCTAATGTTCCTTAAATCATTTTTCTCACATTGCAGTGTTATTTGCTGCAAGTTAATTGCAGGTTTGAAAAGTGTAAGCTAAATGAAAGCCTGGAATGACATCATTAAAACACTCTCCACCTTTTCCTTGTGTTTGCAGGAGCAGCAGAGAATTATGGACAATTCTGCTGGGCAGATCAGCTTTAAGAGAACCAGTAAGTTCAATCCCTGCAGAGCAGGTTTGGCCATCACTTATTTGGCTCCATGGCCAAATACATCATTTGTACATCTCTTTGAATATTAGTGAAAATATTTTTTGCTGCTCTTCCTTCCTTCTCAGTGTGTTTTTTGTTCCCATACCTCTGCTACTTGTTTATTCTTCCACTGCTTGTTTACAGCTGCACGAACTTCCTGCAAGGGTGTATGGAAAAGTTGGCTCCTTTTCTGGAGAGGGCACAAGTGCTGCTGCCTGGATTGCCCTGGGGTGTTCATATGTGATACAACTGCTGTCTTATTTTGAGGGCTGGAGCCTGTACTTTGAAGAATTTGCCCAGAGATTGGGAATCCAAATGTTTCTAAACCCAGTCCATTGCCCCCCTTTTCCCCACCCTCCCTAGGAATAGGCAGTGCAGCTCCCTGCCCTGTTCAGTGCTGCATCTGGAATCACTCTGAACCACAGACACCTGTCTTGTGTTGTTCCTACCTCTTTGTGGTGGTGGAATTTCTTTGCTTTGCTGAAGTTTAACAGATCTAATATCTGGTAATGCACTTTGAGGAGTCTGTTCAGTGGTGTTTGGTTCTGTTTTAGGCCCAGATTGCTGCAGAGTTGAACAAGCACTGGCAGAGGCTGTTAGAGGGACTGTCATACTACAAACCACCAAGGTACTGCCTGATTTTAGAAATGAATCTCTAATGTGGGATCTCCTAGTAAGTAAAGAAAGGTTACAGAATATTGTTGTATGAAATATTGAAAGATCACTGAGGAAAAAGCAAATGTTCAGTTTAAACTGATAAAACGGAGAACTTTGAAGTTATGCCTATTTAATTGTTTCCTTGAGATTGCTGCATTTTTAATGACTAAAATTTCTTTTCACTTTAGTACGACTTCAGCAGAAAAAATTAAAGCTGATAAAGATGTAGCTGCTCCACTAAAAGAGTTGGGTCTGAGGGTCAGCAAGTTTTTGGTGAGTGGAGCTGCTCTTGGGTTATTTTTTATCCCTGGAATGAATTGTTATTGGATTCTGATATTGAAGTAACCTTTGTGATGTTGAGTAGAGAGAAACTGAAGGTCTTTTCAGTTCAAAGTAATCTAAAGGATGTTGAAGTACGTGTTGAGGCTCTAGGTTAAACTTCCAAAGTGATGAGTGACTCTGAGATGTGGTGGTTTTCCTGGTCCTTTTCAGTAGCAGCCACCTGCTATTGGTCTGAGTTGGGTTCTTCAAGGCCAACTGTTCAGCTAAAAAATTGATGTCCCTTGAATCGGTTGCCTTGTTTGACAATCCTCTCTAAAAGTTTACCTGCANGGTTGCCTTGTTTGACAATCCTCTCAGTTTACCTGCTAAGTTCTGTTTCTTTAAGCCAGAAGTTGAGAGTTCAGTGACTGGTGGTACCTTTATTTAAATGACTGATGCTCCTTTAGCTGAAGTTAAACTGCAGCTCAGTGACATTAAAACTTGTGTATTTGGCTTTAAAAGAAGTGCTGATTAAAGCTTGGTGCAAAAATATTCTTTTGGCATGTTATTTGTTTTGAAGATAAGCGCTGCCTAAGTATTTGGAGAGAATCTTAATCTTTAATGAATTCAGTTGCCTTCTATTAATTTCAGATAATTTCTCTTTCTTTTGTTCAGGGTTTGGATGAGGAGCAGAGTGTGCAGTTGTTACAATCTTACCTTCAAGAGGATTACAGAGGCACAAGAGACTCCCTGAAGGTCCATAGCTCCCATTGATGTTCTATTTACTCCACATCTTTCCTTAATAACAGTTGTTTTTTGATGCAAATGGTCACATGTGAGTCCTAGTTCTGATTGGGAAATGGCTTTGTAGCTTTTCTTCTCTGGAGCTTCATCCAGGCTTATCTCTTCCTTCTTGGGTCTCTGCAGGAACTCAGCTCCTCTCTCTGTCACAGGAATACAGGAAAGCTACAGATTTGGGAAGGAGAGTGGAGCTGAAAAATAAATATGTAGTTAAAAATGAGTGTTTTGTCTTTGTGGTTTTGGAGTCTGTCTTTCCAAATGAACTGGAAAGAAAAATTGTCTTTTATTTGTTTTAGTCATTTTGTGATCATATATGTTGTCAGTAGGTATTTCTCCAGTAGCTATTTATTTTGTCATATTTTGTTTACAGACAGTTCTTCAGGATGAAAGGCAGAGTCAGGCTCTGATGCTGAAGGTTAGTCATTTCTGTTTGTATTTTCTGTGGAAAAGATCTGTGGGCAGCAAACCTACTTTATTTCTGTGGAAAGTCTTGAAATAATTAAAGTATTCCTTCATATAAAGGATGGCTTTTAGAAGGTGCTTCTGAAATTGAGGGATATGCATGTAGATTTGAAGAGTGTTAGTAATTGCTACAGAAATGAAATTTTAGGCTTGATATTAGGGAATTCAGCTGGGTAGATGTACACTGCCTTATTTTCCAAAGCTTGTAGGTTTGTGTGTCACTGTCTGACATGACAAGATTGATGATCATTTCTGACAGAGGGCAATAGGGATGTCTTTTTGTCTTTCTTTTCCATGTTTTCTCACTTAACAGTGTAATTATAGTCCTGTCGTTATGGCAATGCTAGATTGAATTCTGTAATGTTAATTAAGTGTTGTTTTCTTTCCCCAAATTCAGAACTGCTCAGTTGAAATTCCATCTGTAGTAACTCTGTGTTCTTGTGGTGAAGGCCTTGGCAGTGGTTGGGAGAGGGAGGTGGCTGGGAGTTGGATGCTGTGCCAGGTTGGTATTGATGGCACTTTACATTCACAGCTCGCTGACTACTACTATGAGGAGAGGATCTGCATCCTGCGCTGCGTCCTCCACCTGCTCACCTATTTCCAGGATGAGAGACACCCTTACACCGTGAGTACAGGACGTGATGTCATTGAAACAGGCTACATGTGGAAGCTGTGGGGTAATTCCCTGCTTGTGTCAAAAGCCCACGAGTGTGCATGTGAGGAGTTCATGGATGTGTTTGTTTCTTTAAGGCACAGTACTTCCAGTGCGTTGAAAAGTTGGACAAGGAGCTCGTTCCGAATTACCGCAAACAGTTTGAAGCGCTGTACAAAGCAGAAGCTCCTACGTGGGAAACACATGGAAATCTCATGGTATTTTGTTTCTTACTATTATTTATCAAGCTTATAAAGTTGTTTCTTATGTATAGTGTATTGGAAAATACATCTGTACAGATGCAGTTAAACAGGACATTTCTCCTGGTCCAAGAAACATAAAATTTGTTTTCTCTGTAACAGAACACACTTTTGCTCAGAGACAGAGTTTCATGAAACTTACTGTTGCTTGTAATAAATCATGGAGAGCACAAGGCCAGCAGAGCCATTTATGTGTAGTTGTTCATGATCTCTCTGGACTTTGTGGCTTTCCTTGCCATTGACACAGTTGCTGGCTGCACAAGCTGTCGAAATGCCTCCACACTTCTCAGCTTCTGACTGCTTTGGCTGCCCTGTGAGCTTTGAGATGTGATGGTGGAACTTTCCTTTGTGCAGACAGAACGTCAGGTTTCCCGGTGGTTTGTGCAGTGCCTTCGGGAACAGTCCATGCTCCTGGAAGTCATCTTCCTCTACTATGCATACTTTGAAATGGCACCTGAGGAGCTCCTGGTGTTCGCAAAGATGTTCAAAGAGCAAGGATTTGGCACGAGACAAACCAACAGACATTTAGTAGATGAGGGCATGGATCACCTCGTGGATCGTATTGGGTAGGTGTTGTGTGTATTTGTGAAGTGGGTACAGAGCAAAACAGTTGTTTTTCTGAGGAAAAAAAGCATTTATAATTATGTCTTCATTGTTCTGTGTGGACCGTGACTCGAAGGGGGAATGAGAATCCTGCCATACATCCTGGTGGCAAAGAGTTATAGAGGTGGAAAAGCTATCTTCAAATTTCAGTGACCCTTTTTTGTCTGTTCAACCAGAAGAGGTAGTTCTGAAGATTGTAATTTTTCCTGTACCAGCATTTCAAGACAAAATTTGGATTATATTCTGTTCATTTCTTGTAATTTCTTATTGCTTCAGAGAAAGCTGGAAAAAGCAAACTAAAGGTTGCTTTTTGACCTCTTATAGTTGTAAAAAAAACCTCACTTGAATTCTCCAATAAAGATTCTGACCTACTTGTTTTTATTCTTCTACTGCTTGTAGCTACTTTAGTGCTCTTATTCTGGTGGAAGGCATGGAAATTGACTCCCTCCACGAGCGTGCTTTGGATGACAGGACAGAGGAGCACAAGTTGGCCAACAATCAGCACATCCACCAGGTAAAACACTGGCAGAGTAACCAACCCCTCCTCAAGCCTAACAATACAGAACTTACTGTGATTACCTAGGCACTGCTGTGTCTGTAAACTTCTGGTCCTCGGGCTTGTTGGCCAAGTGTAGAAACTGCCATCCACATACCATGAGAAGCACACAATCAGCTGTGTGCTTGTTGAGTATGAATTGCTTTCAGGTCTCAGTTATTTTGCTTTTGATTTGTCTCTGTGCAGGAGATGGACAATCAGCTGCTGCAGTTAGGGGATGTCTCACATCATGCCCCGGTGCTTTTGGCCTGGGCTCTGCTCCGCCACACCATAAACCCAGAGGAGTCCACAAACATCATCAGGAGGATGGGCAGCACTGCTATCCAGCTGAGTGTCTTCCAGTATCTGACAAAGCTGCTGCGATCCCTCAGCAGTGGGGGCAAGAATGTGAGTTTCTTCAATTGTACATACAAGCTTTTGAAGATCTAACTGCTCCTGGCATACAGCTGTGATGGGAAGCAGATGACTGAACCATTGTTCTTTTCAAACATGCAGTAAAGCATGTTCTATCATCTTAATCTTATTCTAGTGAGCATCAGAAATCAAGTTGGAACAAAACAGATTGTTACATCCAGAGAATTAAGAAAAGCTTTGTAAAGCAAGGAGCTACATCTCTCTTGAGCTGAACAGACTCCAGTTAATCAAATATTTTTATTTGCCTCTATAAGAGCATTTGTTATTGTGGATCTTGGGTATTGGATGATTTAGCTCTGCACTATTCTCTGTATGGGGTTTCATCAGACAGCGTGGTGTATTAGGGTAAACTGCTTTGTAGACAGAAGCCAGTGAAAGCAAATCCTTTTGATTCTTAGAAATGTTGAGTGCTTCTTTTTTTGTATTTTGATGCCTACAAGGCATTCTAGTGATAATGGTAATGGCAAGACTTCTCCTTTCAGTGAAATATTTCAGTGTTAATATGGAGCTTAAGTAATGACTGCTCCCTGTTTTGCTGCCCCTTTGCAGCAAGGATATATAAAAAAAGGCAGTTTCTTGGTGTGTAAAGCAGACTGAGTGGAGTTACAGCGTATTTGTAATTCATAGTCTTTCCCATAACAGCCTTGTATATTCTGTCTTTGCAGTGTACTGCCAGCACAGCTTGTATGTGTATTTATGGACTTCTTTCCTTTGTGCTGACATCACTGGAATTACACACGTTGGGCAATCAGCAGGTAAGCATCCGAGACCCTTTGCATTTGTTACATAATTTAAAATAACCTGTCATAACTGATGCTAATTGCCTATTAAATTGTAATCCTGCATTTCAGACTGCAAGCTTTATGTGGCTTAGGGAGACCCAAATGAGTGATTTGCTGTTTTTCCTACTGCATTTACACCATGCAAATCTAGTAAACACCTCCACAGACTGGCAGATTAGTAATGAAAGAGCACATCATGCTTTTGAAGTCCTATGGATATGAAACTAATTGTTGATCTGTTGTTCCCAAACCAATGGAAATAAATAATACAAACTCCATTTCTGAGTTGGATTGGGCATTTTACAGCCCTCTGCAGATATCATGGACGTGTTTTTGTGGCGAGTTCATTCATGATGAGGAGCATGGCTTTAGGTTGTGGTCTGGGGCTGGGTGTGTTGGGTGTGTTTTGGCCCCAGGAGGTAGTTACATCTTGGTGGGTAAACATGGAAACTCAAATTCCAAAGATGTGGCGGAACCTGGTTGGGACAAAATCCTCCTGTGTAAAGTAGCTTTGATTTTTTCCATCCTATCTTCCTTTGTAGGATATAATTGATGCTGCGTGTGAAGTTCTGGCAGCTTCCAGCATTCCTCAGCTCTTCTGGAAGACGGTGAGTGCGTTTGCAACTTGTTTGACTTACCTTGTTTATGACCTGATAAAAGATTCCCTTTTAGGAAAGGAACAGGCTGCTTGTATTTAGTGAGTTGGTTTCTAGGAGGGCCTGAGGAGCAAATGTTCATTTGCATCTATCTTTGATTTACTTTTGCCCTTTCCTGCCTTTTAGGTACAGCCTTGACTTTACACTTGAAAAGGATACTGGAACGAATTTTAATATAGGTGATAGTTGATAGCAGGGCTGGGGCTGCAAGGATTGAACTAACTGCTGGCAAGAGCATTGTGCTTTTTCTGTTGTCACAGAATTAGGATGATATGTAATGCCTTACAGTCTTACTTCCTGCCTTATACTTGCAGACTGCCTCATGCTTTAGTCTGTGCAAGTGTGATCTCCAGTCATTGGAATGATACTTTTGTGCATGATTAATGTTAAATGTACAGCTTAAAAAGGAACTGTAACCTTGTGCTATACTGAGGCCCTTTTAGCTTTTCTTTTTAGTAATAAGACATTTGTTTTCTGTTTCCACCACCAGGAACCTACTGCAGGTCTGGGTATTATCCTGGACAGTGTTTGTGGGATGTTCCCCCACCTTCTCACTCCTCTCCTTCAGCTGCTCCAAGCCCTTGTGTCTGATAAATCTACTGCAAAAAAGGTACAAAATATCTCTTGGTGTTTGGGAGATGATTTATTTCAAGTCAGGGATGACATGCTCTGTGATTCTTTCTTTCCATTACATGTGCTTATCTCAATTGCAGTCTTAGGTAACAGACATAAGCTTTTGTCTAAGAACAGCGGACACGACTCCTTCAGTTGTGTGCTGTTGCAGGATGCTGTTTTCTGGCTTTTAGAAAACTTTTCAGCTTTAATGGTTGAAGACTAAGATGCTAATTTTCAGGTGGTACTTGCTTGGTTCATTAGATGAAACTTGTCTGAACATGAGGGCTGTGTAATAATATTTTGCTAGGGTTGATATATTAAAAGAATATTGTACACCTCAAGTAAACTTGCCTGTTACTGGAAATGACCTGATTGATAAATTTTTAAGAAGCTCTGCTCTTTGGCTGTGTTGTTGAAGCTCTCTCTGATGCAGGTATACAGTTTCCTGGATAAAATGTCCTTCTATATTGAGCTGTACAAGCACAAACCTCCAGATGTGATCTCCCATGAGGATGGCACACTGTGGCGAAGACAGGCTCCAAAGCTCCTTTATCCTCTTGGTAAGGAAACTGCACTTCACTTTTTCTTATTGAAATGCTTTGGGAAATTTAGCTCTTTCTTTACCTGGCTTCTAACTCATGGGTAAATTTGTGATTTTGTTTCACCTGCTTCTTCAATCTCTAGGACTAGGTCAGACAAATCTACGGATACCTCAGGGAACAGTGGGCCAAGTGATGCTGGATGATCGGGCTTATTTGGTACGGTGGGAGTATTCCTACAGCAGCTGGACTCTGTTCACCTGTGAGATTGAGATGCTGCTCCATGTTGTATCAACAGCAGGTGAGACAGGCTGGGAGTATAAAAGAGAGTAAATAATTATTAATTGGTGTCAATTTGAGGTTAGTAGTAGGACTGAACAGCTCTGAGTACATTTGGAAGAGCATGGAATACTTTTTCAGAAACCTGATAATTATGATTATTATCCTGTAAAATTCACTGCAAAAGGCCAAGAGCATGTAGTGAAATGAGATACATTTTAGATGAGGGAAAAGTTGAGATAGATAAACAAATGTTTTTTGATATGGGAGATGGATTGTTTTGAATCATGTGGGTATGTGGTAAGATAAATGTGCATTGTTCCAGGCTTGATTACTGCTGAAGTACGATTTTGCATTCTAATGTTTGGTTTTCTTTACCCAGATGTGATTCAGCATTGCCAGAGGGTCAAGCCCATAATTGATCTGGTTCATAAAGTCATCAGCACTGATGTATCAATAGCAGATTGTCTTCTGCCAATCACATCACGAATCTACATGCTCCTGCAGAGGTGAGTGACTGACAGCAGAGGTACCTAAGCAGATAGAGTGACCTGGAAGGATAGCTGATTGCTTATTTTGCCAAGAGCTTTACAAGATGTGTGTCAGTGCTTGAACTCCCTAAGACTGGTGTGTTCAGCTGTCAAAACTGTTCTGGTTACACTTAGGTTAATGTTTCGATACAGCAGAATGGCCCCTCTTCTACTTCTTTCCTGAAAGGTTTGCAATTTTATCCCTTTAAAGGCAATTTTGATTAGTAGCTATATTTACATTAAAGGGGGATAAAACATAGCATTAGAGCAGTAACTCACAGGTTTTAAAGCAGTTGTACTTATTAACTCCTCCCAGAGTTAACTGCCAGGGAAGTGATGTTCAGCTGTATAATTATTGTTTGCTGTGACAACCTGCTGTCTTGGCAGCCTTGCTCTGGCAGTAAATTGATCTGACTCAGGTGTGAGGGGGAGGTGGCAAGTCTAGACTGAAAGTGCAGACTCTGCATTTAACTGCTTAAATTTTATATATGTGTACTTCAGTGAGAGGGAAAGAAGCCTTTTTATTCAAAAACCAGACTAGACCACAGGTGGCAGTGCTTTTCTTCATGCATGCTGTTTCTCTTTTGTAGGCTAACAACTGTAATCTCTCCCCCTGTGGATGTTATTGCTTCTTGTGTCAATTGCTTGACAGTCCTGGCTGCTCGGATGCCAGCCAAGGTGAGGAAAGGGCCTGCTGGTGAGAACTAGTACATTTATATGTAAATGAGAAGGAGTATCTGTACCTCTTCTCTTGCAGGTTTGGACTGACCTTCACCACACGGGGTTCTTGCCATTTGTTGCCAATCCACTGTCCAGTATGAATCACATGATTAGGTATTCATGTTCCCCACCACATTTTTTTTGCCTAACTGATGCATAACATGCAGTAAGAACTTTTTGCTCGTGTGCAATCTCTGCACCTGACATCTCTCACTCATGTCAGAATCCTGATATTTGTGTGATGAACTCTCTTGCTCATTTCACAGTGCAGAGGGAATGAATGCTGGGGGCTATGGAAACCTATTGATGAGCATGGAACAGCCCCAAGGCGAGTACAGTGTTACCATCTCCTTCCTGAACCTGGTAACAACTCTTGTCCGGGTGAGTGCTTCTGGAGTGCTCTGATGTGACACCAGCTCTGAGCTGTTATGATTGAGAAGTGAATGTGATCTCAGCCATGTCTGAGATCAGTGCAGCAGGGCTCTCTCAGTAATCTTTGCTTGACTCTCCCTTCTGCACTGCTGTTTGTGCTTTCTCTGATCTGATTCTTACAAAAAACCATTTTGACTCGTCTCAAATGACTACAAAAGACTAGAAATTGCTTGTAAACCTATGTCCCTGTGTTCCATGGTTTTCTCACTTCAAAGACACTAAGGAATATCTTTCTCCAAAAGTTTTCTTGTTCCCCTCCTGGTTAAATAACATTTCTGTTTCTCCTAGGGACAACTTGGTAGCACCCAGAGCCAAGGCCTGGTGCCCTGCATCGTGTTTGTTCTGAAGGAGATGTTACCAAATTACCACAAATGGAGATACAACTCTCATGGAGTGAGAGAGAAAATCGGTAAGGATGTTAAAAGGGGGAGTAGGAGGGGAAGGGAATAAAAGGGATCACCTGCCTTCTTTTTTCTAGCAGCCATTTGGGCTTTGCATTGTACATCTCCTGATATTGTTAGATGCTGTGATTTGTTTGAAAATACTAGGAACGGGACAAAAGTTTTCAAAAACTGAGTAGTCCATTTCATCTCTGTTTTAGGGTGCCTAATTCTGCAGCTGATCCATGCTATACTGAACTTATGCCCTGAAATGGATCCTCGCAGCAGGTAAGACAGGTGAGAGGTCTCACACCTGCAGTAGCTTGGTTTACAGTGCAGGAATCAGTGTCATTTTGTTTCAGGTTTTGAATTCAAATGACTAGGAGGGATCTGGCATAGCTGTGTATTGCTGGTTTCAGCTCTTTGCTGCATTACTGAGTACAGGAAGGGTAGCAAAACATTAGAGACAGAGCAAATCACGTTGGTTTCTAGAACTTCTGGTTAAAAAAAGAAAAGAGTACATAGATTACTTGGGACAGACTGCCATCCACTTTCCTATTTGGTATACTCTGGTGAAAATAGAAGGGAGAGTAAAGGAATGGTCAGTGGGGGTGTAGAAATAAGGAGGTTACTTCGTGGTAGTTTTCTAAGTGCAATGTGGCAAAATGCCTCAAGTGCTTCTGGTGACACTGTCCTGTGTTTGTGTCACAGCAATGCCCCCAGCCTGCAGTCCCTCTGCATCTTCAGCCTGGCCAACACGGAGGCAGGGCAAGCTGTCATTAACATCATGGGAATTGGGGTGGACACCATTGACATGGTAATGGCCTCCCAGTCCAGCAGGTGAGTGGGGTGTGGCTGTTTGAGCAGCTTCTGTGTGCTGGCTCTGAGTGAAAATGTCCTGTAACTCTGATGGAGTTTCCTCTTTGAATGTTGTGCAAATAATAAATGTTGGTTGTGAACACAGTTCCTTACTCTGGTTTCTCTTTGGGAGCAGTGATGAGTCCCAAGGCCAAGGCCAGCTGCTGATCCAGACAGTTAAGCTGGCGTTCTCCGTTACCAACAACGTCATCCGGCTGAAGCCCCCGTCCAGCGTGGTGTCTCCCCTGGAGCAGGCACTCACTCAGCATGGTGGGTACTGCTCCCTGGGGCAGCCTGGGAGCTCTGCTTCTGGGTGATCTGCAAATGGCACTGTGTGTCTCATCACAAACACTAGTTAAGGTTTCCAGGTTACAAAAAGTGGTTGTTACTGATGGGAGAAGGCCTCTTCTCCTTCCTCTAAGGCATTCTTCCGCTCTGGGACAGCTTTTAAAGGATTAATCAAACATGGCTTATTGTTTGCTGCTTTGTAATGAGATTAGTGTAATTACAGAATATACTAAATCAGCTGCTGTTAATGCCTCTGGCTGGACCCATACCATGTTCTTTTGGGAGATCAGCTTAGTTCTCTTCTTCTGCTGTGGAAATCATTATTTGGTAAATATTTATGTCTTCTTGTTTCTTCTCTTTGATTTTGTGTTCTCTCCAGGTGCTCATGGAAACAACCTTATTGCTGTCTTGGCCAAATACATCTACCACAAGCATGACCCTGCACTTCCACGCCTGGCCATCCAGCTGCTCAAACGACTGGCTACAGTAAGATAAGACACGTACCAGTGCTCCTTTGCTTCTTACCTTGTGACAGATTCCACCACTGAAATTTTTTTCAAATAATCTCGTCAGACTTTTTAGTATCAGGGAGCTTAGTGCAAGTCAGTTGAAGCAGGGTGGACTGACTTGTAAGTTAGGGCACATGAAAAATCATCTAAAGGATCCTTTAGTTTTTTAATGTGATCTGCTGTTTCAGAAGTTACTCAGCACTCACTGAGAGGCATCCCATGAGTGGGGTTTTTTCTGCAAAATATTTGCACCTCCAGTTGTTCTCTTCCCAATTTTTGACCAACTTTCTCAAGTCACACTCTTAAATTCAATTCCTACACCTTTCTACCTGGAATTTTACCATCTTACTGAGAAGAGTATCCCATTTAAGTTTTATTGGGACCTTTCAACTTTTAGACTTCTGGACTCGGTAAAAGTAGACTTTAGACTTACAAAGCCTTTTACACTTACTCTTTTCATCTGCTAAATGTCACAATATTTGTAGCTTTCTTAAAGCATATAAATCCAGATATGGGCTTATTTATTTCAAGAAATGTAATTCCAAAACTGTTTTTTTCTTTGTCTTTTCTATTTCTTTTGTAACATTTGAGAAATAGGTGAGGACAGAGTAGAATTGCTCAAGAGGAAAATTTGGATCACTTGTCAAGCTTCTTCCTGCTTAATGACAATTTACTTTGATAGGCTCATAGATTCAATATTAAATACTTTTGCATTTCAATACAATCACCTTTTATGTAGAATTAAGCATTCTCTACAGCATGTTTATTTTTCCCTCTGCTGTTTGTTTCCATGGGCAGGTTGCTCCCATGTCTGTGTACGCCTGCCTGGGCAGTGATGCTGCTGCCATCCGCGACGCCTTCCTCACCCACCTGCAGAGCAAGATCGAGGACATGCGCATCAAGGTCATGATCCTGGAGTTCCTCACAGTTGCAGTGGAGACACAACCTGGGCTCATTGAGCTGTTCCTGAACTTGGAAGTGAAGGATGGCAGTGATGGGTCAAAGGTACAATAGCAGATACTCGCCTGAGGACTCACTGGCGTTTTTTTGCATGTAACTGCACTGAATGCTAAAATCTGATGGTTCTTACTTGTAACCTGATGTGCTTAATGTAAAGATAAATGCAGGTTGTGTTTGTATTTAATGGATGTGGTGTTATCCCAGTTTGACTTTTCCCTGTAACCAAAGAGAAACTTTCCCCAGTATTTCAAGGCAGATACTGAGTTAGCAACAGAACATCTACTAAGACCAAGGGTGCCTATGACCATCCCTCTTCATTCTGTGTGCTTTTCTTTAAGCGACCTTAAAACACTCGTCCATGACACTCTGGCAGTGAGAAAGCTAAAGTTTTGGGTACAATGGACAGTATAGATCTCCAGCATTATAACCTCTTGTAACCTCGTCTCCTTTTGCTTTAGGAATTCAGCCTTGGGGAGTGGAGTTGCCTCCAAGTGGTGTTAGAGCTGATTGACTCCAAACAGCAGGAGAGGTACTGGTGCCCTCCTCTCCTGCACCGCGCTGCCATCGCCTTCCTGCACGCGCTGTGGCAGGACCGCCGTGACAGCGCCATGCTCGTGCTGAGGACAAAGTGAGTTGGTGTTCCTCGACAAGGCATTTTCCTTCCTCTTTTCCAAAATGCTCTCTCTGTGGTTTATCAGACTTTTCATGGACATTTGCATCTTAATCAGTGTGTGGTGAGGGTACGCAGTGTGTGGGTTTTGAGTGTGGAAGATGAGAAGTCCCAGTGTGTCAGAAGCAAATATATTTCTGTTTCTTTTATACAAAGCTAAATGAACTTGTATTTACTAAAGCATATTTTCTACAAAGTTTGGGACACTCAAAATGCTGTTAGGCACGTGGCATGAGGGAGATAACTGATAATACTTTTGTTTATGTCTTTTAGGCCAAAGTTTTGGGAAAATTTAACTAATCCCCTCTTTGGGACCCTTCCTCCACCTTCCGAATCATCAGAGGTGAGTTACATCCAAACAAAATGAAGGGATTTATGTACTTCTCAGAAGAGGTTTCTAAGTGATGTGTGTGGCTGTTCCCTCTGCTTGCAGCTTCCTAAAAGGATCTGTGACCAAGTGGGTTAAACACAGGCAGAAGATGAAGTGAATGCTGTCTGGCTTTTCACAGTCTGGGCAGCCATGAACTGTCTTTTGAAGTTCTCTGCTATTTATTCACATATGAAATGAAAATAGCTGTGTGGCAGCTGTGGTAACACTCACTGTAGAAGGTGTGCTGTCTGAAGTGTATCCATAATCTGGGCTCAGGCTGACTGGTATCATGGAAGAATTGATTAGGTTCTTGTTCTTCTTTTCTGTGTGAGTTTTTCGCTTCATTCTGAAAGCCCTGTGCTCTCACTCAAGAGTTTGAACTCTGAGCACAGTATTCTGTCCCTATTGTCACCAGTCTGTGGTCAAAGTGACATAAGTATTGCTGTTGGGGGAGAAGTAAGTCTCCTGCAGAACTGGAGTATCAGCCATCCCAAGTGGGTGGGTAGGGATAAATCAAAATTTCACTTACCCTGTAGAGCTCAGATTTTGATTTTTTTTTTTGGTTGCTTGGGTTTGTGTTTTTTTTGTCTTCATAGCTCAGTGTCTTGGATACCTGTGCCTTAATAATGAAAATCATCTGCTTGGAGATCTACTATGTTGTCAAGTGAGTCTTTGGTAGTCTCTCCTTCATCCCTGTAGTTTTTAGTTATCTAAACTGTGTGTTAACTCTTGATACACCATATGGACTTTGATGGGCAAAGCACATGTAATCCTGTGAAAATCCAGGGGTGATTCATGAACACATTGCAAACATTCATTTGAGATTCTTGCAATCACCAATTGCAGAAAGATATTACAATTCTTCTGCAGCCTTTAGGTGAGAATGTATCAGTATTTTCCTTGTATCCTGAAAGAAGAACATGCAGTATTTATTAAAACTAATTGTCAACTAAGCTCAGTAAGCCTGTAGTGATTGAAGCACATTTAGTAGTTTTCTCCCACTTGATTTGTTTTCTTAAAAGTAACAGCTGTTTCATATGTTGGAAAGTCAGGATTAACTAAAATCTGTTATAAAAAAAATAAGAGATTTTCTTCAGGGATCATGTTTTTCCTTCTTATTTGATGCAAAAAGTGGGATTCCCTGCACAGGTCAAATCTGTGGAATAACCTTCACATGCAAGCTGTGTCCTTGGCCTTCCTCCCTCAATCTCAGAAGTAGTATATTTTCTGACCCAAGAATAAATGAAGATAACTTCTCCTCTTGATTTGGTCAGGGGCTCGCTGGATCAGTCTCTGAAAGACACGCTGAAGAATTTCTCCACCAAAAAGCGCTTTGCCTACTGGTCAGAGTACGTGAAGTCCCTGGCACAGCACGTGGCAGAGACCGAGGGCACCAGCTGTGCCTCCGTCACCGAGTATCAAATGCTCATCTCAGCCTGGC
This sequence comes from Promerops cafer, assembly GCA_013398275.1. Classification (NCBI taxonomy): domain Eukaryota; kingdom Metazoa; phylum Chordata; class Aves; order Passeriformes; family Nectariniidae; genus Promerops; species Promerops cafer. Next base: position 121,541 of record VZSE01001178.1, on the reverse strand, counting down.
GGATGCTGCTCATCATCTCCACAAGCCATGTAAGGGCTGCCTCTTACCTTGCCTGAGAGGCTAAAATGAACTTTTTGAATAATACAAATGTCAACAGCTTCCTAGGGCCAGCTAAGCAGAATTCACTGTTTTTTTTCTTTCAGTTTTGTTGTGTGTGTGAACACAGTACAGGTTGGCATGAGCATGGTGCAAGAGGTTAGAGTGGGTGGTGTTTTGCTGTTTGATCAAAATGAGCATATTGTCTTCTCAGCAGAGGAGGGAGGTAGTAAATTTTTAGAGGGTTTCTAAGTAATTCTGTCATCCTGACAAGCTTTTCCTTTGTTGAGTGAGGCAGGGATGCACCATTAAACAATTAGTCATTGCCAGCTTCTTGTCAATGGTAATGTAGGACTAAAGTGATGTCTGTAAAACTCAGCAGCTATAATATTGATGGATTCTTAAAGTAACCAATTAAAACAGCAAACTGATTAGGCTGCTTAGAAGATGCACCTTTTGTTGTGCTGATTGATCTTTATCTTTGTTGATTTAGGCCGATACCATGCATCTGACTGATTCTGCAGTTCATCAGCAGTTGTTTCTGGATGTGCTAAATGGCACCAGGGTTTTGGTAGGTGTTGCTTCCTATCAGTTCTTTAATTTCCTAATTGCTTATCTTCTTTGCACTATTTCTGCAGATGCTTGTAATCATAGGGTTTTTTAGATCCTGTGAAAATGGGCTGAACCAGAGTCTGTCTGTATGAACTTATGAGCTGCTTAAATCCTTGTTTTGTATGTGTCATTCTTGTCATCACTAAATGACCCTGCGAGGGTCCTGGCTCTGGTCCCCTCAGTTCTGCTGAAGAACAGATGTGGTCATTTGGTGGTGCTGTTTGGGCTGAGAATTTCTGAAGTGTTTCCATGTGTGAGTGTTCCAGCTGTAACTCTTACAGTATTTCTCCATAGCTCCAAGTTCCCATGTCAGTGCCCTGTCTGCAGCTGGGGTCTATGCTGTGTACCCTTCTTCTGATCCTGCTCAAGCAGTGGAAAAGGTAGGTATTTTGTTTGGATAATTGTTAGTCACTGCTAGAAATAAAAACTTGGGAAGTCATGTTTAAATAAAAATTTGTGAGATTGTCGAAATGTTTTGCTCTAGTGAGAATCCCTTTGTGATCTGGGGAGAAAACGGAAGCCTTATCATTGAATTCTCTTTTGGGATGACAAATGTCTCTTGGTTGTTGCTGAAATTGTGAGAAATCTCTGGTAGCAGTACACTTAATTTGGTTTCCTGCTTGCTGGTGAAAAGTAGCAAAAGAGCTTTTGTGATAGTTAGTCCTGCTTTCTCATTCTGATTCTCACAATGAAGGGAAAATGCATTCTCTCATTCTGTGGAGTGTCTTTAGTGAGATCCAGGTGGTGACTTAAACTTTACTTTGAAGAACTGCTTTTATTTTTAGGGGTCATATAACTTATGATCCACACAGCTCATTCAAGCCAATATATTTATTGAGGGATCTTGTCTAATCTGAAGAGCTCTCCCTTTTTGTTGTCAGCGAGTTGAGTTCTGTGGATAAAATCATAAACTCCTTGACGCAGATTCTGGAGGGAGTACTACAGGCAGATCAGCAGATGATGGAGAAAACCAAAGCCAAAGTGTTCTCAGCTCTTATCACTGTTCTGCAAATGAAGGAGATGAAAGGTGAGGTGGTGCATGTGCAGGTGTTGAGGTGCCAGGGCTGAACACACCTTACACCCAGCATGTGCAAGATAAACACATGGTGCTGGTAGTAGTGCAGGGTGTTGAATGTAGTCACCAGCCTGTGGGACTTCTCTCCTTTTTTCTTCTGTTCTCTAGCTACTTTTGGAAAGAGGTGAGGTTTATCATCCATTCACTCCATGTCCATGTCTTCCCTTCTCTTGTCTTTCCCTGACAATAACCTCTGTTTGATGTTTAGTTCCTGTATGTTTTTGGAAACAGCTCAGTGGATGTGTAAGTCAGGCTCTCTCAGAGTGACTGTAGAGCTTAGATTCTGACATGGATTTCTAGTTAGAGGTAACAAAAGACCCAAACACAAGACAGGGTGCCTTTTGTTACAAACCACAGAAACCAGTCTGGTCATTACTCCTGTCCCGTGTGGGACATCTGGCATTGCAGTAGCACTTGAAGACCCTCAGTGGAATCTGGGCAATATTTCTCTGTGCAACACATACAGAGGCAACTGTGATTAAAAGTGTGTCAGATTACTTGTCTGTGTTCCTTGTCCCACTGCTTTGGCTCTGCAAACCTGTGCGTTTTGAAAAATAAGTAGAAAGTGGAGGGTTGGTTTGATTTTGTTTTCTTTGCTGTTGAATTTGAGTTTCTAGTCATGCTGGTAAAAGGTGGGGCAATTAGTTATAATGGTTTTGATAAGAATGTTGTATTTATGTGGATTCACAGACCATGGACTGCACCCAATCTGCATAGGCTGATACCAGCAGTCTCAAGCAGTGGGTGGGAATTGCTGTGGTGGAATAATCTGTCCATAGTAGTGCTTGATTTGTGTTTTGACATGTCATGACTTTATATGACTTTGTATGACAAAAACTACATGTTTTTGTTATCTAGATGAATATAATCCCTTAATATATCCTCCTAGATATAAATATCTAACTTAGTCTCAGCTCCTCACATTGTTTTGTAGGTTTTGAAATGAGAACAGAATAAATGCTAATTCCAAGAAATGTGGCTCAGTGGTGTTACCAGTTAAACTGGAAAGCTGAGTACAAGGACTGTGTGTTAACTGGTGTCTGTTGTGTGTGTCACAGTGAATGACATCCCCCAGTACCCCCAGCTGGTGCTGAGTGTGTGTGAGACTCTCCAGGATGAGGTCATTGTGCTTTTGGACCAGACTCGGCACAGCCTGACCTTGGGAGATGCTGCAGATGACAAGGACAGTATGGAGACTGATGATGCCTCCCGAGTAAAGCACAAGGACCAGCGAGATGGGGTAAAGTAAAGGACCTGTTCCTCTGCTCTGCAGTCTTGTCTCTTCTCTCTAGCCAAAAGTTCTGTAATGCTTGGAACAACTTTCCCTTGTGGCCTGCTGCCTTCAAAGGAAGTTTCAGCAGTTTCTATTTCAGAATTACTTGATGTTTTCTTGGCTCACATCAGTCTGGGAAGTTGATTGTTGCTGCCTCTTCTTCAGATGTGTCCTAAAAATCATTGTCATGAGTGCTAATACAGCCAAGAGGTGTACAGAGTATAATACAAGGGATACCAGGAGCCTTCATTTGTGATTCTGAGAATGATTGAACTTCAGGTTGTGTTAGTAAATGTTTTTGAGATTTTTCTTGGTGCAATCCTGTACCTACCTACCTTTCCTTGTCACTGCAGGTGTGTGTTCTGGGTCTGCACCTGGCTAAGGAGCTCTGTGAAGTGGATGAAGATGGAGACTACTGGCTGCAGATTACTAGGAAAGTCCCTGTGCTTCCTACCATCTTTGCTGCACTGGAGATCAGCCTGAGAGTTAAACAAAACCTTCACTTCACAGAGGCCTCGTTACATTTGCTGCTGACCTTAGCAAGGACTCAGCAGGTGAGAGATGCAGAGAAGTGAGAGTGCATAGCTGTACACTTTAAATAAGAAAAGTCTGTCTCGTTTTTTATCTCATTATCCTGTCTGTGATGCGGCTGAACGATGAGCTGTAGATAAAGGGGTATTTTTTGGAGACTGGCAAGCAGCAGGTCCTGTATGTACACCTGCTTAGTGTGCCTTGTTCTCCATAGTGGGATGTCTGGGAAAAGCTGAGCCAGCCAGGCAGACCTGTCTTTTAGAGCAGGCACTTTCACTGAATGGATTCTGCAATGCAAATACCCGCTCGTTAAACCATCATTGAGTGTTGGAACCTGCTTCTTCATTAGTTTTAATAAAGTGTTACTTATCTATTTCAAATTCAACTTGTGTGGGGCTTTAGGTGAAAACAAGGTTGTTCCAAACCCCTTTGCAAAGAAATTTGTACATACCAGAGCTGGCGATGAATGGAATTTTGAGTACAGTTATGCAGGTTCGATTTTGCTTTTCTTGATGTTGAACTTTTGACACCACAGAGGTGTGTGTAGATGAAAGTTCTGTAAAAGGGTGGTGACAGTGCAAAGGACAGAAATATCTACTGCAACACAAGCCTCTTAAGTCTCAGAGAGCAGAGGCACAGATTCCAACAGCAGTCTGTTCTTGTAGGGAGCAGCAGCAATGGCTGGAGCTGGTGTCACTCAGAGTGTCTGCCTGCCCCTCCTGAGCGTGTACCAGCTCAGCACAAATGGAGCCATTCAGGTGGGTGCTGCTTCCTTCATTCTGGCTGGGAATGCACCCAGAGAGCTTCCCATGCCCTTGCAGGCTGTGGCTGGAGACTGCCAGAATGGTGTGGAGGGAAAAAAAGTTGCTTATTTTTGTATGTGATTTGTTCAGACATCTGCTTCATCCCGGAAGTCCCTGGATGCCCCCTCCTGGCCTGGGGTCTATCGCCTCTCCATGTCCCTGATGGAACGTCTTCTCAAAACACTGAGATACAACTTCCTGACAGAAGCGCTGGACTTTGTGGGTGTCCATCAGGAGAGGATCCTTCAGGTGTGCCACCAACTGCCTCTGTGCTTCACCTGGCTCCTCTGTTCCAACAGCAGTGGAAATGAGTCAGAAAGGGCAGAAGCACTGAAAAGTCATTCCTGCTTTGGGAAGGGTTACAGTGGAAATAGCTGTGAGAGGAGGATGGGATGTTATTCCATCTGTCCCTTATCTGTCATGGCCCTGATTTACTTCTCTCTCCTTCCCAGTGCCTGAATGCAGTACGGACTGTGCAGAGCTTGGCCTGTCTGGAAGAGGCTGATCATACTGTTGGATTCATTCTTCAGCTTTCAAATTTCACAAAGGAGTGGCATTTCCACCTGCCACAGCTTATGAGGGACATGCAGGTAGGAATCAGGATATTGCTGTGGATAATACATTGCCTTGGAGTGCAGGGATTTGGTTGTCTTAAGAGAAAATGGCACTATATCACTTTTTTATTACCACTCCTTTAATGAGAATTACAGCTGAAGTTATTTAACTGCCCATTCTGTCAGTACCTTGTCTCAAGTAAGGAAATGTAACTGTTGGGAGAGAGTGAAGTGTTAGCTTGGAAAAGTAAATTGGGGAATTCAGTGGCTTACTTTCAGTTCTTAGTGCCAGGTGATTTCAACAAAATACTGGGAAATTAAGAGATTGCGTGGATCCTTTATGATCACAGTGCTATGTTTGGATTTTCTAGCTTCCAGCAGTGGCAGTGAGTAGATGAGGTTTGAGCTTTTATGAGGTCTCTCCCTGACTTTATTTCTTTCAGGTGAATCTGTGTTACCTGTGCCAGGCCTGTACCTCTCTCCTGCACAGCCGTAAAATGCTCCAGCACTACCTGCAGGTGAGGATCCTACACCTAACTTTAAGTGTTGCATGACCATGCTCCCTGTTAGAAGGGAGCATTATTCATTATCAAGGGTCTTGGATATTGAATGGATTATTGATAATCCTCGTGGTGATTATTGACACCCATCAACAGTTAGGATTTGCATTTCTTCACAGCGAAAAAAAGATGTGCAGAGAGTAGTCTGGACTTTGAAAACCTTTGGACTGTGTAAAGCCAGTCCTAGATAACCAGTAGCCTGTGGTGAATGGTCTGTTGTCATAAGGAGGCTGCATTGCTGTAGGACTCTGGAGTGCTATTAATTAAGCCATTGTTGACCCGATGTCCTTGATTTGATTTAATTTGTTAAAGAGAGATAGTTCTTGTTCTTGGGACATCTTCAGATGCACGAGGTGGAGATGATGCATTGTTGCTGCAGTGTTCTTCAGCATGGCTCAGGTTTGGTGTGTTGATCATTCTTTTTCCTGAGTATGGAATCTAAACAGCCTCTGCAGCTGCCTCCCTGCAATGCAGTGTCTCCCCAGCCCACACTAACTGTAGATTCTCAGCAAGTGACAGACTTTGGGTGTCTTATTTCCTCATTGTCTTTGTTCACAGTGTATTTTTTTTTCTCCAAACGTTTGTCTTAGTGCGAATCAATCATACCTGTATTCAGGACTTTCTCCTTTCTTTCTCCACAGACAAAAAACGGCGATTCCCTTCCATCCAGCGTGACTCCCCGAGTGCAGCGGAATCCTCAGGCCTCCTCCAAACACCCCAGCCCCGAGTCAGAGGCAGCAGAGCAGAAGGCCCTGCTCACAGTGCAGTACAGCCTCCTCAAAATCCTCAGCAAGTCTCTCGCTGCCCTACGCCATTTCACCCCTGATGTCTGCCAGATCCTCCTTGACCAGGTGGGTGCTCCAAAGCGGGGGAGTTTCCAGCATTTCCAGGGATGTTCTGGATGTGTGTGTTCTGCTTGATACAGTGACCCCACTGTATGCCTGTCTGCTACTCTGGACAGAGCAGGAAGGCAGGAGACAAGGAATCTTCCTTGGGAATCAGGCACTGCACAGTGTGAAGGGAAGACTTGGCTGAGATTTTGTGTGATCAGCACAAGGCTGTGTATGTGTGACCTTACTGGAGCAGACAATAACCCAGTTGGTTTGTACCTTCAGTATACCATTCTTAAGGAAAAATCCTCTTGTCATCCTCCCATGGTGGTGTGACCCAATGCCTGGGTCTCCAGGTTCAGAAAAGGAAGGTTTAATCCTTGATTCTGGCAGTGTCCTGCTGCTAACTGTTGGGTAGGGAATGTCCTTCTGTGCCTCTGGGAGCAGCCAGTACTTTGGTGTGCCAGTGATGGCAGCTGTGTGAGGAGAGCAATGGAGTCTGATGGTGCAGTGCTGTACAGTACACTTTACTGCTCCAGCTGCACACCTGAGACTTGGGAAATTATCACAGTGCTTCTATTTCTCCATATAAAAAGTGTGATAAGGGACTGGGTATTCCTGTTCCTATGGCAACACCATACTCATGGCCTCCAGGGTCTCACTCTTCTTTCTGTTCCTCCACAGTCGCTGGACCTTGCTGAGTACAACGTGCTCTTTGTCTTGAGTTTCACCACACCAGCCTTTGATTCAGACGTTGCACCTTCCTTTGGGACCCTCCTTGCCACAGTCAACGTGGCCCTGAACATGCTGGGAGAGGTACTGGCCCTTTCTGTGTCTGGGAGCACGGCAGTTGCAGTGATCCCAGAGTGCTCATTCAGCTGATACTGTCAAGAGCATGAGTAGTTCTTTCCTATCTCCTGTCTCTAATGCCTGTCTTTTTTTCCCTCGAAGATGGATAAGAAGAAAGAGCCTTTCCCTCAGGCTGCAGGGCTGAATATGCAAGAGGGAACCAAAACCCTCAAGTAAGTTTCTAGTTACTTGGTGTAGTTACAGCCAAGCAGTAGTCCAAGCTCCTCAGATCAGAACTGAAGTTGAGAGGCATTTGTTTATCTTTGTACATCCCTTGTGCGTAAAGTCTCCCAATAACTATTTGACCTAGAAACCAGAGTGTGCTGACCTTTTTGGCTCCTGCTGATTTGTGTTTCTTTGCACAGGTCTCTGCTCATGTTTACAATGGAAAACTGTTTCTACCTGCTCATCTCCCAGGCTGTGCGGTACCTGCGGGACCCAGCTGTGCACCCCCGGGACAAGCAGCGGATGAAGCAGGAGCTCAGCTCAGAGCTGGTGAGCGCCTTGTGCTGTCCCCTCATTGTTCAGTGTGTGTTGTCTGTGGCTGCCCATTTCCCAGCATGACTGAGCAGCCTTGGGCTGCTCATGCTGGCACATGCCTGTGCCACAGCACCCTGTTAGGGGAGGGAGAGGGCGTGTGGTGGAGCGAAGTTGACTTGTTACACACTTTGATTTCAGAGTACGCTGCTCTCCAGCCTGTCCCGTTACTTCCGCCGGGGTGGTCCCTCTTCACCTGCCAGCGGGGTCCTTCCCTCTCCCCAAGGAAAGTCTGCCTCCAAGCTGGGTCCAGAGGGGCAGGAGCCCTTGTTTCAGCTCGTGCAGGCCTTTGTCCGGCACGTGCAGAGATAGATCCTGTCCTGGGCCTGCCTCCCTTGTCAGGACTTGCAGCGGAACAATTCACGTCCACCACAGAAGGCATCACCTTTGGCAGAGCTGTAATGAGGACTGGGAAGGGAGGGAGGCCAGGTGTGGGCAGTGGTGTCACCTGAGCAGCGAGATCCCATGGAACTCTTGCCACCCAGGAGCAGAGTGAATGTAAGGAGAGCCCAGCTGGCTCTCTCTTGAGCAGCCCACGTGCAGAGTCTGCTCGCTCTGTCTGCCAGAGCATCCTGGCTGGGTACAAGCATTGAACAGTCAAAACCTTTATTTTTATAGCTTGTACCTCAGCTGGGGAAGCTGTGGCTGGGTGGAGAGAGGAGATGCTTTCTGCTGGGCATTAACTCTGCTCCTAACACAAGGTGCAATCTGCGCCTCCTGCGTGGAGTCCAGCTAAGGCGCACCCAAGGGATCAGCCAGCAATTCAGAGACCATCTTTCTACTGCTATTTTTGTACTGAATGGTTCAAGGCACGATGGTGTATGTGTGCTCACGCCTTCCCTTCACCCTGCAGTCTGTGTGTTGTGTGTGTTTCTGAAGAGCAAGGCCTCACTTAAGGTTTTTATGTCAAAATTCCATTGCTCCAGTCTTGCAGTTTTTTGTAACTGTGCCCTATTTATACTGATATTAAAACCTTTATAGACAGCAGCTGTGTTCATGGGTTTGTGTTGGACACAGCAGCACCAATTCTGCAGTGTCTGGGTGGTAGTTCTGCTGAGCTGAAATCCCAGCTAATGCTGTGACTTCTGAGTGACAATCCAGAGACTGTCTGAAATGCTTGTAATTAAAGGCTGATTCCCTGGGTTCCCCACACCCACTCCCTTTCTCTTACTCTCCTGTTGGGGAACTCGTAGGAGGTTTGAAATGAGCAGCACTGTAAAATACTCCTCAGGGATGATTCCCCTGCACATGGTGGTGAGGGCCCTGCACAGGAATCACTGTCTGTAGAGTGAAGGTGCATCATGTGGTGTAGCTCTAGATCAACAAACTCTTTAAGGTTCTGAGGATTGGTGTGTAGTAAGGACATTAAGAGAAAGTCAGTGATTATTGTTTAAAATACAGCCTGAAATCTAGACAGACTTATCTAAGCTAAGAAATCAAATTTCAGTGTAGCTGTGAGCTATTAACCTACCAGTTCTTTCCTAAACAGACACTTGATTGCTTTACCAGCCAGAACCTTTGTAATTTCAATGGTTTTAAGAGACTAGAGCTAGAAAATGAGATTATCTTGCTTTGAGGTTGTTGGGGCTTTTTTACATTGTAAGCTTAAGTGTTGGCAATATCCTGACACATTTGTTTGATCTAGTGTCACGTGCCCTGAGGGCTTTGGAGAGATTTGATCTGGCTGGAGGAAAGTCTTAAAGTAGAAGGGAGAGGGGCTTGTGAGGTAGTGTGCCATGGGGAACTGGGTGTGACCATGGAGAGTTGAAGGTGAACAACAGTGCAGACAGCAAACAGATGAGGGCTGCCAAGGGGAGGGGAAGCAAGGCTGGAATCTGGTCCATCTATGCAAGTTCAGTTACAGCAGAGGCTGTTACTTGACAGCTGTGGTTGGGATCTTTCCTTTTTGTTATGGCTTTGGAATTTGCAGTGTGCTCATCACTGTATTGGTGTTCAACAAGAATGGATTCTTCTAGATGTTTATTCAAGCACCAGAGTGAGTTGGTGGTGCTTGGCAGGAGTCCTTGGTGCCAGACAGCAAAAGCAGTGGATGCTGTTGGTTACTTGTGTTTTAGAGCTAGAGCAGTATTTCAGTCCTGAGTTGTACCTGTCCCTGTCCTTCAAGCACAGAGGGGATCCAGCCAAGGGGGGCTCCCCTGACATCTGCAAAGAAGCAGCACAGTTGTCACCTTCCTGTACAGAGTCAGGAGTAGCAATAGATGTTTCATCTGCTTTTTTTCCTACTGCAGAGGGAACAGAGTGCTGGTGCCAGGAAGAGAATTCCTTCTGGCTGCTCTGAGGGAAGAGACCATTTTCTGCTTCATTAAGCTGCTGCTGCTTTAGTGTACCAAGGAGGGGAATAACGGGGACAGGGATGTCACTGGCCTGAGGGAAAATACACATGCTGGAAGGGAAATAGGCAGGAGTAGATCTCTTAATAGATCAGGACTATGAGTGGTAGTCCTGCCAGTTTTAAAACTAACTAGAACAGCAACATCATTTGACTTCCCCATTCCCTTTAACAAGAACAGCCAAGCATTATTGCTGCATTACAGAGCATTCCAACAGCTGCTTTTCCCAGGAGTTCCTTCCAAGCTGGGTGTTAGGGACAAGACTTCAGGATTTTAGATTAGCAGCAGATCTAGTTTCCATAACAACTAAAAAAGTCGGTTAGATCTAGAATAGCACTTGGGTCTCTCAGCAGCTGAAGTCATCCTGCTGCTCTATTTTTGCTTCAAGTGCAGGAGGAGCTGTTGTTTCTCAGAGCCCCTGAAGCTGTAGTACAACTGAGATGTGTCAGCTGGGAAAGGAACCACAGGGCTCTGACAGTGTTTTGGGAGTGTCAGGTGGGACAGGAAGGATGAGCAGCTTTGTTTTGCTTTTAACCCCAGCTTCCAAGCCTGGGGTAGCAGGAGGGCACTGCTTTCACCTGAGCTTCTCCCTTTGTCTCCCTGCTTGTTGCCACAGCCAAGCTGGGAGCTGGGGAGCAGGGACAGCCCCGAGCCCACAGAAGATGCTGAAGCAGGAGGTCAGGCAGTTTGTTTATTGGCAAATAAGTGCTGAAACCCATGAGCCCCACAAACACAGGTGCTCAGTGCCCTGTTACATTAGAATGGTCACGAAACCTTTGGGGAAAGTGCAAAAGATCAATAAACAAGCAAAGTTAGTTCTGACATACCCAGGGGAGGGAAGAGTGTGAACAGAACTTGGTGCAGGTGAGTTTCTCTTCCATCCAGCTTGAGTGGAAAACTTGTGACACATCAAGTGGAAGTCCTTTAGGTGAGCTCTAGCTAAGAGTTCTTTGCAGAGTGAGCAGGCACACGCACACCTGAGCTAAACCACCCCCTCCCTCCAGGACAGCCTGGGTTGTGGTGTGTGCATGGCCAAGAACAGCTCCTTGTTGGGGGTCACAGCAGGTGGGACTGTCCCTTTCTGCACTAGGATGCACCAAGTCTGTTCACTGCTGACATGGGAGGGGAAACATTCATTAAATCAGTGATTCAGGGTAGAAATAAAGTCAGGCTAAAACATGCCTGGACAGACACACTGAAAGAAAAGCCTGGACAGTAACACAGGGAGCAAAGCTCGTAAAAAGGCTTGTAAACTTTGCAGTCCAAGAGCAATTTCCCAGAGGAAATGCAAGCAAGATGCATGGTCCCTTGCACGGAGGTTTGGGGTCAGGCCCTATGGTAGCAGGTTGGTCTTCACAAAGAAATCTTCCAGCTTCAGGGGACAGGGGGAGGTGAGAGCCTCCAGCCCCAGGACAGTGATTGTGGCTCCTGGCCAGCTGGGCATTGCTGGTCTCCCATGGGTGAGCAGGGTGGGTGGGTTTAACAGGCTCCTAAATTTTAACTGCAGCCTCCTTGCCTTACGGGCCGGGACATGTCAGAGGGGGTGTGTGGGACACTTCCCTGCTGGAACACTCAGTGGTTGGACTTGGGCAATTCTACTGCTGGAAAAGAGGAGGGGCAGACAGGCACTAACCCACACCTGGCACGAGGGAAGTGTAACTGGTGAGCAGCTGCTGAGGGACACAGCTCGCTCGCCCCGCGAAAGCCACTGCGAGGAACAAGACTAGAGAAGGGAAGGGAAGAAGTAATCAAGGAATCTTGTGCCATCAGGACTAACCTCAAAGCAGGCTGCACTGGTAGGTAACAAATTCAGTCTTGGGTGCCATCAGCCCCTTCCCAAAACCTCACCCCAACAGTTTTCCCACTTCTTTCCCACAATTCCCATATTAGCAATGGAGTGTCGACCCTGAAGAGAGCAATGGTCTCGGATGAGGAAATCCGCATTAGAGGTGCCAGATGAGGGGTGCATTCTGCTTGTACATTCTTCATTAACATTTAACTTAACAGTTCCAAATAAGTGACAGGAACTTTCCCCTTCTGGTTCCCTCTTTCCCCTATGAGCCAGTCTGGATCCATGCCTGGCAGGCTGTACACAGTGATCATCTGGGGAGAGAAGACAGCACATTAGACAGGACCTTACTCTGCAGACAGAGCCAAGAAGTTCAGTCAGATGGGGACTGAAAGAAAACTAATTCCTGACGTTTATTTAGCAGGCATCTGTGCCCTTTCCCTGGAGCTATCTGCAGCTTTAACACAATATCTATGGAAAACTGCCCAGTGATGTCCCTGTTGCTTTTTCATTCTCCAAAGTGACTCAAGATACTTTCACATGTTCCTATGTCACCCTCTTCTGAATATAGAAGTTCAGTCTAGAGAACAGAAAAGTTTCCAGCTTGCTGATTTTTCTTTTTTTCTCAGCATGATTAGAGCAGGCCTCCAACCAACAGCTTATCCCATGGCTCTGGATAAGGCAGCTGTATTTGAGGGTCACAGTGAAGATACTGAGTATTGGAGTATTTTATTTTGGGTACAGCTGGGCTTCAACAGGAGGAGTTATTTGGGTGATGTTAAATAGTAAATGGCCGTGAGCACAAGCTCACTGCAACTCAGCAGATACTGGTATCCAGGTAAAGACTCTATTAATAAAGCAGGTTTTAGGGGCAGGAAAAGAAACCAAAGTCCTTTCTGGGCACACCATGGGCTGCTGGGCAGCTGTAGCCAAATCCAACACTCAGGAAAGCCACCAACCTCATCTGCAAGAAGTGCCAGCTCGGTGCTGTCAGCTGCTTCGTAGTCATAGAGGACTCTGGCCCTGCGTGTCCCACTGGCAGGAGGCTTGACTTCATTGGGGTTCAGCACACCCTCTGCCACAGTGCTGGGCACCCCAACAATTGTGGGCACCACTGGAATTGTAGGCACAGCAGGGAGCGTGGCAGCAGCAACAGCTGGAGGAGAGGTAGCGGCTGCGGGAGATGCGGATTCTGCGTTGCCCACGAACGTGCCTGAAAATCTTACATGGGAGAAAAAAGCACAGTTCAGGGAGGCTCCAGCCTGAGGAACCACAATGAGCTCTTCCTTTCACAGCAGTTGCTCTGCAGAGATGATGCTCAAAAGTTGCAGCCTACATACCCATCTGTAACATACCCCCACTGCCCTTCATGTGGGGCAACACCCTCAGTTCTCAGGTGCTGAGACTGCAGCAGGTGACACTTGTCTGCCATTTCTGACTCCAGTGCTCTGTTTCACCAACTTGCAGAGTACCAGACTGACATGTGGCACTGCAGAGGGGGCTGGGCAGGTGCTGCTCTCGGCTCTGTTTGACTGGGTCCATTGTGCTGTGTCCCTGCCCTGCTCTCACTCAGTCTGTGTTACCTGTTCTGCCTGCTAATTCTTCTGGAAAGGGATGGGCATTGATGCTGTTGAACTGGATGCCACAGCTGGAGGCTCCCAGGCTTTGCAGGGTCTCTAGAGAGAGACAGTGATGGAGCTCAGGCTCAGTTATCTAAGGAGGTATAGCTCTGGCCCTGGCAGTGATCACACAGAGATCCCAGAGTTACTGAGGGGAGGAGAGCTCTCAGAGCTCATCCTGGCCAGTATCATACTTACATTTCTCCTTTGGAGCTGCAGGCATGGAAAAAGAATGGAACAGGAGTGTGAGTGAGCACGTAGAGGCAACAACCCCTCCTGGGTCAGGCCTGTGCTGGTGTGACAGCATCAGACAGAACCTCCCAGCCCACCCCATGGGATGTGCAGCCAGCAGCATGGAATATGGAATCTGGGATTTGTTACTGCTACAGCAGAGCATGCTCAGGCTCATTGCTTGGCAACGGGAATTTGAGTCCTGTGTGATTTAACTAATTTAGAGGAAGAATGTTCAAACTCCCATGGCCATCGTGCTTTGAGAGGAATGTAAAAATCCAATGGCAAAGCCTGCTCCAAATGCACCACTACCACCAGGACTGGTCACCACTGTAAACTCAGGAGCTCTGTCAGAGCTGTGAGGGCATTTTTTAACTTCGGCCCAGCATTCTGATGTGGGAGGGAGAAAGAGCCCTGAGCTGGGGGTAAGGAGATCAATAACCCTCAGAGAAGTAAAAGCAGTCTCTTGCCTTACCTGCCCAGTTGCTTCTGTAGGTCCAGCATGAACTGGTAGCACTGAGCATAGTAGTTGGTCTGAGACTCCACAAACTCGTGGAGACAGCGAAGATGATTCACCTGGAGGGAAAGGACCATCAGCTTGACTGAGTTTGGTTGCCAGGCACAGAAACTCTTGCTGCAGCTACTGCTCCCCTGAGGTACCCCAGATTTACCACCTCTTCTACCTCTATTCCACACGCAGGACTCCACGATCCTCTTGGCAGAAGCCAAGAGTCTCTGTAGTCCCTGCCACCCCCGGGTGCCCAGGAGGACTCACGTGTGTGCTGCTGATCCCCTCCAGCAGCAGACGGGTCACCTCTGCCTGGCGGTCGAACTCGGTCTGGGTGAGCCTCAGCTCGTGCTCCGCCTGCAAACAGGATGGGGGCTCAGGCAGCACAAGGCAGGAGCCCTGTGCTGCCTCTGCAGCCCCCTACCTCCACACCCCCCCTTTGGCAGCAAGACACGGGTGCTGCAGGATCCACGTGCAGCTGTGACACTGAGCAGCAGGCACAAGAGACCCTGGGTTGGGATCCCAGAGACCTCTGGCTGTATTTCAGCTTGATTCCTTCTTAATCCTACATTGGATCACTGCAGGTGGTGGAATGGCAGCTCAAAACTGATGCATCAAGCAAGGAAGCTCCCACTCCCACAAGGCTAGAACGTGAAGATGGGAAGGCTTTGTTAATCCTGAGGTATGTGGGAACCCAGTCCCATGCCAGCTCCGGTCCCTTTAATCCCCTGTTTCTGCACCTGCAGGCACAGGAATGTCACAGCCTTCCTAAGCTTCTCTCTGGAAGTGCAGTGGTTTCGTTTTTATCACCACAGAACAAAGGCTGAGGCCAGGCAGCATTTACCAAACTGCTGCTGCTAATTAAATCTGCAGTGGAGATGAACATCCCAATCCAACTTCTACCCAAGGGTCTCCTCTGGGGCTAGTTACTGATTCTGAGCTAGGAGGAATTAAACACTGGTGAGTAGCAGGCAGCTCCATGGCAGGCTTTGGGAATTCAGAGACAGACACACTGGAGACCCATCTCTCCCCCCACCAAACAGTGCATTTACACGGGGGCAGTTTTGCAGTACCAGAATACCCAGGTGGATCCTGGCAAGGAGATCTCCAGAAGTGCTGGAGCAGCCAGGTGCTCTGGTGCTGGCTCTCCCCTCCTGCTGATGGAAAGGGGTGACAAGCATCCCTGTGTGTTCTCTCCAGCATGCAGCATTAACACCAGTGCTGGTGTCCTCTTGGGATGTACTGGGGCTGGTCACAGAAGAGTGACACCCCCTCAGCTCCAGCTCACTGGAAAGAGAACCCTTTGCCCTCCTCCAGGAGCATGCAGCCATCAGAGAGCTGCCTTGGTGCAGGGGTTCCTTTTGCTGCTTTGGGAATGAACTGACCATTCTGGCACAGGACTGACATGTCTGGAATTGAGCCCAGAGGGCTGATCCAGCCAGGCTGACAGTCTCAGAGCAGAGGCCACATCACTGGTGACCCCAGAGGAGACCCAGTATTCCCAGCAGGACAAGCTGGAGGTGCTGCTGGGGCCAGCACAGCTCTCATCTGGTAGCAGCATTACCAGTGTAGAGCCAGGCTACAACAAAGAAATGCTTTGACTGTCTTTTAATCAGATTTGTCTATTTTAAGCTGCAACTCAACTGATCTATTTTCTTGCATCCTCTGTATGAAGGGAATTATTTAAAGGAGAAGGGGGAATGTAACAGGAAATACCAGTGCAATGCCTTCAAAACACCAAGTGATTCTTGCTCCCATGAGCTGAGACTCCAGTATTCAGAACTATTTAAACTTGTGCCAGGCAGACCTGGCTCCATTTGGTGCTGCCTGGGATTTGCCCCTCCCTGCCAACTCTGAGCAGTTGCAGGATGTAGTTTCCTATAAATCCAGAGCTGGATGGTGACCTGGGAGGCCCCTTCCAGTCTTGTGCTTCTCCAAGACAAGGAGAACTTCAACATTTACTTACATACTTGGGTCTTTCCAAGTAGAATAGCCCAAAGAGAGAGGATAGAGGAACAGATCCTTGCCTGCTCATAGCTGACTGTAGCCAGCCTGTTTGGCTGAGGGACTGAAGCATTTAAAGAGCATGAAGAGCTGGGTCAGGAACAGCCAGGCCATTCTGCAGATGCCTTTGGAGTAACAGCAACAGGCTGCTGTCATGCACAGCACACAGCAATTCCTGCCACCCTGCACTTCAGGCTTCACGGCAGTGCCTGCTGGGGTGTTCGAGGTGTGAGAGGAACGGGAGCCCAGCAGGTGTCTCTGGAAGCTCCATGCTGTGCTGGAGCTCCACACAGAGCTCACCTTGGTCTCAGCCCTCCCTCCATCTTCATGGATACATCACACTTCCCTTCCAGAGCCTCCACAGATCAGAAGAGTAAGTGCAGCTCATCCAGAAAGAATCAACTCCATGAGGCTTCAGACCTCCCCCCGACTGAGCTGCTCCCTGCAGCAGCTGGGGATGTGCTCTGTCCTTGCTCCAGCTCTGTGGGGCCAGCTGGATGGATCAGGCCAGGGGCTACCAGAGGCACGTGGAGGACCAGAGCCTTGGCCACAGGAGCAGAGCCGGTCACACCTCAAGCATCAGCTCTGCTCCTCTTACACAGTGCAGGGTTCTGAGCCTCCTTTTACCACACAGACACACACCTGGATGCCAGGGAAGTGTCTCCCACCAGGGACAGCCAATGGGCCCATGGTTCATCCCAAGCTGCTGTCACTGCACTGAACCACACAGAGGGATCAGGGCTGGGGCACACAGCAGCAGTGACCCCTGATCCTCGCAGGCAGGGTTCCACAGCACCCCTGTCCTCTGAACACCCCCAGAAGGTTTGAGCACAATTCCAGCTGGGTACTTACTTTTTCCACCTCGTCGCTCCAAAGCTGCAGGGGCCACAGAGCAACAGGAAAGGAGATCAGTGTTGGAGACGTCGCGAAGCACTCGGCACTGACACCGACCGGCAAGGACGCTCCATGGACACAGCAGGCCAACTCCAGGGACAAGCCAGCCCTTCACCCAGCAGCAGCTGCCAGACTCATGCCCCTTCCCCTCATTCCTGCACCCTCGAGTTCAGTTTCACAATGGGAGAGCAAGTCCCTGCCTCCAGAGCCAGCAGCACGGCAGCTCTGCTCCCTGCCAGGGCTGCTACAGCCACTGCATTCCATGGGCTCCAGGAAAAAAAAGGATTAACAGCAGAGTTCTCTGCAGAGCAAGGCTCGCTTTGCTGAAGCTGCAGAGGGTGGTGTTGAAGGACAGCCCTTCTTTTAGCATTGTGGAGAGGCAAGTGAGCTTTTTGAGCTCAGGCCACACAGAGGCAAGTGTTCCTCACCCACGGTCCAGAGAAATGGGATAATCCACCCAGTCTGCACTGCCAACAGGGCTGTTCAGCCACAGCAAGGAGGAAGCAGGGGCTGGATGCTGCCTCTGAGCCAGGCAAAACATCACACAACTCCTTCCTATTCTCCTTCCTACTCTCCTCATGCACAGGGGCACACTTGAGGCAGAACACTGCACACCTCCAGCTGCTTGTGGGATCTGGCTTCAGGACATGAAACAACGAACATAACTCACACACAGCAATGGCAAAGGGAGAGAAGAGGCAGAAAACCACATTGATCCTTCCCAAAGGTCCTCGGCTTGGCCTTTCCTCAGCAGCCAACTACTGCCTCAGTCCTGGCAATGTGAAATCCCCCTGGAGCCAGAGCACAGCAGCCTGCCTGCAACACCCACACCAGTGGGGCCAGGGGAATGACCCCTGTGGAGTTCAGCTTCACACCCAGTGTCACCTCTGCAGGTCAGGGAAGGTCACCAGACACGGATGAATTTGCACTGGGGACACCTGTGCTGGACATGGGTGTCAGAGGGAGAGCAGGCTCTGTTTGGACCAGGCTCTCCCAGCTGAGCTTTGCTCACTGCCCTCAGGTGGGCTGTGGGAGCCCCAGGTGCAGAGAGACTTCAGCAGCCAATATGAGGAGCACCCACAGGACCTGCCTGCACCGGGGAGGGGCTGAAGCAGGAAGGTGCTTTGCCAGGCTCCTGGGACTGCTTCCTGCTCCATGGTATGCAGCCTGACTGGCATCTCTTGAGTGGAATTATTGTACTGGTCTGGGTGCTGAGGTGAGTGTTTTCTTTCACTTCTTTGGGGATGTTTTGTTATTGCAAATCAGGAACTGGTTTGAGTAAGGCCTGGCCAATTTCAGCCATCTGTAGGGACACAAGTCCCTTCCCCTTCTAGGAGCTCCTACTCTGGAAGGAGGTGATGGAAGCATCCTGTAGGAAGCTGAGAAACAGATCCTGAACTGCTTCTCTGGCACAAGGCCTTTGCCAGCACATCCCCATGGTTTTGGAGCAAGGTTTACTATGGGAGTAAGGAGAAGCTCCCCTCTGATCCCAGGCCTTCCTACTCAGACACTGTGGACAGTACTTAAGCCAAGGCAGCCCCACTCAATCAATGCAGCACCCACTGAATTTGTAGCCAGATTAATTTCTCTTCTGTTGCCTTTGCTGTGCCACCCCCAGGTCTGACCCTGTGGTGTTCTGGGACAGTCCAGCTTTGCCCAGATCTGTCCCTGGGCTAAGACTCTGTGTGGCTCCTTTTGGGACAGCTCAGAGAGCAGAAAAGGCCATGATCTGCTATTGTCTTCCTGCACCCCAGCTCAAGCCAGAGGAATCCTCTTGAAGGTACTCAATATGTTTTTCTTGGACTCATTCCTAGGAGTACAGCACATGGCAGGGTCTGAGAGAAAGGGATATTTAGGTTTGCACAGCTCATGTACACCTTCTTACACAAAAACAAAAGATCAGTGTGGGAGAGAGGAGAAATGGCTCCTCAGCCTCCAACTCGTACTAAACAAGGGAGGTGCTTTTTTTCTTGGATTTAATTCCATCTGAGCCCTCCTGTCGTGGAGGGGGAAAAAAACAAAAGCACCGTGTTATCCACCTCTCCAAAAGCCAGCAATGTAAAATCAGAATCCAAATCAGAGCCTGGCTAAGGGTGTGTGGTCCAGCAGAGAGCTGCCCTGTTTGCTCACCTGTAATACAAAGCTGTTACCTTGGGCATAACCAACCCCTCCCTCCAGAAAGAAGCCGAGCTCAAGAGCGAGGTGAGCAGCAGCCACTGCTCTGCACTGTCAGTGCACACTAAGAAGTAGCAAAGGACTCTGGCCTGGAAGAAAAGCAGAGCAACAGGATGAAGAGCTCCTACCTTGCTGCAGTGCCTGACCCTTTGGGATGAATGCTGGGATTTGAGAGCTTGCAGCAAAGCAGCCCTGCCTTGTACAGAGCCAGGGAGCAGCCTGGGCTCAGCCTGAGTTTTGCTAATTAGAGATGCAAACTGTAATTCATGAGACCCCTGCCAGTGCAGCTGGACTTCAGGCAGCCCTTTACCCACCAACTGCAGCCTCTGAAAGAGTTTTGGAAGCCACAAGGCCTGCACTGGTCAGGCCAGCACATTTCCCACAGGCACTCCTGGTAGGAGGCCCTGCTGTGCAGTCGTCAAAGCCGATGGGGTCAGTGCTGGCTGCTCCCAGAGCCCTGCTCTCCCTGCCCAGTGCCACCAGCACTAGCAGAGCCTCATAAGGGAGCACTGAACTAGGCACAGATCTCCCAGAGTAGACACTTGTTCCCTAAAAAAACCTCACAAAATTTGTTCTCCTGTTATGTTCCTGTATGTGGGACCTGCTCCCCAGAGCAGCTTTGCAATAGAGCAGAAGCAGATCAAGGTACTTTTTGGTGAGGGCTAGATATGTCCAACAGAGGGTCTGGGCACTCCATGAGATGCCAATTCACATTGTAGAAAGGCTTCTCTTCAGGTGTGCATTAGCCCAGTTTCTCTCCTCTGGGTCTCCTAGAGCTTAACTGCAGTCCCTTGGAACAGACCTTCCCAAGGGAAAAGCCAGAGCCACAAGCTGGCTCTGAGCTGCATTAGGGGACAGGAGAACTGAGCAGCTGCTGCAGCATCACCAGTATCAGCTTCTTCTGCAGGACTCTCATCACTGAGCCTGGGACCGATGGAAATCATTTCCTAGCTGTTGTGCAAAGCTGTTTCTGATCCCAGCATCGCTCTCCAAGAAGGTCAGGACAGGTCCCCCTAGGAACTAACACTGATGCTGTCAGCTCAGACACACCTCTGTCTCCAAATGGGATGGGCTTCCCATTAACCAAATCCAGCTTGTTTCCATAGTGTTTTTTTGTTTCTGAGAAGGCTGGGCTGTCCTTTTTCATATCTGCAGATCCCACTCCCCAGCACTTCAACGCACAGATTATTCTGTTAGCAGGCATCAGTGTTGTTCTGAATGCTAGTTAGGAAGCAAGATGATCAGTTTTCAACATTTTAATGAGAAATGTGACATTGTGCAATGGGGAGCCATGAACACAGCATGGGAAGTCAATTGCTTGGCCACATCCACTCAGTGCAACAGAGTGGAGACACAGCAGGCTGTTCACCCACCCCGGGCACATCTGGCTGTGGAACAGCTGCCAACACAATTGCTCGGTAAAAAATGACCTCTGTTTGCAGAACAGACAAACCTGCACTGTTATTGACACTGGTGGCAGAGAAATTCTTCCACCTTTGCTTCTCTTGAGCAGCTTCAAAGCCTCTGACACAGCAGTACAGATCAGGCAGTCACATGTGTGATCCTGCCACTGTACAGCTGGAACCTTCCAGAAAGGCCACTCTTGGGGGTTGTTCCTCTCAATTGCTCCCCTAGCAATAAAAACCCATGAGAAGATCCCCACTAGAAATGTGGAAGGGAGCTGGCAGGGAAGCTGGTTTGGAAAGCAAACCCAGCTGCAAGGGGCCAGACCCTGAGCAGGCACCCCCGCAGGGCTGATGTGAATCCTCAAGGCTGAGTCAGAGGAACCCTGGGCAGCCCATGTCACATTAAAATGTTGAAAACAGCAGAGCACTAGGCCTGAGTTTAAGTCAGGTAGAGAGAGGAGCAGGAGGAGGTTGGAGAGGCAGTATCCAGGAGGAGGCAGTATCCAGGAGGAGGTGATCTTACCGCTGATGCGCTGGCGGAGAGCACGTAATTACGAGGTCTGGTTTCCTGAAAGTCAGGCACAGCCTGGGGGGGAATAGAGTGTCATGTACAAGGCACTGGAGGAGTCAACAGGAGCCACTGGAACAAGAGACCAGTGGCTTTTTTCCTGCCTGTGCTGGGAGCTCTGCTCAGACTCTGATGAGAGGCAGGAGGGAGGTCTCCCGACAGCTCAGCAGCGGCGTGTGGAGGCCAGGCTCGTGCAGTGGGAGGTGGACTGGCTTGTGCAGTCACACCTGGTGCTTGAACAGCAGACACTCCTACTGTTAGGAACTCTGCCTGCACTTACAGCTATCAGCTCATACAGCACGATCCCAAAGGCAATCCCATTCCCCTGCAGCCAGCAGGTTGCTCTTATGGCATTAGCTCAGTCCTGTGGGCAGGACCTCCATTCCCCTTGGCTCCTGCCTACAGTCACTGTACAGGGCCTTGCCCTGAAAGTAGAAGTGTTTACCAGCACTGGAGCATCCCTTCCACAGTGCCTTCTGCTGCTCTCACTCTCTCCAAGCCACATTTCCCCCTAACAGAGCCAGATCTGCTGTTTTCAGGAAGGCACGTGGCTTAGCCAAGCCAGGTCTAGCCAAAGGCAGTGTAGGAGTTTTCATCCCAGAGGTCAGGAAATCTCCAAACCACCTTCTCCACAGCTAAACTTCTGCCCTGGGGCACGAAGACTTGAGCACTCCAGAGATGTCCTCACTGGAAGTGCAATGGATCCAGTCCACCCCCCCACAGTTATGGGCTCATTAACCACCACACAGTGTGGTGCTTTTATTCAGTTAAGACCAGGCCTCCTCCTGGGATGGCCTCTGGCTGCAGCACTACCTAAAGAGACAAACCAACGAGCTGCCTGACATCAGGAATCCTCTTGGCCAGCCCTTCCTGCACAGAGGCTGCTGTGCAGGGCTGGCACTGTCCTGCTGGATCCCAGCTCTGGTGTTAATCCCCTCAGGCCCCTCGTTCCCTCTCCCAGGTTAATCCCTCTGCAGTCACCCAGATCCACTTATGCACACTGACCCACTTTGCTGGGCTCCAAGCAGCTGGCTGGAATGAGTGACCAGTGTGTGGAAGAACAGTCAGGCAGTCCCAACCTTTTTTTTTCCCATACCATTTAGGAGTTTTAGGGATGGCTGGAGGAAGGAATAAGGAGGAGCAATCCCTATTGCAAGTTAAACCTGAATATAGGGAGAAAAATGCACCAGTGAGGTTTGAGGCCAGCACAGCAAGTAGGCTGGACTCCTCCTTGTGGGGAGAAAGGATGTTTCACAGAAACAGCTGCTTATGCTTTTTGTTTTTTGAAGATCAAGAGCAACTGAAGAAACCTCTCCTCCCATTCCCTGGTCTCCAGGGAGTCCCAAAACTAGTCACAGCACATGGGATGAAGGAGGCAAGCTTCTCTTGTACTTCTGTGCATGGAGAAGTTGTATTTGCAAGCAGTGATCAAAAGGGACCCACCTCCCTCCCCCTTCCACTCTGGTAATGGGGAAAAGGGCAGAACAGCAGCACGACCAGATCATCCTGCCTGTCATTGTCTCTGGGCTGCCCTCCACAGAGGGACTGGCCACCCAACTCCACCTCCTCCTGCCTGCAGCCTGAGGGGGTCTTCAGGGGAGCCCCTGCCTCTCTTGAGCACTGCTTGCAGGCAATGTGGATGGACCTGAGGGGTGCTCCAGAGGGGCTGCAGGCAGTTCTCTGACACTCCCATCCTTCTGGAGCACCTTCCCCAGGCAGCCACAGCCCTGATCACGCTCAGAACATGCTGCAGGGCCAGTCCCAACGGGACAAAGGAGATATGAATTTTCTTTTTAAAAATGGGAAAGAGACAATGAGAGGTGTTAAAGGGGAAAAAAAAAAATCACAGCACTGTTAGCACAGTCAATACTCACATCTCCCTCACACTGAGCAAATTACAAAGAAACAAAACAAAAAGGTTAGTAAACAAAACAGCATCAACAGGAAGGACAAAGCACAGAGTCTGTGGGAAATGCACAAGCCCAGGTGCTCCACAGCAGCTCACGGGTCTGGGCAGCAGCTCGAGGGGCATCAGGAGACAGAAGCTGTGGGAACACGAATTTGCACTACAGAGGGGAAGAGCAGCAAGAGAGAGGTGAGCTGGGAGAGCTGGGATACTTCAGCTTGGATGGGGAGGTGTGACACAGGACTCCAGGCATGTCACAGGGAATGCAGTGATCTAGATGAGGTGTCTAGAGCAGAGGGAGCAGCTCTCCCCAGTGCTGGGAGCTTCCACCTGGTCATCCAGCAGTCAGGGAGGCACCCAGAGCCCAGGGCTGAGCTGGGTGAGAGATGGGTCCCCACAGCAGCAGCTGAATTTGCTCTGCTGCTGTGGTCAGTGTTTCAGCCACTCTGCTACTTTGAGGCTTGGCTTGGGGAGGACACCCTGGAAAGCCTGGATTGGCTCTGCACCTGCCTGGGGCACCCCAAAAGTTCCAGTGGGAAACAAAGTTTTTCTTTTCCAGCTACAGGGGAGTCCGTAAACCAGGGGTGTGTGTGCAGGTGAGAAGCCTTGGGATCACCTCCTGCAGGAAGCAAGGTAAAGAGGGTGGAAAGGGAGGAAGCACAGGAGGTATCTGAATTCCTGCTCTGATCTGAGCTTAAAGATAAAGCAATGGCCACCAGTTTCCCCTGAGACTGGGGGCACTGTCCCCGCCAGAAGGGGAATGGGGGATTCCTGGAGTTACTTTCAGAGGATCTGGGGGACCTGACTGATTAGAGAAGGCTTTTTTAAAAGGGAAGCTACTACTTCTGTTCACAGCTGTCCTGTGTAGGTCTGAGCACTGTCAGACCTGCTGATGGAGGCTGCTGAGCTTAGCACAGCTTCCCCATCTGCTGTGGATGTAACTGGAGCTGGAGGAAAGGGAAAACACCTGGGAACTGGCTAGCCAGGGAGAGACAAGGCCAGAGGCCCAGCTGGCAGGTGGTTAGAAACAGGCTCATAGCAGGGCTGCTGGGCTGGTATCCCAGTGCATCCCAGAGACTGACTGACAAGGACAGTCTGATTCTGATTTGCACACATTTGCCAGTTGAGCTCCTGGCCCCAAAGCAAAAGCAGAACTTGGCAGGTCCTTGTGCCAACAGCCAGAGCTCTACAGGACAACAGCCAGCTCCAGCCAGGCCCTCCAGGGAGCCCATCAGTGCCCAGTGTGATGACTTCCCCAAAGCCAGAGGGCAAGACAAGCCTGCAACTAGAGCACCATGAACTAAGTGAGCAGAGAGGCTCAGGGACAGACCTTGTAGCCAGTCTGACCCTGGCCACCCCTTACAGGCTCCCACAGCACTCCTGCCTGGGAGCTGGCAGAATCCTAACTAGTCTGACAGGCCAGGACTGCTGCAGAGCTCCAGCAGCTCCTTGTGCACCTCCCAGCTCAGCTCTCTCTTGGCTTGGTTTAAGATCCCCTGCGAAAATTAGCAAGTCTTCAGAACATGCAGCCTTTTAGTTACAGCACAACTCATCCAGCAACCCTGATCAATCAGGAGGCAGGAGCCTGGGTCAAGTGCAAGTTTCCAGACTCCAGAAGCTCCGAGCTCTTTGCTTCAACAATTCCCCCAAGGAAGGGCATCTCAGAAACAGGCACATGGCTCCTGCTCCCAGTTCCCTTCCATCCCAGGTGAGGAATTCCCCCACCCGTGCCTGCCAAAGACAGGACACAGCAGGGTAACCTAATTTTTGACCATGTGAGCCAAGCCCTGGGGCCAGAAGGACGGGGAGGGAAATGAGGGGAGGAGTTACCGCTGCTTTAGCCTCGGCAGCTTTGGCCTTCTTCAACCTGGCTTTGCAGGCGTCCAGATCCAGGCGTCGGTTCTGCAGGATCCTCCGCTCTTTCTGGAAGGACAGGAGATGGGTCAGAGCACGTTGCCTAGAAGCAGGGTTGAGGAAGGGTTGTGGTATCACCTAGTAATCAAATCTATTTCTTTCTTAAAACATGCCAGGGAGGAAGAACCAGTTGCTATGCTCATCTCCTTAGCAAGAGTTTTGGGGCTGGTTGCCAGGGATACAGGATAACCTCCTGGAAACAGGGCAGCCTGTGATGGGTGCTGCCCACAAGCTGCAGGAGTGGGGAAATGAGTTACCTTCCTCATGCACATCAGCTGGCAACCCTTCCCTATCAGAGGGGGAAGCTGAGCAGGTCTAGGGTTGGTACTCCCTCATCCTTGCATTCTTTAAGGGGAGAGGTATGGAGTCATCCTTTATCATAGGGAAAGAAAAGGGTTCTCTTAGCACTGTTTCCCTCTCCCCCTGCCCTCCCTGTCTCCAGGGACGTGACAAGCTTCCCCTTCCCTGCTACCACACTCACAGAGATGGTTCTCCAGTCCCCTTCCAGGAAGTTGCGCAGCGGGGTCAGGAAGCTGATGGAGGCAGAGCGGATGAATTCCCGTTCTGCTGCGCCCAAGCGCCTCTGAGTCTCTCCAACTTTTATCAAAGTCTTGCCTGCAACAACAGAAACCTTCAGCTCCAGAGAGACCAATTAACATGTGCTGGCTTCAGCCAGCTCACCCAGAGCTCCCACACTGCTGTGCTGGTGGACGCAGGCACAGCTGTACCTGGCCTGGGCAAGGTGACCGTGCCTGTCCCACACCAGCTCCAGCCCTACCCACTCTGCTGTTGGCCTGAGGCATCTCTCCACTGCTCCCAGGCCAGCTCTGATCTCATCTATCTGCTGAGGCACTTATGCCACTGCTGTATTTTACTGCTCTACCTGCTTGCGCAGACTGATCCTTCTCTGCCTCGTAAAACACAGGCACAGAGCAGCAAATTAAAAAGCACCAGAGCAGAAAACATGAGTTGATTAGGCAGTGTTGGCTATAGATGCAGTTACAGCTGCTCTGGCTGTAACAGGACTCACTATTGAACAGCTATTGATTTGGAGAGCAGGAACAAAGCTCATGGCAGGGGCAAGGACAGCTGGAAGTGAAGGCTCTGTCTCTGTGCAGGTCTGCTGCTGAAAGAAGCCCAAAACTCCCCCAGGAAGGGACAACTGTGAGGATTTAAGAGCAGAGAGATGCTCTGCGTGGTCAGGAAGGAGCCTGCCGCAGACATCTCAATGCAAAAGAGTATTAGGGATATTCTTTTGGGAAGGGATGGATTCCCAGGACTTCTTCATGAGCCAGGCTGACTTACCATAAGGTGTCCCTGGCCCAAAGTCATTGGCTGCCTCTGTCATGTACTGTGCCAGCAGCTCCCCATTGGTGACCCGGGAAGGCACCTTCCGGTCAAGCTTCTCATACAGGAATTCTTCTACTCTGGCACCTGGAATGGGGACACCAGGGAGGTTGAAAGAGGATCCCTGAACTGGGATTCATGATAGCCCACCCCATGCAGTCCTCAGTGATGCACTGGAGAGCAGGCAGCAGTGCCAGGAGCAGGTGCCCCAGGGCACTGCCAGGCTGTCAGGTGCTCTCAGCTGCACAGGGAAGAAGGACAGGCCCTGCAAAAACACTTTCTCCCAAGCCCCACGAACTCTACAGGGCTCTCTGCCAGAGGCCACATCTTTCAGCACTGAGCTGCAAGTGACATTTGTCCTTCAAGCCTTAGGAGAAGCTGGACTTACTTGGGTTTGGCTGTAGCAGAACTTCAGTCTGACGCAAGATCTTCTCTGTCCAGTTCTTTGTGCAGTCTGCCCTGGCCAGAAGGTTTTCAAAGTGGGCATCAAGTTCAGTCTTCTCAGCCTGGCCCAGCTTTTCTTCAGTAAACTGCAGGAAGAAGGCAGTCATTAGGTCTGTTCTTACAATGTGTTAGAGAGCTAATAAGGGACAGTGAAGCTGCTTTTGTCTTGTGTATTTACCTTAGAATACAGCTAAAAACCCTTCAAGGTGTCATTCTTTTTTCCCAGGCATCTTTCAGGGGAAGAGGGCAAATTTTTTGCCCAAGACTAGAACAAGCATTGGGCTAAAAAATAGACTCCAGGTTTGAGAGGTGTTCCAGAAGAAGTAACTTTTAATAAGGTTTAGTATAAAAATACTCCAGTTGTGAGGGATCTATTTAAATAGGCACATGGCTTCCACTGCTTCATGCAGGAGAGCAACAGACATCCTTCACATGAGGGAAGGTGCTAAATCCCTTCATCTCCTACTGACCAACTCTGTGTCCTGCAAACCCAAGGGGTCAGGAATGCCACTACCACCTGAAATCTGGCGACTCAAACTTAGGATTTAGATAAAACCACTTTTAGCAAGTGTATCATCTTCTGGGACACACTCTGAAGCAGGGAATTGAAATATAACACTGTCCAGCTCTTCTCAGCACTCAGATTCATACTGGCAATGGACAATCCCTCCCTCTGCAATTCCTTTCAAGTTTCAAATTAGCAGCAGGGAGAGTTAGGTGGTGCAAGTCTCCAGTGTTTTCATACTGGGCAGTGGCATCTGACCAGGTCTGTCAGTCTGGAGATGCAGCCTCAGATGGCCTGGACAGCCTCCATTGCTTCCTTGAGGGATTTCTGAGAGAAGAGCTCATTCCCTCTCATCCCATCCCCATTTCCCACTTGCTCCTTGTGGTGAAGATGGCCAACTTCAGCCTATTTTTAAGCACAATTCCTTGCTCTTGACAGAGCCAGCATCTTGCTGGATCATGCTAGAAGACCCTTTGGACAGCTGTGCCATCTGGGGTCCAACACAGGCTCCAGTTGTCCCTTAACCCTTGTTAATGGTCTCTGATGCCACTGCTGAGCCATCAGGACATGGTACTGTGCAATACTGGCCCAGTCAGATGCCAAAGATTAAAGCCTGGCTACAGCTCTTAGATGAAATGCAGCTCCTGTCTGATCTACCACTGATACCTTCTCCTCTCTGCTTCCCTACACCAGAGCTCAGCTCTAGGTGGGCCAAGCTGTCCCTTCCATGGGGTCTTGATCTGGTGTCTGCTGCCCTTCCTGAAAGGCTTCCTGGCCTTTCCCTTCCCATCCAGCCCAATGCTGGCAACCAAGTGAGATAAGGAGAGCCCAGAGCAGGGGCAAACAGCCCTTGGAGTCCTGTTACCAGATGTGTGAGATATACAAGCCCTCCAGGTATGTTTACACAGCGACCTGTTTGGCACGATTAGAGCTCCAGCCAGTGGAGTGGCTTTGTCAGATGTGGGTGGTGACAGATCCTCAGCTGCAGGGTCAGGGATCATGTCCCTGGTCTCTCCTCTGCACCAGCAGCCCCTGGTTACTGGCACATAATTTTACCTAGGTCTTGCCATGGTTCCCTGGCCATTGCTGGACAGGGGTAAAAGCAGATTCAAGGTGAGAGGGTGCTTGTGTTGCTGGGTCTGTGATTTCTTTGGGGGTCACACATGGCTCTCAGCAGCTGAGGCTGCTTTCCTCTGTCTGGGAGCCCAGGGCTGTTTTCAGACTCTGCCAGGCTGGGCTGAGTCACTGCCATGCAGCAAACTGGGACTTCCCAGGTATCTGGCACCAATTCTTGAGTCATCTGTTAAAAATCTTTCCTAAACAAGCCAAGACTCTTTGATGCAAAGATCAGTCTCTCTCGCCCCCCTTTCCCAGGCAGCATTTTGCGACCTCATCTCACTTTCAAGTCCAGCTCTTTTTCCTGCAGTTCAGGCTTATCCTGCACCAGCATCTGCCCTGGAGCTGTCAAACCTAAACCCAGTTTCTTATCAGCTGAATTGAGTCAGCTTCTTACAGCACTGCTGCAGTGCCAGATCACTGCTGAAGCCCTCCAGCATCTCCACAGTGCTTCTGCCACTCTCCTGAACCACTCCAGCTCTGGGGCCCTTTGCTCTATTAGCAAGTGACATCTTTGGCATCACTGTCCTCTGTGGCTGTTTTGTGTAACCCAGTGCAGGGGTCACAGCTCAGCACTTGCCAGAACTCAGAAACTCCATTCTTATCTCAAGTCAGGCCCTAAAGCTGTTTGTCTTGCCACAAGGCTGAGGGCAGCACCAGGATCTCAGCAAGCCTGGGGGCTCTGCCAGAAGGGGAGGATGGGCAGGAATCTCAGCCACAGCCCCGGGTTCCAAAGGGCCAGAAAACAATCTCTTATTCAGGCTTTTTTTTCAGGGTTGGAAATGAGGGCATTGAAGGTCAGGAAGTGGGTGCAAGGCATGGGAGGCTGTGACTCCCCTGACACTTAATTCCCTCAGTGTCTCCCTGACCCCTGCCCAGGAGTTGGATGTGCTGAACCCAGCCCAGGCACAGCCTCGGGTGGTTGGTGCCTCACTGCAGGGGCTGCCCTGGGTGCTATCCCTGCCCTGTGCTACCTCCTCCTCCTCCCTGTGCACAGAGAGTCGCTGATCCAGCTCAATTTGACCTCTGTTGTGACTTTTTAGACCTATCAGAGAGCCCACCCGACTTCACAGCAGTAGTGGGGATGTGCCATGAAGTGCAAGGAGAGCAGGACCACCTGCTGCAGGCAGCCTGCCATGAGATCAGATGAAGCTTCTCCTGGAAGCACAGCCAGCACAGGAGATTACAGGTAAGTTACACTGACTTATGAGCTGGCTTGTGTTTTTGTCTGGTGCAAGTGGAAATCTGAGATTTTGGGTGGCAATGGGTCTCAGCTGCTGGTCCCTTCTTACCTGGCTGCCCAGTGAAAAGAAGGGTAGAAGAACAGCAGTTTATGAAATCTGGCTGCTCAAGTACTTCAGGCAGAACTCCCCTGTAAAGGATTTCTATTCCTGAGGATCTGTTTTCATAACACAGAAATTTGACTGA
Organism: Promerops cafer; assembly: GCA_013398275.1. Lineage (NCBI taxonomy): Eukaryota > Metazoa > Chordata > Aves > Passeriformes > Nectariniidae > Promerops > Promerops cafer. The sequence continues at coordinate 91,676 of VZSE01001178.1, read as the reverse complement.
AAAGATTTCACTGTGACACCAACAGATGCAGGAAAAATGAACTGCTCATACCCTGAAGTCTCCTGACTGTAAAAAGACAGATTTTGAGTATTTTATATCTTGCTGCTCCCAGACTAGAAGCATTGCTGTCTTTTACAACAGATTGCCACAAATGGGAGGGATACTGGGTTTTGTCAAGTTGATTTACAGGCTTGGTGCAGATCCCTGGGGAGAGAGGCAGGGCTGGCAGAGCACAGGCAATTGCAGTGCTGAGAAGAACCCCCAGCTCCTCCATCCTGCCGTGGCACGACTACTCCCATTTGTTTTCTAGAACCTGAGGATTGGGTCAACAGCCCTGAACCAGCTCCCAGATCTGCATCCTGGGATCGTGAGCCAGGTTGCAGTGCTGAGAGGCTGTTCCCCTGCAGGAAACATCCTTGCAGCTGACCCAGAGCAGGTGCTTAATAATGCAGGGCAGCCTTTTGTCAGTGCCACTCTCACTCTCCAGGAAGAGCAGAGTTGTGCTGCATTCCAGGACATCAATAATTCAGCCAAAGGTTGGGTTTCCTCTGGGAGGCTTGGCTGGCCAGCAGGAACAAGAGATGCTTTATCAGGGCCCAGGTGGGCAAACAGGGTGACCCAGCAGGAGGGCAGCACTTGGGCCAGAGGCCCAAAAGGAGCATGGACGTGCTGGACTGCAGTTAGGGCAGCTGCCCCAAGCATTCACAGCTTGGGGAAAGGTCCCTTCCCCCAAGAGAGTTGGCAGACACATGTCTGGGACATCAGGAGGGTCAGCAAGTAGTGCTGAGCTGGAGGGGCCCCTCTGCACTACGGGTACAGATCAGACAGGCTGGGCCTGTGACTAAAGGACATCAGAGTTATGCTTTAAAATGGCCATGCTGAAAGCATCAGCACCTTCCTCTCCTTAAAAGTCAGGGGAATAAAATCCCAGTATAATAAAAGCCCAGGCCTGTATGCTGTGATCTTTGTGGCTGCAGCCCCCTTGCAGAGGATCTGGTGGCAGAGTTCAGGCCCTTCTACCACTTGCAGGGTCCCCATTTTATCCAGCTGGATGTTACTCGTGACTTTCCACTTTAAATTACAAAGATCAAACCGGGACCAGGAGATTTAAACCAGGAATAGTCTCCTGTAGCTGCCAGTATATTTAGACTGTTGGGTTTTTCAAAGACTCCAAATAGCTCAAAATGCCCAAAACACAGTAACATTTGCTCTTTTGGTGATCAAAAGCACAACACAGTCAGTTGAGCAAATCTGGCTCCCTCTTTGCAGGGGGCTGCAGTAGGAAAGAAGCCACAGCCACTCAGCATCTGAAAACTACCTGATTTTCAGCAACTCTGGACCAGATACAGAGTCTGCTCCAAGTATTTGGTCACCAGGAGTCAGGAAAGCCAGGCTGGGAGCCAAGTGAAACTGTGCTAGAGGACAGGAGGAAGCCATTAACAGGGACAGCTTGGTTAACTCACAAGGCACAGCATTTAGGAGAGGAAAAACATTGCAGTGGTGGGCTGACCTTGGCTGGACGGGAGGTGCCACCAAGTCTCTCTATCATTTCCCTCCTCAGCAGAACAGGGGGGTTGAAAATCAGATAGAAAAACCTCACAGATTAAGATAAAGGCAGTTTAATGAAGAAAAAGTTGTGCGGGGAAGCAAAGGAAACGAAAGGATTTTCTTGTCTTCTTCCCATCTGCAAGTGATGTGTGACCACTTCCCGGGAAGCTGGGCCTCAGTACATGTCGAGGTTGCTCCAAAAGACAAATGTGCTCTATAAAAATGTCCCACCTCCTCCTCTCTCTCAGGTTTTATTGCTGAGCAACGTCCTGTGGTATGGAATATCCCTTTGGGCAGCTTGGGTCAGTTGTCCTGGCTGTGTCCCTACCAAGACCTTGTCCTTTCCTTGGGTCACCTTCTGCTCTCTCAACTTTTAAAATGTGAACACTAATAAGGTCAGCAAGCAGAGGGTTTATTTTATCTACTAATGATAAAGTCTGTTTTATCACTGGAGTTCAGGGAGCTGGGGGAGTCTGTCTGTCTGCAGGGGCTTCAAGATAGAGTAACTCAGCCTCTGGCTGTTTTAGTAATGACATTAGTGGGGGATAAGCACCCAAAAGCTGTATTCACCCTTGGGCATTTTCACCCAGAGCCTGTTTACATCAGAACTGACAAAAGACAGGCACCTACAGTAACATCCAGACCTGCCTGAAAGAGCCTGGCTTGCAGCTTATCCTGAACAGAGACATCCAATGTGTGAGCACACAGCTTTCAGTGGCCAAGGTTTGGGATCAGACCCACTTACTGATAACTGGAAGGTGCATCTGATCAAAGAGAGAGGCCCTTCTTCAAGTGAAGCTGAAGAGTGACCTGTTAGGAGTCTGCAGGTGCTGCATCCCCTCAGAGAGTACTGATCTGATGGCTGCAACTGCTAGTGCAAGTGTCAATAGAGAGGCCATCCTCAGGTGAATGCTGAATCCTACACAAGCTCCACACCCTTGCAGTGCCCAAGCCCAGAAGCTCGTTCCCCACTCCCAGGGTAGCAGAGCTACTTTCCCACCCCAACTTTACTGTCTGCTCTGCTTTTCTGGAGGAGTCCTGTGACTGAAGCCTGAGCAAGGAAGAGCCATGTAAAGGAGGCAGTGGGTTTGAGCTGTTTTGATTGGGTTTTTTTGGTCACGAGGAGCCTAGTCCAGAATCATTCTTCCAGCACCTACGATGGGTTGTATTTGACAGGTTTCAAAGCAGCTCCTGCCCTGAGCTGGCCCAGAGGTGTTGTGCTGACCATGCCCTGTCTCCTTTCCCCCTGGCTGAGCCCTGACTCCAGTTCCAGTGAAGCTCCTCTGTGTTGGTCAGACAGCTCTGCCAGACAGCAGGAGCAAATGCTGTCTGAGTGGAACAGCACATAATGGCCAGTCCATTTATCTCCCAGTCGCCGCAGTTCCAGTAAAACATCACTTTGTTAAATGCCTGGAGCTGGAGAAAGCATCTCCAAATGCTACAGAAAACAGCTTTTTCTAGACAGCTTATTCCCATCCTAGAAGATCTGCAGTGCTAAAGAGGGCTACAAACCCAGCCCTTACTGCCCACAGCAGACCTCAGCTGTCAGTGGTGGCTCTGGGGGAGGTGGGGCAGCCAAAAAGGCTGAATTCCCCCAGCAGTGACCCCCTCATGAGGTGGTTTTCAGCCTGAGAGATCTCTTTCCTGCCAGTTCCCCCTCCTTACACACCTGCTCGCTGTCCACAAATGCCAGTGCTCATTTGGTTTCAAGAAATTACTACTGTAATTAGGCATATGAATATTCATGTACGAGACAGTGGAGTAGGTGTAGCAGGCAGAAGCCACGATTTATAAACGCCTCCTTGCTCTGGAATCACTGTGTGCAGACACTGTTCCCAGGCCTGTCTCCTTCCTACGCCTTGGAGCTAAAAAACACTTATCAGAGACTTACAATACGGCTTCTAAACATAAGATTTCTTTCCAGCATCTCTTCTGCATCCAAGGTCATTTGCATGAGAACGGCATCTTTAGGCTTTCCATCTGCTCCTTATTTTGCACCTGTAGTTAATATCTCCCTTTTTCACAACATATGACTCACTGGCACGGTTACAGGAGGTGATATCTGCTTACAGGAGACCAGTCCTCAACAGAGCCAGAATTACTCCACTGCACAGAAGGTCTGGAATGAGGCAGCTCTGCTCTGTTTGTTTACCAGCCCCCACACAATAGGCAGAGCAAGAAACCCAGCTCCAGAGCCACCAGCTGGACCTCACCTTGCAGGCGGGATCCCAACCAGTTCTGACCTGCCTCTCTCCTCTCCTGGCCAAACAAGAGCGGTTCTTCAGACATTATGCCCAAGAAATGACTACACTCAGCAGCTCCATCTCACCACCTGCTGAATGTCTGCTGCTCATGTGTACCCAAATTTCTTCACAGCTCCAGGGGGAGTTGCTTCATCCCCAGAAGCTCCTGATCTCAAGTTTGTGAATATCAGAATATTTTGAGTTGGAAGGACCCACAAGGATCATCGAAGTACAACTCCTGGCCCTGCACAGAAACAGCCCCAAGAATCCCCCCTGTGCCTGAGAGTGTTGTCCAAACACTTCTTGAGCTCTGTAGGCCTTGGGACTGCGACCACTGCCCCGGGGAGCCCATTCAGTGCCCCACCACCCTCTGGGGGAAGAACCTTTTCCTAATTGCAGCCTAAACCCGACTCAGCTCCTGCCATTTCCTCGCGTGGTCCTGATGCCTCAGCAGCCCCGTGAGACCCCACCTGCTCGCTCTCAGCAGCTCCTTCCCATCCCTTGAACGTCCCAGTGTTTTCCCGGGGCCTGGGATCTCCTGCTCCTCCCCAGGGGCTGAAGTGCAGAGCAGGTGCAGGGCACCTCCACCAGCCTTCCCCAGCGACAGGGACCATCCCACAGGATCCCAGAACGANCCGCCGCGGTGAGTGGTGCCGCCCGCGCCCGCTCGCAGGGGCCGGGCCCGCCGGGCCGCACCATCGTTAGTGAGGGGGAAGCAGAGGGGAGCGCCGAGCCGGGGACCCCGGGCTGAAGCCNATCCCTTGAACGTCCCAGTGTTTTCCCGGGGCCTGGGATCTCCTGCTCCTCCCCAGGGGCTGAAGTGCAGAGCAGGTGCAGGGCACCTCCACCAGCCTTCCCCAGCGACAGGGACCATCCCACAGGATCCCAGAACGATTGGGGTTGGAAGGGACCTCTGCAGAACATCCCGTCCAAGCCCCCTGCCAAGGCAGGGTCACCTGGAGCAGGTGACACAGGAACGCGTCCAAGTGGGTTTGGAATGTCTCCAGAGTGGGAGACTCCACGTCCTCCCTGGGCAGCTCTTCCAGATCTCTGCACCCCTTCCCGGTGGGTCGCGGCACGGACAAAGCGGCCGTATGCCAGATCACACAGCTTTGTTTCCTTAAGGTCAACAAACGCCAGGCACGAACGTCCCCCCGCACTGCCCTCCCCATTCCGAGGGCCATCCCCGGGGCTCTTCCCTCGGACCTTCGCCGGCACCCCCGAGCCATCGCCGGGGCGATGCTCCCGAGGTGATGCATCTGCGGCTGATGCTCCGGGGGCGGTGGCTCACACAGACGGACCCACCCAGCTCCGATCTCCCTCTCCAGCCTCCCCGGGGCCGAGCAAACCCCCCCCGGCTCCGCCGGGGCCTAGACCCGTGAATTCCCCGCGGGTCCCGCCCCGCGGCCTCCGGGCGGTACTGCTGCCGTGATGACCCGCCCCGCCTCACCTGCATGGCGCGGGAGAAGAAGACCCCCGCGTCCGACGCCAGTTTCTTCACGTTGAACTCCATGGCGGCCCCGAAGCCACCCTGGCCGCGCCGCGCCCCCGCTGTCACCGCGCCCGCCGCGCTGTCGCCTTTTATAGCGCCGGGTGACGCCCGCTCAGCGCCTCTTAAAAGGGCAGCGACTTCTTAACAGAGTCGGTGCGCCCCGGCAGAGCCTCGGCGGGCGGGGGCGCGGGCGGCGTGCGCGACCCCTTTAAGCTCCGCGGCGGCGCCGGAGGGAGCTGTCAGCGCCCACCAATAGAAACTCGCGCCGCTCTCCCCGCCCCTTCCCTTCCCGCTCCGCCGCGCTCGCCGCCGCAGCCCCGAGCCGGGCGCGTTCCGATTGGCGCGGCGGCGGGCGGCTCTCCGCTCTGATTGGCTGGAATGGGAGCGGGGGCGGCATTTCCGCTTGGCCCCGCCCCCGCGCGGGGTGGGCTGCGGCGCGGGGGAAGGAGACGCTGCCCTTCCGGGGGGTGGCGGGGATGCCCCCGGGGTGGATGAATGCAGGGGCCCGGGGATGCAGCAGGGGTGCGAGGCACCCGAGGGCGCAGGGGGATGCTCAGGGATGCGGGGGACGTCGGGGGTGCGGGGATGCTGCGGGGGGTGCGGGAGCCCTTTCTGCAGGGCCCAGCGTGCTGCAGTGCAGGTGCGGGGGGTCCCGTGGGACGCTCTCCGCCGGGCCGGTGGGTTGAACCCTCGGCGCCGGGCAGGGCTGGGGGCAGATGCCCGGACAGAGGGGCTGCCTCGGAGCCTGTACTCCCTATCCCGGTATAGTAACCCCAAGCTGCTTTCTGTGCCCCAGGCTGCTTTCCTTGCTCTTCTCATCTCTGCTGTGGCCAGGACGTTGTCTTTAACCTTGTGGGGAGAGCCCATGTCCGGTGTCAGGTCCCTGCGGGCTCCCACTGCCCGGAGAACATTCCGTACGGTGCTCCGGGGCAGTGGGTGCGGGGTGGGTGTCAGGCGGGGGCAGCGCTTCGTCACCCGCGCTCTAGGGTCACACATCAGTGCCTTTTGTCCCTCTGTCCTTGACGTGAGCACATCCCTCCTGCCCAGCGCTGCTGGCAGCATTGAAACCTCCTGGGGAAACCCCCTTTGGCTGGTGGCTCTTGAGCAGGGCTGTCATGCACAGAAAACCGTGTGAAAGCAGATTTTTGGTAACGAAAATGTGTGTATGGTTATTTGGGATAATTGGGACTTTTTTAATGTGGGGACTGCAAACAAAATCCCTCCAACCATGTGCAGCCAGGTTTGGTACATGTAGAAATCTCCGAGAGCTGTCAAATCCCAGGGTGCTGCTGCTGTAGAGCAGTTTGGGAATCTGTCCCCGTGGTTGGTAGGACAAGCAAAAGAATTGCTGCTGCTGGTGAGAAGATATTTTAGATTCGCTGCTCCAAGTGACCTGGTGTGTGTTTTGTGAAGTGCAGTGCAGGGAGGAGCAGGGCGTGTGCTCCCTTCACTCACCTGATCTTCCCCCTCTTCCTGCAGGACGAGGATTGTTGGATGAAGGCCAACTCCAGGACTCTGAGCCAGACGTCAGAGAAAAGTTGGATTCTTTAGTGAGCAGCTCACACAGCATCCACAAGTGCCCTTCCCCTGGTGGCTCCTGAAGGTGCCGAGATCCTCGAGCAGACATGGCATTTAGAAGGACAGAGGGAATGTCCATCATGCAGGCCTTGGCAATGACCGTGGCAGAGATCCCCGTGTTCGTTTACACGACGTTCGGGCAGGTACAAGGAGCGGGAAAGGTTTTCCTGTCACGTTCCTTGGGCTGGCTCTGTGGGGTTGTCTGTGTGGGATGGAGGCACAGTGGGGTGATGCTGGGGGCCTGGCCAGTTTGAGGGATTGGGGGACTTGCAGGGGGAGTTTGGGGTGGTGGAAGAGAGTTGTTCTGAGTGGGCTTGGATGGGAGAGAAAAGCGCTTCCCACATCCCTCCCTGGGAGAACACGCAGGTTCAATCTTTCTCTTCATCAAAGGTGCTAAAAAAAGACTTGTCTTTTAAAGAAGAGTAATGTGTTCCCCACTTGTAGCGATGCAGCACTTGGAGCAGTAAAGCTCAGCTTCACAGCAGGGTTTCAGAGCTGAATTTGGGTAACCTGGATTGCATCTGTCCCAGGCTGTGTGCAGATTTTGCAGTGTGTTTTGGCAATGAGGATCGAGACCAAGTTCTCCAGGTCCTGTCAAAATGATGCTCCACAGTCTCTTTGCTGCTATTAGCTGTCTTAGTTGTGTAGCAGGGCGCGTGTTTTATGGGTGGGAGGGTAAAGCCAAGGTGTTCCATGTTTTACACTGTTTTTAATTTTTTTTTTTTTTTTAAAAAAGGGCAGCGGAATTGGTTTTTCACTGTTGCTCTTCCATTTCTTTTGTGTTTAAAGTCTGTCTTCTCTCAGCTGCGGCTGTCTCCCGGCCTGCGCAAGGTGCTGTTTGCCACAGCTCTGGGGACGGTGGCCTTGGCCCTTGCAGCTCATCAGCTGAAGCGGCGGCGCCGCCGAAAGAAGCAGATTGCTCCGGACAAGGGCAGCTTTAAGCCGGGAGGGATCACAGTGCCCATCCTGCCAACCAGGAGGGTCTCCTCCGTGAAGAAAGGTTGGCCTCGCAAAAAGGGAAAAATCCCCAAAGAGGTTGTAGAGGGAGCGATGGGAAGGTGTGGGGAGAGGAAGGCAAAGCCGTTGTGTAGTGCTTCGATGCGGAATGAAGCGGGAATTCTGAAGTGCAGTGCCACGAGCACGAGGTTTGGGGAGCAAAGGGAGAGACTCTAAGCTCACTGTCCTTGGGAACAAAAGCTGTCCTGATGTTTTTTCCTGGGGTTTGCAGTTCCTATCCCATTTCCTGTAGGCAGCCTGTGGACCATTACCAGGCTGCCCCAATAATAACGACCCAGGCATGCAGTGACCCGGTTCTGCATTGATCTCGTGGTGTCAGTGCTCAGCTGAGGGGAGGGGAGGGTGGCCTGAGCCAGGCTGGGCAGTTGGGAGTGTCCATCCAGCTCTGTGGTGACTCCCAGACCTTGGGCAGCTTCCTCACCTGCTTGTACTGATTTTAGGGGTAAGACTGACCCAGGCCCTCAGCAAATCACCTTAGGGATTAAGCATTTGTTTGGTGAAACATGAAAATCAAGGGATCCCCACTGACAGCAGGCTCAGAGCAATGCAGAGCAGACAGATCTGTGGTCTATTTCTAGGTATTGGATACTGCTTTGCCCATTCACAGTTACACTGGACAAGGTGATGTTCCCCTCCCTATTCCCTGCTGCAGTCACCTGGGCCTAAAATCCTGTTTTTGTGTGACCTTCCCAACTGCAGGATACTCCAGCAGGAGAGTCCAGAGCCCTGGCAGCAAGAGCAATGACACGCTCAGCGGGATTTCCTCCATTGAGCCCAGCAAACATTCCAGTTCCTCCCACAGCCTCGCCTCGGTAAGGACCTTGTGAGCAGGGCTGGGAGATGTCAGTGCACAGATCTGTCACAAGATCACCAAGTCCTTGGGCTTCTGCTGGCCCATGGAGCAGAACAGGTTGTAGTATAATTGTAGGGCAGGTTCTGATGTTAACCTTGCACTGAGTGTCTGAGTGTCCCTGTGAGCAGCAATTTTTTGTGGCCAGGAGCTCTAGGGTTCCTTGGCTACTTCTTTGGCCAAGGAGGAGTCACAGGAGGGATCTCCTTGTGGGACATGGCCATGATTGCTTGGAGCTCTCTGTGACCCCCTCAATGAGTTAGGCTGGGTTGTTTCTGGGTCTCACAGCAATGGGGAGCTTATTTGCTTCCCTCTATGGTGGGAGTTTGGGTGGCCCAGCAGCCCCTCCTTTCTGTGCTGGGGCTGCTCACAGCTTGCTTTCTTCTTAAAACCAAATTAACTACCAAAATCTGATAGCTCTGTTCAGGAAACAGCACAGGGTGAGGACACAGCCTAGTCATTCTGCCTCCTCCAAAGCCAAAAAAGCAGCCTATGAGTACAGGTAATTCAGACTTAACCAGGTGGGAGAAGCCATCAGTGCTTCTATCCACCTTTTGTGAGACCAAAACTGGAAGCATTTGTGTCTTCAAGACCTGTTTCACATCCCCATTGCTCAGAGCTAACGTTCTGTTGGAGCAGGGGAGACACAGGTGAACCTCTGTGAGTTGCTGCAAAGCCCTCCCTCATCATTGCCTGGGCTCAGAGGCTGCTTGGCAATGCTGGGGCAAGGAGAGGGAAAAATCACCCCTTTGAAAAGAGCTGTGGGGTGCCAGCGCTCCTCAGCACATGCTGGTGTTGCTGTTTTTAGTGCAGCTAAAGCACCAGGAGTTGCCAAAACCGGTGCTGGCCGAAGTGTGTCTCCAGCAGGCGGCAGTGCCGGCACGGCGCTGGGCAGGCACAGCATTCCCTGGGGAGCTGGGGTGGGATGGGATGTGTCCTGGGCAGGCACAGCATTCCCTGGGGAGCTGGGGTGGGATGGGATGTGTCCGTGAGCACCAAGCTGTGTCCAGCTCTGACCTCTTTCCCCTCCACGGGGACTCACATCCATGTAATTCCCCCATGGCTTCTCAATTCGCACAGATGCTGTCCAGGTTTTGTATCACTGAAGTTCTATTTCTCTTTAAATAAGAAGCAATCCATAAATACGTTTTTCCACTGCTGGTGCCTGGGTGGGGATATCCCCGTGGAGAGGCATCTGTTTCTGTACAGATGAGCTGACCCTGTACTTACAGTTTTGATATTACTTGGTGGAAAAACAGCTCATCCTTGGCACAGCTGCAGGTTTTGCCTGTGCTCTCATTTGCTTCCTGGGCTCCTCTTTGCCATCCAGTAAGTAAATTGGCAGCAGTGATCTAATGATTTGCAGTTCAGGATCTCAAGGTGATTTATTAACACTCCACAGGGATTGATCAATGGAGGCACGACAGGAATTTATCTGTCAGCTGATCATTGTAGCTTTTTTTTAGTACCAGGCTCATGTTTGGACATCCTTCTGTAAAGCACAGGAAAACACTGGTCACTGATAGTGTTGAATCCAGCACTTTATTGGGTCAGACTTTAGAAGACATCGATGCCCTGGTGTGAAACTGGACAAAGCTGAACTGACACTGCGGTGTGGATTGTCAAGCCCAGCCCTCCCAGGAGAGGGTCTGGTTACAACCAGAAGAGTGAGGATTCCCCTTGCCCTCTGGGGAATCCTCAGCTGTATTTTTTCTGGGAAACTGTTTCTTTTGTTTGGACTGTGCTTGCTTCCTTGCCACCTCCAGTGTTTTGTGTGCAGGCAGCTGGGGCTGACATGAGCTTTCCATCAAAATCCTGATGCCTTTGTAGCGATTGCTTTGGAGCTTTCCTGGGCTGTTTCCTCCATCAGTGCTCTCCTTTTAGTGCACATCGATACAGGGGAGCACAAGGCCAAACATGGGGAAGGAAAATGCCTTTTTGCTAAAGGCTGGTGGTGTTTGTTTGATCTTACCATCTCTGACCTTAAGAGAATTCAAAAGGCATTTGCTGCCCTCTGCTCCCTTCCTGCAGATGGTAGCAGTCAACTCCTCAAGTCCAATACCCCCAGGGATGTGGGAGGCCCAGGCAATGGGAGATGCTGGAGCCATTGGTGATTCCAGTGCAGAAAGCCTCTATGTTCAAGGTAAGCAGGCACAAGGGTAACATTGCTCTGGGGGGGGTTGTTTATCACTGTGAGAGCAAGAAGGGGGTGAGAATTGACACAGAGCATCAGCAGCTCAATGTAGAGCTCTAACAGAAAGTTCCATTCTCAGTTTAAAATCAAATGAAAATCCCATCTTCTCTTAAAAAAACCCAAACCTTTTTTGTGAGTGAATAATTTACTTCCAAAATACTGTTCTTGAGCAACAGGCTCATCTTGTGCAGAGAACAAGAGTATTTTGGCAGTAACATGGATGATACTTTAACCAGTTTCAGGACGTTCTCCTTCTAATCCAAAATAAACCATATTTAAACAGGAAAGAAATAGAATATATTTATTCTTTCTGTTGGGGAGGGATTTCCCTCTTTGCTGGATTGTCTGAGTGAGCAAAGACTCATCCTGTATCTCTTTGTTCCTGAGTGCCTCGGGACTCTCACAGCCAGTATTTGGTTGGGTTTCCAGGCATGGAGCTGTTTGAGGAGGCCCTACAGAAATGGGAACAGGCACTGAGCATCAGGCAGAGGGACAGTGCTTGTACCAGCACCCCTGTGCCCTGGGACAGCAGGAAACAGCAAGAGAGCATGTCTGAGAACATTTCAGAGGTAGGTCCCCACATGCTGAAAGGCCAGCCTGGGTGCTGGAAGCAGTAAACAGTGGGAGGTTAAAAGGAGAGCAAATTAAGGGCAGAGTCAGGCCAGACTCTGTTTAAGAGCTGTCTGTATCTGCAGCTTCCTTATGCAATGGGAGTGGGTGTTTTTAATTTCTTTCTCTTTTTAATACGTCTCGCCCCCTCATTCCCCAGCATTTCTATCCACCTTCCAGCCTTGTGTCACTCACTGTCACATGTGTCCTCCTGTGGCACAGCCCGTGGTGAGAAGAGGCTGTGATGAATGCAGCACTGCTTTGGCTGGCACTGTTGTCTCTGTAACTTTTTAATGCATTTAAAATGGAGATCTTGATGGTCACTGCCACTTCTGGGAGCTGGGTAGAGAGCAGAGCCCAGCTCTGTGTGTGTGGATGAGGAAAGCAGTGGTAGTTTGGTAGGAGCTGGGTATGGCCCTGGTCCCTGCAGGGAGATGTGTACCTCACTCAGCCTCTGCAGCTACAGAAACCAGGATTTTAGGACACTCCTTGCTGTCTGGGACTTGAGGACTACCTGTGTTAAAGGAGATCTAAACTAGAATGGCTCAGTGACAGCCACAAAGCCAAAAAAAACCTGCTGTAACTCAGGACTGTGAAAGGAGCTGAACTCCAAACTCTCCAGGAGTTCTCACTGGGAAAAAAGTGTTCCCAGCCTTTTGTAAACAGAGTCTGGTGTAGTAAGTATGTGGGACATTTGTCTTTTGTGCTGGATAATATTTATCCAAGTCAGATCTGGATTCTGTTGTTGTTGGCTCTCCTTGAAGGGCCCTGTAGTGTTTCTGAAACTGCCTTAAAACCGGTTGATTCATTATGAAAATAGATTTTGTGCTTCTTGTTAATGCTTCTGTCTTCTGGGTGAGATATTCATGCAAACATAGGGGCATGAAGGCAAGATGCTGTTTAAGTCTTAGGTTCCCCACACTTTTTTTTTTTCCATCCTCCTGTGTTGCTTACAGCAAACTTTGCTTATGCCCAGCACCTTAATCTAAATATTCTGTTATCCAGTTCTGGATATCCTGTTATATTCAACACAGGTTTCCTGATGCAACTTCTCCTGGAAGTTAGGCTAAAGTCAAAAGGCAGGAGATTTAAGTGGTGTATAACTTATTAAAATACTTGTTTTTCTGGGTGGCAGGTTAAAGTTCTTTAGTTCTTTCTTCCCTTTTTAGCAGGAAAACAAAATTATGAAGCTCAAAAGCCAGAGGGTTTGAGTAGGCTGTGTAGAAGCTTCTTTCCCTATGCATTATTAGCTGCATTGTAGGATTAATGACTTCTCTCTCTTTTTATTTTTAATCATTTAATCTGCAGACTGCAAATCCTATTTTTAGTGAAAATTTCCTCCCGTATTTCTGCTGTCCAATCTGTCTGTGCCCAGCTGGCTAACTAAGGGTGACATTTATGTGTGTTCCAGGAGGAGTCCCAGAAAAGAGAGTTTGCTGAGAAGCTGGAGTCCCTCTTGCACCGAGCCTACCACCTCCAGGAAGAGTTTGGCTCCTCGCTCCCGTCGGACAGCGTGCTGCTGGATCTGGGTAGGGCACCTGGCTGCAATAAAATGCCAATTTCCTGCCTGGTTTTATGTCTTTTCTATAAGCCAGGTAAAGGAGGAGTGACAAAGTGGAAGAGAGCACAGGAGCTAAGAGGAATGTTGGTCCATGAACTCCAGCACATGTGGCTTCTTTCTCTCCTCCAGAGAAGACTTTGATGCTTCCATTGGCGGATGGATCACTGCGGCTGCGGACGGATGATGAAGACAGCTCAGCTTCAGAGGATTCCTTCTTCTCTGCAGCAGAGGTGACTGAAGTGTCAGCTGTGTGTCACAGCCCAGCCGCTTGGAGGGAAGGCACAAAGGCAGCAGAGCCAAACACATCTTGGGAGAGGAAGATGATCAAACACAGAGCAACAGCCCCAGGCTGGGAGGTTCATGATGGATGTTAGGAAAAGATTTTAATGAGGGGGATGGTGCAGGCTTTTCCAACCAGCACTTCCATGTCATCTTCTTATCTACTATAGAAAACATGCTGTAACAGCTAGGACAGTGCTGTTGTCTAATGTAAGATGGCTTGTAAATTTTATGGAATATTGAGCAGTGTCAGAGCTGAGACAGGTTTTGGTGAAAAAAGAAATACCTTCGCGTGAAACAATTGTCACTGACAAACTCTGCTAGCTGAAGATTCTCTGAAGAGGGCCCACCTTGCTTGTGTGCACTTGCTTGTGTATTTGCAAATATTTAATGAGCTCATTTTGTTCTTCCCACATCTCTTGTTACCTCTACAGCTCTTTGACTCTCTCCCCTTTGAGCAAATGCCATTCCACCTCTCCAAGCCAGTGGCAGCATATGAAGAAGCTCTGCAGCTGGTGAAAGAAGGGAAGGTCGCATGCCGGACGCTGAGGTGAAGAGCCAGCTGGAGCTTGGGACCTTGTGTCCCCTGGGGCACTGTGAACACATCATCTGCCTTTGAGCAGCCCCATAACCAGAATAACCCATTGAGATCGTAAAATCACAGCATCCTTCCTGCTGGTTCGGCCTTCCCAGGGAATTAACCCAAGATTTTAGGGACTCACATGTTAAGAAAGAGTAATTGTCCCATGAAATTAGTGATAGGAAGTGTGACTGTTCTGGGAGGCTGGCATAGTCCTGTACTAGCCTGGCAGAGGTGCTCTGCTCCCCCAGGGAGCTGGATAAAGAGAATATGACTGTTCCTTTCTCCTATGCACAGACTGGGAATTTAGTTTTTTGTTTTTAGGGGACCATAGTTGCAGGCGCACCAGCATCAGAACTGATCTTCCTCTTTCCCTCTAGGACAGAGCTCCTTGGCTGCTACAGTGACCAGGATTTCCTGGCGAAGCTGCATTGTGTCAGGCAGGCATTCCAGGTGAGAACGGCTCCAGCTCCCGGGTTTCCGTGGCACATGGCTGCCAGCAGCACGTTCCTGGAGAGTGCAGTTTTGTTTCCTAGGTTCCAGCTTATTTAAAGGTTAACGACACTGGTGTGTGCAGCATTGCACTGCTTTGTGTTCTGCCCGTGTTTTTTCCTCACAGCTTAGAATTTGAGGGTGTGTAGGTGCTCACAAGAGACATCTGTGTTCCCTTTTAGGAGCTGCTGGAGGATGAAAGCAATCAGCTGTTTTTTGGGGAGGTTGGGAAACAGATGATGATAGGACTGATGACAAAAGCTGAAAAGGTAGGAAGTTTGTGTAACAACTAAACTGTGTCTTTTGAGCACAGGGATGCTTGTTCCCCCATCCCAACTCAGAGTTTGTCCAGTGTGTTAGAAGAAGAAAACTTCATCTGCATGCTGGTGACTACTGTGGTGATGATGTCAGCTCATACCCGAGTAGTCCAACTTCTGTTATGTTTCTCTGCTCTCCCAGAATCCCAAAGCTTTCCTGGAAAGCTACGAGGAGATGCTGCGTTACGCCTTGAAGCAAGAGACCTGGCCGACCACTCAGCAGGAGCTCGAGGGAAGAGGGGTTGGTAAAGACATTGTCTTTACAGAGTTGCAGAGGAGTTGGAAGATAATCCTTGCCCAAAAAGGTTGTGGAATTCCCATCCCTGGAAGTGCTCAAGGCCAGGCTGGATGGGGCTTGAAGCAACCTGGTTTCATGGAAGGTGTCCCTGCATATGGCAGGGGGTGGAACTGGATGGTTTTAAAATACCCTCACAAGCCAAACCACTGTGATTGTATTGTAATGCAAATGTTGGAATGGCCCAGGAGTGAAAGACCTGCTGCTGAAATACATTTACATTGACTTCAGCTTGTTACATCTCTTTGCTTCAAACCAAAACAGCCCATCTCTCTTTTAAAAACCTTTTCCCTTTACAGACTGTTCTGCTCCCTGACAGGTGGTGTGCATGAGCTTCTTTGATATCGTGCTGGACTTCATCCTCATGGATGCTTTTGAGGATCTGGAGAACCCTCCCTCCTCCGTGCTGGCCGTGCTGCGCAACCGCTGGCTGTCCGACAGCTTCAAGGAGACGGTGCGTGAGACAGGGAGAGCTGCTGTGGGTGTGAGACCAGTGCCAAGGCCAGAAAAGAGCATAACCTCATCTCTCCCAGCTTGGCTGAATTCTCTCTTTATAAACGCCACGCTTTCCTGAAGCTCTAAACAACAGTCTTCTTGTGCATGGAGATTGTTTACGGGAAAGCTTTCCTTATTTTGAAAGCATCTGGTTGGCAACCAGACTTATGGCTCTAGGGGCCTTTATCAGTGATGCCATGGAGATGGTAAAAGATGACAGCACCTATTTTTATGAATGAGAATAAAAGGGCCAAAATGTAGGGAAAAATATGTGGGTTTTAGCATGTGGCCATTCATTCTGGCAGTACCTCAGCAGACACTGAAGCTCAAATTGCAAAGCTTTCCTTTAGTCCTGTCCCCCAGCTGTATTTTTAAGACTGATTAGTTTGATAGACTGAGAGTAAAATGGCACTTTGTAACAGCTGTCTGCTTACAGGGGATCGTGGGCTATTGGGCAACCATGTCAGATCATATTAACAATCTTCAAAAACCCTTCGGCTTCTCTGGAATGGATCTGAAGTGGCTAAATCTGCTTCCAGTTAGCTTCAATTTTGTCATTTTAAAGAGTTTTTGGCACAAAAGGGTGACTGCTTTGATGCTTTGATGACAATGTGTTGGTAAACTTTGGGGTTTTTTAAGTAATCCGAGTAACTAATGGGCTCTCTCTGTTAATTGCAGGCTCTAGCAACTGCTTGCTGGTCAGTTCTGAAAGCAAAAAGGAGGCTTCTGATGGTAAGCAAAATTAATCAAAAGGGAAAGAATCTAATGCATTTGAGGCTGAAAAGAGAACACATAGGTCTTGACCAAGTGTGAAATCTTAAGTGGTAGACGACTGAACAGAGTCACATTCTTTGTGATGCTTTAGAGCCCTGGGGTCCTGCAGTCGCTGCTCCAGTGCTATGCCAGTATTTTATGAATCAGTCTGAGTTTATTCTCCCTTTTTCTTAATGTGAGGATTCAAGCAACAGTGTTGCCTGTCTGGTATTCCTTCTCCCTGCTTACAATACGGTAGGAATGGCCACAGACCCCAGGCAACAAGGGACTGCTCCTGAATTGTACTGTCCTTACTGGCAGCAAAAGGAATGGTTCAGGCACTTCTCCACTTCCCAGTGCTGATGCTAATTAGCCATTACTTGATGAGTTTCACTTAAATCTGTGACTTCCTAAAGTATCACAGCAGACAAGTTTATGGAGCAGGGGAACAGGAAGCCACAACTTCACAACCCTGGTTCTGCCACAGGGTCTGTGGCCTCTGGCAAGTTTTCAGCTCGATCCCACAGCCAGCTGGTACGACAGGGTTTGGCTCCTGAGATGGCACAGAGAGAAATGAGAGAACTGGAAGCTCTACTGGCACTGTCATGCAGTAGCTCTGCCTTGGAGATTTGCATGTCCTTTCCTGGCTTGGTCAGCAGATTATAAATAGAGACTATAAAGGCTGGCTGGTGATTGCTTTTCATTTTCTTCTGTTCGTTTTCCTCTTGAAATAGCAGTTTAGAAACATGAAGATAAAAAGCTCTAGTCATCCTTCAAGGAATCTGAAAGATAAATGTAGTTTTGCAGGAAGAGATGTTCCAAATAGCTCTTAAATTCAGTTACTGAAGCTTTCTGTCAGAAAAGTTGGTGACTGATATGGAATAAGCTGCTAATTCTGTCTGAGAATGAAGACCAACTAATTCTGTCCTTCCCTGTGACAGGTACCAGATGGCTTTATCTCTCATTTCTACTCCGTATCGGAGCATGTCAGTCCTGTTCTAGCCTTTGGTTTTCTGGGGCCCAAGCAGCAGCTATCTGAAGTCTGCAGTTTCTTCAAGGTAAGGTGGTTTCTCTGTACCTCATCTGTGTGGGACTCCTGTCTGCTGGCTTAAAGCTGCTGATGTGTGCCCTCGGTGGCTGGTACTGGCAGGTGAAGGAGGTCTGACTGTAACCTTCCCTTTCTTGCAGCACCAGATCGTGCAGTATCTGAAGGACATGTTTGACTTCGACAACGTGAGGTACACCACAGTGCAGTTGCTGGCAGAGG
Source organism: Promerops cafer (assembly GCA_013398275.1). Taxonomy (NCBI): domain Eukaryota; kingdom Metazoa; phylum Chordata; class Aves; order Passeriformes; family Nectariniidae; genus Promerops; species Promerops cafer. The sequence goes on along the minus strand of VZSE01001178.1, from coordinate 74,106 downwards.
ACATTCTGCAGCTGTCGCGGCGGCGCAGCGAGATCCTCTTAGGATACCTGGGCACCGAGACTTCCCCGGAGATGAACGGCACGCTTCCTGGGGAAACCGAGCCACTGAAGGAGCTCATCTGATGTCATGGAGGAAAACACTTTTGTACAAGGACCTTTTCCTCCCAGAGATGGATAAAACTACCTGCAGAGTGCAGCAGTGGCAGCAAGACTATGTGAACACACAGCAATCTGGCGGGACCTTCTGCTTTTTGTAGCCAGTAGTGTTTGCTGGGATGGATCCAGGACCACTTGCCAACTTATGGTTTGAATTTCTTCTTTGTTCCACCTTCCTGTCATTATTATTAGTTTCAATGGTTCATATATACATTGTGTCCTGAACTGCCCGGGCCCAGATTTTTGCCCAATTCTCTTGAAAAGGGCAATCTATGTCCCTGTTTTGCCTTTGTGTTTTCTGGGAGGTGAATCCCTGATGTTTACGATTGTGTGTGGGAACAGGAATATCATTGGTAAATTCTCCACTTGACCATTAGCTTCTCAAGGAGGCTTTGCTTGCTTTGGGATTTTTATTACTGTTCTTCTCTGCTGTGTTCCTACAGACACTAATTATTGCTGATTTTTACCTTAACTGTGATAACATATGCAATGTGACTAGCAAAGGTTTCTTTCCCAAGGAGGAAGAAATAGTTCTGTAAAGCACTGAAGTAAAATGCAGACTTTCGTAAGCACTCTGAAGCTCTGGGGAAATTGGTCTGTTCCCTTAGTATTGCTGCTCTTTGCAGACCAGATGACCAGCTCTGTGTCCTGGTCATGCTTGCTTAGGAGGTTGCTGAGGTTATGATTGCCCCTAAGGCAGGTTAGTGTGAGGAGAGGGGGATTTGCATCCTGCCTGTGCTTGCACAAAGTCTTTGACATCCATCAAAGTGCCTTGCTGGATTTCAGAATGAGCCAGCAGCAGCTTTTGCTGGGTAGGAGGTGTGGGGTGTGTACAAGCAGGGGGAAAGGGTAATAACGTGGTGCCTATTGCTGTTGTGCACAGGGTAGTGAGAGGTGTAGATGCTGGTTGTGAGGTAATGTGTGCAGATGGTTGGAGAGCTGGGATCAAGCTTCTAGAGAGGAAATGACTCTTTACAGTCTGTCAGTTCTGAGACATAATTTTGGGTAATGATCAGGTGTGTGTGTGTATGGTAGTGCTTCTCAAATGCTGTGATCCTGACTGCCCAGCCAGCACCTGGAATCTGGCTGCTTTGGGATGTGAGCTGAGTTGGATACTTGTGTAGGACAGCAGCAGTGGAGTGTGCTGGACTTAGTGAATCATAAAAATCACAGAGTAATAGAATATGCTGAGTTGGAAGGGACACATCAGGATTGAGTCCAACTTCTGTCTCTGTACAGGACACCCCAACATTCCCACCATGTGCTGAGGGAGTTGTCCAAACTTCTTGAACTCTGTCAGGCTTGGTGCTGTGACCACTTTCCTGGGGAACCTGTTCAGTGCCCAATCACCCTCTGGGTAGAAAACCTTTTCCTGATATCCAACCTAAACCTCTCCTGACTCAGCTTCATGCCATTGACTTGAGGCAGTCCTGGCTTTTGTGTGAGGTTTGCAATGATTTGCTGAGTCCTCTGTGATAGAAGTGGAGATCCAGCCTGTGCCTTCTTCTGCTTCAGTCCACGTATAGGTCCAAGTCTAACCCTTGGAATGAGGAGGTCTTCAGGACTTCCACAAAAACATGAGACTCACTGTTTTTGTTCTAGACTGATTAGTTACTCCTTCTGCCTGTTCTGGGTGAAAGACACAAGGCTTACCCGGATGTATTTTTGCAAGTGGAAAAAATATGTAAGAATCTGGAATTTCCATATGAGTGGAAAGTCAGTGCGTGGGCTTGGAGAATACAAATGCTTTCTTCCTTTTCAGATATCTAATGTGGATTCTGCTGGTAAAAGCAGGAAGGAAGTAAACAGAGAAAAAAAGTAAACAGGGGGATGTAAAAGGAGCAGATAAATGTGCTGTGCCATGTGTTTTAGGGACACCCTCCCTGAGCTGGGAGGTGGGACCAGATGACCCACTGTGGTTCCTCCCAACCTGACCCTTGTGTGGTTCTGTGATGCCTTGAAATGCTCCTGAGATGTTTGCAGGGGGGTGCACGTAGAGCACAGTAACATCTGGTGCTCTGTAAGCACATCAGACTGATGTGGCTTATCTTGGAAACCAGATTAATGCAATAAACAGGAAAATGCTGAGGCAGAAATTAGGAGCAGCTGCCTCAAGTGAGGCTGCGTGGAATAAACTGTTATGAGAAGGATTTAAGAGACAGCAGTTGAAACTAGGAAGGGTCTCTGAGGTGTCTTGCTCCTGGCACTGTGCAGGAAGAGAAGAAATGGAGGATGTTGTATTAGCATGACACACCTGCTACATGTAAACTGTGATTCGAAAGTATGGTATATTCTGAAAGCAAGTTACTTTGCAAAAAAGATAATGTTGACAGTGCTTTGTGTTCTTGTGTGGCTGGTTTAGAAGAAAGTCACTTCAGCAGCTTTTGTACAGTGGTTAAAAAGATGCTAAAATGTGAAGATTAGTATAATGAGATGGACTGTAATTCTAAACAATCAGTGCTGTTAAATTCTCGTTTTTAGGGTTGTTTTATGTGTATTTATTTACTGTTTTGAGTGTCTTTGGCCTCAGTGCTTGGGCAGCCTGCCTGTGTTGTGTACAGACAAAAACACTGGCTGCTGACTTCGGGCTTTTGCATCCTTGTGGGAGAGGATACTGAAACAGGGTCCCCCTGAAGCAAACATTAACTTGCACTGTGGCTTTTTAAGCTGAGAAATTGTAAATTCCTTATCAATCAAATGAAGAAAGACTGTTTTAATACAGCTTGATGCTTTCCCTTAGCCCTTACTGCAAGTAGGTTACACAGCCCTCCCAGTGAAGGTAAGGAGGAATCTGCCTCGGGAACATCAGCAGCTTCTTGAAGGTCGAGTTCTCCACCTTTTCCCACCAGCAGTGACTTGGTCCTGCACCAGCCAAGGATGTTTGCCGAGACAAACTGGTTTTATCTTTACTGGGATGGATGTTAAACTTCTCTACACCTCCCCCTCACTTCATCGCTGCTTTTTGTCCCTCCCCAGTCGCAGTGCAGCTCAAGAGGAAAGGCAGAAAGGTGTCTGCAGCCTCTGGAGGGACCTTCAAGGATCAGCGGGTTGACAGGAGCTGTTCCTGTGAAAGAAGCTTTCCCTGGCCTGAGCAGTGGTGTCGGGGACCTGCTGTGTTCAAGTCCTTTGGATGCAGCCCTCAGGCTGCACCTGTATTGCAGGGTAGAGTTAAAGGGTATGATGGAACACCTGCCTGCCCTCTGGCTTCCTGAGATCCCTAGAAAATCCCTTCCCCAGCATATTGTGTTTAGCAACGGAAATTCTTCAGTATTAGTAGCAGCTGTGTATTGGGGTAGGATCCCTTGAGATAAGACATTTGCCTTTTTTTATGATGAACTCTTATTCTCAAGGTGTTAAATCATCCTGGGCTGACACTTGCAAGATTTTAACAGTGATGGGGATTCAAAGTGGCTTAGCAGCTATAAAATAAAATCCCTCAATAGTGTCTGATGCTTAAACAGAATTTAAAATATGCATGACTTTCATTTTTTACGTGGAGGTTGTAACAAGCTTCACCAGAGGTTAAAGTACATCCTCGGTACTTTAGTAGGTATGTAGAGACTATGCCAAATGGCTCTAGGAGGGTCTTTATGATCTTTAAAGCACATTAATAAAAAAATTATGAGGAAAAATCTGCCTTGTATCTATAAGATCAGTGTGGCTTTGAAGAGCATGACTTGTGTTGTCTCATACAGGGAGGTGGGAAAGCAGGATTTTATTTATCCCTCTTCAGTAGAACATTCCTCTGCCATATCTGAAATTAATGAATGTAAACTTGTGCCTATTTTTTTTCTTGATTTCCTAAAGGTGTAAAAATCTGTTCTTGTTTTGCTTCTATCTTTTTCTTTGCAGCTAATTTTTTTTTTAATATCTTTAATCTTAGGATGTGGGCATTACAAGTAAAATAAAACTTTCCTTCCTGATTGTGGTTTTTGTTCCTAAATTTCCTGGCGAAATATGCTAGAAACTCAGTCTTTGGTTTCTTATTTAGGTGGCAGTTGTGGTGGCACTTCTGCTGCTAGTGATGGTATCAAACAAGGCTTGCTGTTCCTAGGGCTAAAATGAGGAACTTGAAAGGTTTAAATGTAAGGTTAAAGGGTTCAATTGCATGTGGAGTCTTCCTGGGTCTGCTGACAAGTCCACAGATGAAGTGGGCTATAAAGTAAACAAAACAGCTCCTTGTACTTTGAGCTGTGGTTTGGAAACTGTGGGGTTTCATTTTTCAGATTTTTCTGTGGTGGTTTGGCTGTGTTGGGGTGTGGTTTGAGCAGGCTGTGATGAAGAGATAACAGAAATCCCAGTGAGGAGCAGAACCCCTTAAACATTGTCCAAGTTCCTGTAGCACTTACCAGCTTCCCAAACTCTGTGAAACCCAGACTAAAGCCTGCAGGTTGGTATCAGAGCTGCCTATCTGCTGAGCAAGGCAAGAAAATCATCTTTTTGCTCTCCTGAAACAGCTACAGTGGATTTCAATACTTTCATTTTGAAACGATAGAGAAACCAGACTGAATCAGATTGGGTGATTCTTCCACAGTGATTAAAATCTCATCCCTATGCTTAAAAATAAAAAAAGTAAAACCGAGTCTCTGTTAGCGTTAATGCAAGCCTGTCATGAACTCGGATATATGCAAATAAGATGTTCATGGATAGGAAAATTTTTGTCTCACGCCACACCCTGATCATTAGTTGAGAGAGTTAAAAGGAGTTTATCTCAGTTTCCATGGAGTCAGACTCCACACTCATTACAGCTCCAGAGCAGCTTTGTGCTTTCTTGTGCTGAGGCACAGAGCAAAGGCTGCTCCGTGTATTGACACTTTTTTCTCCTGTTCAGGAAGGAGTGGGTGAATACAGCAATGAAGCCCACAATTTTCAGTACTTGTCATGGTACATAGATCAAATGTAATCCACTCTGCCAGCATAACTCTACATTCAATAGCTTGGAAAGGAGGAGATTTATTTAACTTGAGTAATGAAAGGAGTAAATCACTCATGCTCCCTCATAGCAGTCTTCTGTGATGAACTGAGCCTCCTGCAGTAAATATTTTCTCTTTCTTTCCAAATAATAAGACTTTAATGCTATTTTACTTCTTGAAATGCCAGGGAGAATGTCAGCTATGAAGAGTTTGTTGAATTTAATGGGTCATAATCATAATTGAAGCGGGTATATTACAACTGCAGGAAAAGGAGTTTTCTACTCTTTTTGAAATCTTAATTAATGGGATAGAAATCCTGGTCCATGTGCTTCCCTGACACAAATTAAAGGCAACCCCATGCCTTTGTTAATAATTTCTTGCGGGCCTCTTGCATATTTATTTTTCTGTAAGTTTTTTTTTTTTTTTAATAGAATTTACTTTGGTTGTTTGGTCTGAAGGTGGATTTGCCTTCTGAAAGATTTTCTGTCCAATGCTGCTCCATGTTCTGCTTTTCCTGAGGCTCCCCAGGTAAGTCTTATTTCTGGGGTCACATATGGGAACATTCCTTTTTGCTTGGTCTTCAAAGTGATTTCAGTAGTTAAAGGATATTTGGGGGTGAAAAAAAAGTATCACCTGGACCAGGTGTTTGCCTGACCTTTGCAGAGTCTTTAGGATTTTCTGCCAGGACTTAAGAAAGAAATTGTTCCCTGTGAGGGTGGGGAGGCCCTGGCACAGGGTGCCCAGAGAAGCTGTGGCTGCCCCTGGATCCCTGGGAGTGTTCAAAACCAGGTTAGACAGGGCTTGGAGCCACTTGGGATAGTGGAAGGTGTCCCTGCCCAGGGCAGGGGGTGAAATGAGATGGGCTTTAAGGTGCCTTCTCAGACAAACCATTGTGAGATTTGATTACTTTATTTCAGGTTTTTATTTTCACGTGTGCACACCCACCCGGGAGCTGCTCGTCCTTTACAGAGGCAGATATGGTTCCTAAGTGTTATTTTAAAAAATCCAAATATGCATTTTCAACAGCGCTTGGACGTTACCAGTGAATCACTCCTGTGTGGGGCAAAGAGAAATGTGCCCGGGCTAAGGCAGTGATGTAGATGCTGTGATGTAGCACTAAATGTCGTAGTACCCTTTTGAAATGAACGGTTCTCATTTAAATCCGTTGGTTTTTTTTTTTTTTTTTTTTTTTTTAAATTTCGGTGTGGTTTTTTTTTTTTTGGTTTTTTTTTTTCAGCAACTGGGGCGGCTGCAGCAGGGTGTGAGAGCAGGCCGGACGGCACCAGAGCGGGAACACGCGGGGTGTGAGGGATGTGAGGGAAGCCCGGGCTGTTCCTGCCGAGGTGTAAGGGGAACCTGGGGCGGGTCGCGCCGGGGCGCAGGGATGTGAGGGGAGCTCGGGCCGTTCTCGCCGCGCTCTGAAGGGAGGCCAGCCCGGCCATTTTCCCACCGAGCCCCCGCCTCAGCGCCCCGCGCCCGCCGCGCCAGGGCCGCCGCTGATTGGCTGAGAACTGGCGCCAGGGCGAGCTGCTGATTGGCCCATCCGCACGGCACCTCTGGCCAATGACGAGACGCTCTGCCGCCCGCCTTTCCTTCGACTGGCTGTGCCGCTCCCTGCGCCCGCCCACTGCCGGGCCGCGGTGCCGGCATTCCATTGGCTAAGGCGCTCCCGGGGCTGGATGTTTAATTGGACCGTGCTGGGCTGCCCGGCGCCTCACCTGCCGCGCGCCGCCATTGGCCCGCCGCTCCCCGCGCCCCCGCCCATTGGCTGCACCGCCCCTCAAGAGGGTCCCGATTGGCCGTATCGGCCCGGCCCGGTATCCGGGTAAGATGGCCGCAGTTGGGGAGTGCTCGCTGCCCGCGCCGTGGCGGCCGGTCTCCCTCACTCACGTCGAGTATCCCGCAGGTAACGCTCCGTTTCGCCGCCGCCGGGCCTCCCCACCGCTCCTCCGGGCGCGGCGGGCTCCTTCCCGCCGCCCCGCGGCGCCGCCGAGGGCCGCGCTGGCGGCTGCCAAATAGTGAGCCATTGAGCAGCAGCGCTGAGGCGGCAGGACGCGCGTGCGCGTTGGGGGCGGCTAGGCGCTCTGCCAGATTGGGAGCCACGGCGGGAGCGGCGTTGCGCATGCGCGGTGGGGGCTCCGGGCTGGGGGCTGCGGGGGGGACGGGGAAGGGAACCGGGAATGGGCTTGTGGGGGCGGCTCCGTCCCGGGGATCCCGGAGCCGCCCGGCCCTCCATTGCTGCCCTGCCCGCTCCACACCGCCGCCTCGCCGCCCCTGCAGCCCTCTGGCCATGTGTGGTGCCCCCGGCTTCGAGGCGAGGGTGCCACCCACGGTCTGCAGCTCCCCGCTGCCGCCCCAGCAGCGTGCTGGTGTCGGTGTCACCTCCCTGCTCCGTGTGCTGGGGGTCTGGCTTCGTGTGTCACCGTGCCGGCGGACTCTGGGGACCCTCGTGACACCCGAGGGAGCGGGGATGTGCCAGGGTGGCCGTGTCCCCTGGCAGGCCTCGGCTGCCAGGGTAGTTTGGTGGCTGTGCTGGGAATGAGGGTGGCAGGGTTTCCCTGTCCCAGGTGGATCTGGTGGTTTTTCTGGGAGCACTTTGGTCAGTCAGCGCTGAGGGAAATGTCCCGAGGACTCCAGGCACAGGATGTTTTGTGGCTCAGCTCTTGGCAAGGTGGGTTTGTGTCCTGGCAGCATTGAGAAGCAATAGGTGCCTGAGTGCAGGATGTGCTGTTCCAGCTGGGACAGGTATGATCCACAAGGTTCCTGCACATCAGCAGCCTGACCCAGGTGGAATGAATTCCTGATGTGCCAGTGTGCAAGAGCAAATGGATATGTGTTCAGCTGGCATATGTCTAAACTGTGTCACGTCAGTACCTGTGGTGTTTTGGGGCTCCTGTGGGTGCTTTGTGCTGTGTTGGGTTTGGGTGCTTGTTTTAATCAGAGATAATAGAAAAATGAAGTGTCAGAGTTAGTATTAACCATTTGCTCAAAATCCACATCTTGTCTAAACACTATTCTCAGTATTTCGAGTTCTACTGAGTCCCCAACTTGCCGTGAAGTGTTGCTATATGTCCTGTTTCAATAGCTGGATTTTAGTTCCTGATGAAAGCTCCTCTCAGTAGTGCAATTCCTAAAGCTTTTAAAGTGCTTAGGGATCTTCTGGGTTGAAAGTGCCCATTTAGCTAGGAGACTTGAAATGTGACAACACTGAAAAAATACCTGGCACTGGAGATACATTATTTCTTGGCCCTCCCCCTTATGGCTGTTTCATGCTTTTCTGTGATGCTTTATGTGAGATACTGGCATTTCCTTTTCTGTCTCACATTTTCCTCCACACTGTAGGCTCCTCTGCCATCACCCTTCTCAAATATATTAATGTGTCAGTTTGGGAGAGATGGGAAATAATCTTGCGAGTAGTACTGATATATTCATCTTTGTATCTTATCTCTTTATCTGAACCTGGCAGTATACACAGAGTGTCCTGTGCTCCATTTGTTGGATTGGTTTGGGAAATGAAGCTGGTGGAAATCGCTGCACAAGGGTTATCTGTCAGATCTTGTACAATCTGACATAACCTGATTATTTTCTCTGTGTGTTGAGAGCTCTTACACAGGCGAAGGAAGGAGATGATTGTGTGGAGGGGTAAATCACCACCCAGCTTAGGGTTGTGTATGGAGGGCATGGGCACTGTGTGTATCTTGGATAAAACGTGTTTATGAAAGCCTATAAAGTGGAGACAAAGGACTAAAACAATAAAACAACTGGAGGTATAAAAGTTTGTTGATTTATTTTCATATAATCATTTAAATTGGAGAAGCCCCTGAGATCACCGAGTCCAGCTGTTCCCCCAGCACTGCCAAGACCACCACTAAACCACATCCTCAAGTGCCACATTTACACAGCTCTTAAACCCCTCCAGGCATGGTGGACTCTCCACCACTGCCCTAGGCAGCTGTGCCAGGGCTGGACAACACTTTCTGTGAAGAAGCTTTTTCTAATATCCAAGTTAGACCTCCCCTGGTGCAACTTGTGGCTGTTTCCTCTTCTCCTGTCCCTGTTTCCTGGGAGCAGAGCCTGATGCCTGCCCCCTCCTGTCAGGGAGTTGTGCAGAGCCAGAAGGTCCCCCCAGGCCACCCTTTTTCTCTCCAGGCTGAGCCCCCCACCCCAGCTCCCTCAGCTATTCCTGGTGCTCCAGACCCTTCCCCAGCTCTTTCCCCTCCTCTGGACATGCTTCAGCCCCTCAATGTCTTTCTTGTTGTGAGGGGCACAAAACTGACCCCAGGATTTGAGATGGGACCTTAGCAGCGTCCAGCACAGGGAGACTTGGTGTCATCAGTGAGCTGTCTGAGAGTGCACTCAATCTCCTTGTCTAGAGCATTAATAAAGATATGAAACAGAACCTGCCTCGGAACTGAGCCCAGCCCCAGCTGGATTTAGCTCCATTCCCCACCAATCTGGGCCTGGACAGGTTTTTTACTCAGAAAACAGAGCACCCATCCAAGCCATGGATGTTCTCCAGGAGAATGCTGTGGAAAGCAGTGTCAAAGGCTTTACTAAGTCAAGGTAGACAGCATTTTAGTCTAAAATAATGACTTGCAGTAAATTGTAGGTCTGATGCTTTTACCTGGGTTTGAGGACTGTGCTCTTAACTTTGTTTAGAAAGCTGTTTACGTTCAGCCTGAGCACATCTAAAGTCCAGGTCCATAAAGCATCTAGATAATGTATATTTATAAAGGAGTGATGTTGGCAGCACGCTCAGCACAGTGGAGTTAATGTAGCCTTGTGCTGCTGAGAGGGCTCGGAAGGAGAAATAGATCCTGCTTTTACCAACATCAATTATTAAGCTGTCTTGGCATGTCATGCACTGCTCTGTGGCAAACAGCTTCAGCTCTTGGCTGATCCCAGAGGCTGCTGAGCTGCTGTGGCAGCCGCCTCTGAAAATCTCACATCTTTAAAGATTTCCAGTGGAGAACCCCAGCTTTCATCTGCCATGGGTGATGGTCCTGCTCCCTGGGACCGGGTGAAAAGCTGTCACTGCTGATTTCTGCCTGGCAGATGAAACCTGGGTTTGGGCTTCTGCTTCTAATTGTGAAGGGGAGAGGTGTCTCCAGAAAGGTGCTCCCTGTTCTGATCTAATGTTTCCTTATCAATAGTGATACATCAAACCCATCCTTAGTTCCTTGTGTGGCTGCACAGCTCTCCAGGGCTTTCTGTGATGTCCACTTTGAGCAAAATAAATGAGAAACAGCAAATGAATGCTGTGGTAATCAGCTGCAGACTGGTCTGAGGAATGGAATCTTGGAGACCTGACTGAAATACTGCCCACAGGGAATATTAGGATTAAACACAGGGAGAAAAAAATCAGCCATGGCAGTGCTGCCTGCGTGTGCTAAAGCACGCTGCTGCAGAGGACAGCCTGTAAAAATATCGTCCTGATGCTGCTTTCAGAATTTTTTGATCCTGGAGCATTTCATATTGCCAGCTCTGCTTTGGTGAGACCAAGGAATGATCTGGCATAGTGTCAGGTTGCTGGCAGGTAGGCAGGAATAATCCTTCCCTATGTCCTTCCAGTAAAGAGCTGGTGATTGCATCAGGACTGTTAAGTCCTTTGATGGATATATAAAAGCTGTATCTCTAATTGTTCTTTGAATCCATTTCCGCTTTGGATCTCACGGTATCTTTGGCACTGAGCTTTGTAGCTTAATTTGGTTGTTGTTTCTTTTCTGTTAAGTCCATTGCTCAGTAATTTCATCAAATACTCTCTCATGTGCAGTGAGAGGCAGCAATTGTTTGCTGTCAATTTCTCCATATAATTCATGACTTTATAGAACTGTTGTATCATCTGTTTTCCTTTTTCAGCTGAAAATCTGATTTATTTGATATTTTCTGAATGGCTGCTGTCGCATACTTATCTTTTTCCCCATTCTATTTGCCTTTTCTGTGTGTACTCTCCCTTTTTAGCTGGTGACACCACAATTGCATAATAAATTTTTGTAGTGCTGTAACAGTAACTTCTGTTGTGCTCTTAGAAATGTTCTTCTTGCCTTTTTGACTGCTGCAGAACACTGGATACTGCTCTGAAGGTATTGGCACACACTGAGTCTGAGGGTTTTTGTCTGATAACAACTGAACTAAATCCTGTCATGTCATGGGTATAATTAGGGTTGTTTTTTCCCGTATGCATTGCTTTGCATGGGATGACTTTGTGCTGCAGACTTAAAACTCATCTTCAGGGACTTCCTGCCTGTAGGGTGAGTTTCACTGGAGAAACACTGAGTTCCTGGTTTGTTTGGGTTTTTTATTATTATTTGGAGGAAAGAAAGAAAACTTCCTCTCTTCAGTGCAGCTGGGATTCTTAGAGCTGAGACTTTCTGGACCTTCTCACACTGGATACATTCTTTAAGGAGAGAAACCTGGTGTGCCAAACCTTTTCTCTGCAGAATATTCCCATTTTCCCAGTTTCTCCAGGATGTTTCCTTCGGCCAGGCAGAGTTGGAGGGGCGGGTGTGCAGAATCAGTCAGTGGGTGAAGAGGTTCAAAGGTGCTGTGTCTGTGCTTTGCCTCAGCAGCTCTTGTTGCTGTTCAGTATCAGCACATGCAGCTCCTATAGGAATGTTTGTTGTGATAACCCTCCTGTGATTCTGTGCAGGCTGGGAGCTCACGAGTCAGGGCTCATTCCATAGCTAAGCAGTATCTCTTGGAAGAAGCAGATCCTACTCTTGTTTGGCTGTTTTAATGCAGGGTTTATGTTTAATCTCCCTGCAGAAGTTATGTCTGATTCCTGCCTTTATGCCATAATTTAAAGCCTCCTGCAGATATTTTTGCTGTCCCACAGCTTGTATTAGGGGGATAGGCACAAGCAAAGGAGATGGCTCTTTTATATCATGAATATTTAGTGATGTAAGTGCCCGTGACACACATAGACTGCATGTTGTCTGTGCAGCTTGCACATATGCACTTAGTCAAGAACACACAACCAGTGGCAGTGCCACAAATAGATCCTTCAATAGGAAGTGGTAGTGGCAAAACTCAGTCTTGTGGTAGGATGTGGTTGGGGGCTGTTGATTCACATTTTTACATCCTATACAGGTTAAGTAGATGTGGTGAAGCTCAGCTGTTTCCACCGGCAGGATGCTGGGTAAAATGTTGAATTGGAGCAGAAGTAGATGCTGAATGAAGGCTGAAAAAAATAGCGTGTGTCTGAGCTATGTATAGTGCTGCACGTACTTATCTCTTGGCTGCCCAAAAATGAGGTAGCTGCATCCTTTATTTTTGCTTTTTGAGCTCCAAATAATGTCCAGGGAAAGCTGGACTTTTAAAAAAAAGCAGAATCTAAAACTAAACTAAACCAAAGATATTTATTAAGTAGATTCTTCTTCTGCATTTTTGCAGAGATTTTGTTCCTGCTGGTTGGATGAACTGCTTTAAAATTCTCAAGTTTAGTAAATTAAAGGAAAGCTAATTTTTATTAAAAAAGGCAGGGGTGCTGCTTGCTAGATCTGACTGGACTTTAAACTGTGGCTCTCCTGCACGTCTCCTTTCCCTGGGAATAAGTCTCGGAGCGCACTGGAGCGTGAGAGGAGACAGGAGTGACAGAAGTAATCACACTCCAAGGCCCCTGGAGCACTGAGCAGCGCTGGCCTCTCTCTCAGAGCTCACTTTGCCTCCTCCGCTGGGGATTTCCAGTCCTTTCAGAGCCGGTTCGGTCACTGAAGCTCTGCCTTGAGCTGCTCATCCAGCGGGGCCGTTTGTGATGGCACTGATGTGTTCCTGGGGTAGCTCCCGTGCTGCCTTCAGTTAGTGCCCAGCTGTTTATTTGCCTCTTCCGTAGAAAAAGTGGCTTCAGAGTGTGACTGTGTTTAATTGCCATTAGCCACCTGAACATGAAGTATTATTAGTGATACCTGCCCTGTTTTAAATGGACCGCTGAAATATTTGAGGAGCTTTTGTGTTAAGATTGAGTAAAGGACTTGGTGCCTGTAGGCACATCTGGCAGTGACAGTGTCTGGTTCCCCTCTCAAGTGTGGTTTTTGTGCCGGTGAAGTCCGGGTGATTTGATTTATTGGGAATATTATCATGTAACATAACAGTGGATTTTGAGTTTGTTACTGCTGATCCTATTCAAATTAAAAGATTACTTGCTTAAGTACCTTTCCACCATCTGCACAAGAAATAGAACCCTCTGAGAAGATAAATAATCCGGTTTGGTTTCTACTTGACAAAATTATGGCTTTTAGTGTGGAAGTGCTAAGCCTTTATGTACTGTGGATTAACAGAGTGATTGATCTGAAACGTGGTGATCTCTTGATGATGAGCTCTCATTATTTGGTAATGCTGGAATTGAGACTTTTGGAAAGTATTGCTAGGGCTTTCAGGGTAGTTTAATTGTCTCTTGACAAGGTGGCTTACTCTCATGAATTCCCTCATCATTGATGACAGAACTCACTTTGTTGAGTTTGTGATTCATGTAAAACAGTAAGGGGCTTGATTCTCCATTGCCAGCTAACTGGTACTGTCACTTACATCCCCTTTGTGTTACCATAATTCATTGCTTTGGGAGCATTTGGAACACACCTGATGCAAGACAAATGTGCCATACGGAGCAAGAAATGTTTCAAATTCAGCATCTTCCAACGCTTTTCAGGTTAAAACCAAAGCAGAACCTCACTTCAGTGGAAACCCAGTGTGCTTGGGGGTTTGTCCTCCAAATCTTCCTCCTTTCACCTAACTCCTGCTAATAATCCTTGCTGATGATGTTGCTGATTCCCAAATTTAACCCAGAGTTTGGAATTCCAGAGGCTTCCGTACACTGTACCTGATGTAACCACAACTATGTGGCAATAACATCAGCAGCATGAACTTTGTTGTAAAGGGGCAATAACTTTTTTTGTCAGTTCCAGCACGTAGAGGCTGAGGTTAAAGCCCTTTTCACCAAGTGCTGCTTTGAAATGTGGGTGCGTGGGCTGGGGAGACTCGGTGTCTTGCAGTAGAATTGATCTAGGAATGAGTCCAATGCTCAGACTTGCAGAGGCATCCTCTCTCCTTTTGAGATGAGGGAAGAAGGACAAATTTATGTGGGGCTGAGCCTTTTGTGTTCAGTGATGGGATGGAGAGGATCTGGTCTGTGAGAACCAATACACAAAGTACCCATCTCTTTTGTTGCTTGCTGGGTTCATACAGCGAGTTTGTGGTGACTTCTGTATTTAAAGATTCTCTGGCAGACAGTTCTTGCTCTTCTCAAACGAATTGCTGATGTTGGAGCAAAATTGCTCCGTTAATTTTTTGTTTCCTTGGAATTTGTGCTGACATCTTTTCTCCAAATACTTCTGTATGTGTCCCTTTTTGGGGAAGAGAGGCAAGAGAAACTTAGATCAAAATGCGCAGCTGCTCCATACTGTTGCTGCCCACTTCTCTCTCTGTTGTAGTTCAGAATAAAGGTTTTGAGGGACCTTATGACCTCTGTGAGGTCCCATTGCTGCTCGCTGATTCTCCCTGGGGGATAACTAGACTGTTAATTATTTGGGTTGGAGGCCCAAATCCCCCTCTGTGTGGTACAAGTGGGCTGGGTACTAGTTAGAAAGGCAGAGTCTCCTTTATTTCCCTGACATCTCCTGCTATGTTTAGCTATTTATTTCCTTCCCATTTTGCTAATGCTAGTGTTCATGCAGACACATGGTGAGACAGATTAGGAAGCTGATCCAGCTGAAAGCTAACCCATTTTAGTGAGGGAGTGGGAAAGGATTTGTTTGGGGACTGTTTGCTGGCTCAGAGAAGAAATAGGAATGAGGGGAAGGGAAAGAAGCTGCCTCTTTTGCAGCAGCCTGTGCTCATGTTGGATTGAAGTGGCTCTGGGCCCACACCTATGGTTATTGTTGTAAATTGGGTGGCAGTAATCTCTGCTGAATGATTCCAGGCTCCTTTAATCCCTGATTTTAAACCTGCATGGAAGCACTGCTGTCTCCCTGCCTCAGCTCCCCTGTCATTCTGGACCACAGGGACTTGCTGCACTGCTGAGTTTGCCCCTCTGCTCTGTGATGCAGGGCTCTGACTGACCCATCTTGTGGTGGAACCTGTGAAGTTCACACTGATTGGTTTCTCTTGTTTCTTTCCCCAGGTGATTTCTCTGGCCAGCTTTTAGCTTATTTGAGTCTTGGTCCAATATTCATTATTGTTGGCTTTGTAACACTCATCATATTCAAGAGAGAGCTTCACACGGTGAGTCCTTCTCTCCCTTCCCAGCCTCTCCTTATGACATAAGTCTTTTCCTTTGTCACCTGGGGCTCCTGTATTCACACTTCTTTTTCTCTCTAAAAGGAGCAAGCTGAGGAAAGCCATCTTCCTGTCAGGGAACAGCAGGAGACACTTAGCACCCGTATGGGGTTAAAAGGCTGCTCAGCCTTTTCTGACTTCTCTGTTACACTGATGTATTTTGGACATTTTCTGTCCAGAACCATTGAGGGAGATGTGTGAGGAGGTACAGAATGCTGTTGCAGAGTGGGAACACTCCCAAGATCCAGTAGGATCCTAGCACTGGGCAGCATATGCAGGAAATGGTGTGTGTAACTCAGGGGGATGCACTTTCTTTGAACTACTGAGGCAGAAAAGGGGATAAAAATCTAAAGCTTTCCAAGGGAGTGGATCTGTCTTTAAGGGCTGCCTTTGAAATGTGAGTTGAATACCAGGGGCAGAAGAGACTTGTTTCAATCCAAATTCTTACAATGCTTTCTATCTGCTCTGTGAGGTAGTTGGGAATCAGTGTCATGGATAAACTCCCTCTAGGACATATAAACCTCTTGTAACATTTGTCCTCGGTAAACAGAGAAAACAGGGGCCACTGAACAGAGAAAACAGGGGCCACTGAAGGGATTTTGACAGCACATTTCGAATGTAGGGCCACAGTGTCATGGGAACCAGTGGCCCAAGGGACCTGGGAATAGGACTTTTAACTAGGGAAGGCAGCTGTTCTGTTTTGACAACTCAAAGGTTTTGTGTTGGCCCAAAAGAGAAAAGAAGCCAGAGTAACTACTGCACAGATTTATAGGTTTCTCAATACAGGGATTTGTTTGGTGTTGGTAACGAGACAAGTGTTGAGGTTGATTCTCAGTTCTTCATGTGGGAAGGCACCACTGGGCTGGAGAGAGAGACTGGCTGACGTGCAGCAGCCTGATCTGCTCAGGATGTGGAGTGAAAAATTGCTTCATCATGTGGAATGGGACTGAGTGCTTAGGAGGCAGTGTCATCACCAGTTGGGAATTTGATCACAGCACCAGGACTAATTTAGGGGAGGTGTATGAACTGTGAAGTTGAAGAGCGAAAATAAATGCTACCAGGTCTGGCTTAGCTCAGAATGTGAATTCATCTCAGACTGAAGACGGCAGCTTCAAGATGAAAATATTCATAAAGGGAAAACCCAGAAAGCCTAAAAAGTCACCTTTGTTTTAAACTATTTACCCAAATAACAGTGTCTGCACTCCCCCTGTTGGTCATTGGGAAAAGCCAGTTCCCAAAAACCTGCCCTATTAAAAATGTCACTTTTTGCACTTGCTGGTGCAAGGTGCTGGCAGAAGTGCCCTACTATTCATTTTTGTCTTTCTGTGTATCTGCTGCTGAAAAGCTGCATGTACACAATGTGTTGCTAAA
This sequence comes from Promerops cafer, assembly GCA_013398275.1. Classification (NCBI taxonomy): domain Eukaryota; kingdom Metazoa; phylum Chordata; class Aves; order Passeriformes; family Nectariniidae; genus Promerops; species Promerops cafer. The sequence continues at coordinate 57,398 of VZSE01001178.1, read as the reverse complement.
TAGAAGGTGAGCTGAAAATAAATGCTTTTCTTCCTCAGGTGTAGAATTTGGAAGCCATTGGTTTTAACTCTAGTAGTCAGAAAAGAAAATTAGAAACACAATGTTTGGGGGTTTGTCAACAGAGAGAGCCTGGTAAGTAGAAGTATCTCTTAGAGGGGATGACACAGCTGTCTTGCCTTCACAGATCTCTTTCTTGGGAGGGCTGGTGTTCAACGAGGGAGTGAACTGGTTAATAAAAAACGTAATCCGGGAGCCTCGGCCGTGCGAAGGTAGGGTATGGACCACGGTGGTGTCACAGGAGTTTTGGGTGGAATGCTGACTGGGGGGAGCTGGAGGGTTTTTCCCCCTTTGCCTCAGGTTGCCTGTGGATGTTTGGGTGTAATAAGGCTGGCAGAGCTGCCTGAGCAGGGACACGTCCTGTGAACTTTGTGCATGCTCCAGCAGCATGGTCTGGCTTCATATCTGGAGCTGCTGACCGTACCTTGACCATACTCTTTTTTCTTTTCTTCCCAGAAGCCCATTCAACAGTGACCACAAAATATGGGATGCCGTCCAGCCACTCCCAATTCATGTGGTTTTTCTCTGTCTATTCCTTTCTGTTCCTTTATTTAAGGTAAAAATTCCAGGTCAGGTTTTGGCTGTTAATATATGTTGAAACACCTGAAATGGGTGCCTCCCTTGCTGGGTGCCACTTGAGTGGGATAATGGAATTAAGCCTGAGGACCTGCACAATTTATTGTGGCTCGGGTGGGATTGGAGCATGTCTGTCTCAATCTGAATGTAGGGCTAGAGTTTATTTTTGTAAGCTGTGATGGTGCCCCCAGTGTGAGGGAAGAGGTGGGGGATAGGGAGGAGAAATTAAGAGCTGCTTTCTCATTCTCAGTCTCAGTTTCAGTGGGGTTATCTACCATCTTTTGGATAATACCAGCTGTCCATTTGCATGACTTTTTAGTTGACTTCCCTTACCAAGTACTGGGCTTACCTGTGCTTTAACAGAATTCTTGCTGGGGCATGGCTCTGTCTTGTGTGTCTGTGTGTGGAGGAAGACGTAACTCACAGTTCCTTCTGGCTCTGTGGGTGATGGAGGGACTCTCTCTTGACTCCCTGCTGCATATGCTCAGCCCGTGCCTCTCACATCAGTGTGAGCATCCTGCCTTCCATCACAGCAATCCCTGTTCACAGTTGAAGAGAAGCACGTGTGGCTTCTTGGCTGCTCTTCAACTGCTGCCAGTGGGACAGATTGCTGCTGGAATGGGATTGAGCAGCCCATGACCCCAGTGGAGTGAAGCTTTCCTAGGGTTTCAGAGGAAGGGAGGTCAGGACTGCTCAGCTCCCTGCCCTTTGCTAATGGCTCTCCATCTCTTTCAGAATGCACCAAACAAACAATGCGAGGTTTCTGGATTTACTATGGCGACATGTGCTGTCCATCTGCCTCGTCACAGTGGCTTTGCTAGTCTCATATAGTAGGTATGGAGCAACTGTTTGTCTTCTGCTCTCATACAGCCTCGTGGCCTGTCCCAGCCAGCAGCCCTGGCATTCCTTATCCTGCCTTTCCCACCTAATTCTCCACTGCGCCGTAGGAGTCAGAGCTTTGTAGAAGTGTTGCCATGAGACCCAATAAACAAAGGTGCTTCGTGTGTGGTGCTTCACAGAAGCATTTACAAAACCCCAAATCAGCTGAGCTTGTGCCAGTTCCCCATGGCCTCCAGTGCCATGCTCCATCCAGCCTTGCTGCCTTGCCCTCTTTCCAGCACTAAGTGTGGAGGCATTGCCCCATGCCTGGGCACAGCAGCATCTGCAGCATGTGGATAGCTGCAGTTGATCAATCACATTGTTTTGCTTGAGCATTAGTTAATCAAAACATTTATAGCTGTTGGCTTGCAAGATTTAGTTGTATTTAGAGGGATAAAGAAAATGGAACTGTGATTGTGTTTTTTTTTTTTCTCTTTAGTAGATTAAACATGAAGTGATTGGAAAAATAGACAAATTCAAGCTAGAAATAGGGTCACATTTTCTACAGGAAAGTACTTACCTGTTGGCACAGTTGACTGCACACTACAGCTGATTACTTATTACTAATTATTTTAAAATCCTGACAGGACAAATTTGTCAGAGGTATATGGTCTAATTAAAACAAAATCAGAGGAAATCAAGTGGCCTGTGTTAGACAGAAGGTCAGATAAGATGATCATAATGATATGTGGGCAAAAAGCATTTTGAATGTAGCCTGTGCACACATGTAACAGGCCAGCAGCGCAGCTCTGAATGGCTGCAGTCACAGTGAGCACATTGGTCATGCGGCCTCTGTCCCTGTCACATTGGACAGCAGCAAAATCACAAAAAAAATGCTGTCCATGTTCTTAAAAGCCTTTAAGCCCCAGCTTTGGTGGCCTGGAGGGGACTTGTACTGTTACTGCCTTTGGAAAAGTCTCTTGTGGGAACTAACAGTATTAGTTCTTCAGCTGATCCAAAGATGGATGAAGAAGAATGTGGAAGGTTATTGAGTTAAGCTCAAACTAGAAGTGCTCCAAGCTGAAACTGCTGTAGCAGGGAAGAATTTTCCCCAGTTCCGCTCCCCCCCCCACTATTTTTGCCAGCTTTTTACTGAAAAAAGACACCCACTTTTAACGTTTGGAGGATAATGTGCACCCACGTTTGTGGGTCCAGTGACACCTCAACTCCTGAGTCTTGGCTCCTTTTGTTTTAAAGCCTGTCTGGTGACTCTTCCCTTCCTCTGCAGGGTTTATTTGCTTTACCACACCTGGAGCCAAGTCCTATATGGAGGTGTGGCAGGAAGCATCATGGCCATAGCCTGGTTTGCCTTCACACAGGAGATCCTAACTCCCCTCTTCCCAAGGATAGCTGCGTGGTAAGTAAGTCTCTTTATTCTGTGGAGGTTGTTTTATGGATGTTAGAAATGAGAATTCCTGGGCTCTGTCCCAGTTTTGAATACTGGCTGTTGTGTAACCTACTTTGTTCCTCCATGTTTTCTTGTGCATGCATATATACAAAGGATCACATGTCCTTGATAAGGGTGGGGAAGAGGGAATTCAATCAATTGCTACATTTTGTAAAGCCCTACTAAAGCTGTGAGGTGTGGCAGCCTGCCTGGAGGAGCTTTGCAACATGAACAGCAGACCTTTCGTAATGAATATCTAATGACCTAGTCAAATTGCAGAGCTATTTACATGTAATATAGTCTGGAAGTACTGTCTAAGGAAAGAAAAAAATGTTTTTGATTAAATGTAACAAAGAATCCATATCACAGCCTGAAGTGATAGACTAGTACTGTTAACTAGAGCAGGTTTTGTGCTTTTTTTTTTTTTTTTTTTTTAAAAATTGCAGTGGAGAAAGTCTAATTATTTCCCATCACATTGTCCTTTTTCAGGCCAATTTCAGAGTTCTTTTTAATCCGAGATACCAGCCTCATTCCTAACATCCTGTGGTTTGAATACACAGTCACGAGAGCAGAAGCAAGGTAAGTTCTGTTGGGACTAGAGGAGCTGTTGCTGCTCTGACCTTTCAGTTGCAGTTATTAATTAATTTTCTGATATGTAGCTGATAATTTTCAGCTGCTGTGGGTAGAATAGCTCGAAGTAAAGAAATACCAAGTTGTGGGTTAACGACTACATCTGAAAGGTGAGTCTGGAGAGGGTGATTCAAGAATTTAATCGTATTTAAGTAGCATTTCAGCTCCCTGGCTCATGGTTTTTGCAAGCAGTTGTTTATAATCTTGCATCAACATGTGAGCTTGTGTGCACTGAAGATGAGGTGGATGTTCTGCGAGTGTGGAGAGTGGGAAGGGCTGATCTGCCCGGCAGGTATGGCGGGGGCACTTCTGTTTTGTGTGGAGCTGAGCAGAGGCTGCATTTCCCTCTGGTTTGTTGCAGCCCCCTGGGAGGGGGTTGGGGTCCCCTGTGTCACCCGTGCCTGTGTTGCCTTGCAGGAACAGACAGCGCAAGCTGGGTACGAAGCTCCAGTGACCGGGAACGGGGGGACCAGGGCGCGTTTAACGGAGACAGACAAGAGCAGAGACCGGGAGCAGCAAGGAGCCTTTTAACAGACGGACCAAAGGAACAGGCAGGGACCATACCCAAAACCTGAAAGCCTTTGCTCTGCTTTAGCAGCTAAGCTGGATGCTCCCTGATGCATGTGGGACCGTGCAGGAGTAGAAACTCATTTTGAACACTGATGCACATGGTTGGATGTACCATCGTGTCTACGTCAGGGGAGGGGGGAGAAAATGCCTGGTGTCGTGTTCGGGGGAGGGAAAACCAAAAATGAATCCTTTCTGTGACTTTTTTTTTTCAGCATGAAATATACACACTATTTATTTATTTTTTTAAATGGAACTATTGTTTATGGGGTGGGTGAGGCGTTGATTGTGTGTTTTGCTTTTTTTTTTTTTTTTTTGGAAGAAGATGACAAAACTAATCTCAAGTTGATCATGTTCAATTAGGGCTTTTAATTCTTACATGCTTCTTAGGAGGGAGGGGATCTAGGAGGGGTTACCTAGACAGAAGGAAGAGGAAGACTTTCCTTTCTGCAGTCAGTTTGGGAGATCAAAATCAATTCCAACTGTACTTTGTACAGACAGAAAGACAGACTATAAAGATACGATTTTTAACACTAGTGACAGTTCTGCAGGGAAGCCTGCACAGATACCAATTAAGTGGAGTGTGTGTGTAAAACAAAGGCAAAACACAAATATACCGACTCTAATTTTTTTTCCACTGCTGCTCCTGTTGTGTAATTAGCAAGAGTGTCCTTTTCAGAATCTCGTCTAGGTGGCAAGATTACCATACATATCTCACATTTATTCCATCTCTTCCTTTATACTTTTATTATCTCAGGGTTGCTGTGATCTGTACAGCTTTTGTTGTACTGAGTGTGCCGAGGGCACTGGGAAGCCTGTTGGTTATAAGCAGTGCTGTGCTCCAGTAAGAGCCAGCCCAGAGCCTTACAAAATTCAGTTGCTGGTCTCTGTCTTAAGCACTGGATTTTTTTTTTCTGTTAGAGCTTAAGGGAGGGATTTTTTTAAGAATGAACACAGTGACAACCACAAATGAACAAGGCAAATGACTAATAACTAGCTCAGCTGCTCTCTGAATTATTCCTTGACGAGTCCTATTAGACTCCATCCATGAACTCCAAGTAGGGAACTTGTCCTAGCAAAGGCTCCTGCCAGTTATCACAGTAGCTTGGTCGGGGTTCTGCAGCTGTAACCTTGAATGCTGAACTCCTACAAGCAAGTTTTGCTTTCCATCCTTCTTCCATTCCGGTTCTCCGTCTGGCCAGTGGCGCTCTGGATGCTGTGTCTCTGTGGGAGTGTGCCTGCCATCTCTGTGTGCTGGTGATGCCTACAACCTCTGTGACCCATGAGTTGACCTGGCAAGGGCTATACTCAAAGTGCTTCAGGGCTGTGCATGGACACTTTCTGTATTTCTAGTATATAATGCGGCAGTTCAAGTTTAACTACAGAGAAGTATTTATTCAAAGCACAATTGACTTGAACTTTCACAGATAAAGGACAGCTTCTGAACTGGCTCAAAGGTCATCGGTGTGCCTTCGATGCAGTCATGAGCAGAGGTAAAATGACTGTCACATCTCAGTCTTGCTGCCTGTTTTACTATCTCCACTTTAATCAGACTCCTGCATTATAAAGCTGCATGAAGTGAGATTTTTTTTTTTTTCTCTTCATCCTGGTTATTTTTTTTTTTAAGTTTTCATCTGTGCCTGTTGCTATAGGAGTTTGTATGTTTGTGTGGAGTGGGAGCTGCTGTTGAACACCGAGTGTTAACTGTAGAAAGTGACTCTGACTCAGGAGATCAGGAATGAAGGCTGTTTAAATTTCTGTGTTTAAATAGCTGTGGGTAGTAAATTAAGTGTTTTCAGTTAGTACAGCAAGTATATATATACATTTTTTAAGAACTGTTTAGTACTTGCATAACATAAGCAATCCTGTAACATCTGAAGGACCCGAGCACTGGATCTGCTTTGAAGGTGCATCATAACAAAGAGGCATCTTGCAGCTTTCACAAGGACACTTGATCTGCCTTAGACCAGCTCTGTTGGGAGACAGGACATCAGACAGGTCCCGTGACATGGTGGTACCGTATGTTTCAGTTTGAAAACTGGTACTTTGTCTTGCAAAACCATTCATTTTCTCTTTATATCTCTTGTAAGTGCACTGGCAAAGCCAGAACAGAGGTCACACGTCTCTTCCCCAAGGGTGCTGAAGGAGTGGATTGTTTCAGGAGTGGCTTAGCACTTCCCCAGCCTCTCAAGCTGTTAGGACAGACTGCTGGAAAAAATAAATGTGGAAACACCTATTGAGCATAGGGAAGGGGATTCATCTCCACACAGAGAGCAGTGCAGTGTAGAAAGCTGTTCCACTTCATGTTGCCTTCAAACCCAAGCTTCCTACAGTAATTCTTAGGAGTGAGGGAGAGGAAGAAGAGCTCTTTTAAGACACTGTAATAAACTCTCCTCTGTTCTCTGTGAGTTGTTTGTAATCTGCATCTTCTGCCTACTTTTGCTGTACCTTTTCAGAAATCTTTGCAATACTTGATATACAGTAGAAATTCCTTAGTGATTCCATGGATTTTCTTAACTAAATGGTGCTGTGCAGGAAAAAGATTTGAGCTCTGCCTTATTATCCTACACTTGTATGAAGTCTCCTGCCACTAGTTTTCTGAAATTGAGTATTTTCTTTGGAATATGTGGCTTTGCAAGCACATGCTTTCTCTTCCTCCCCTGTAGTGAAGGGGGCTGGATGGAGATACGACAATAAAAGGAAGGTGACAATGCTGTGGTTCACTGTTCTTGCTATTCCCACACAAACATTGTCCCATTAAGGGCAGTTATGTAACTTCTGCAGTGTTTAAGGAGATATAAGCCTTTTTGTAGCATTTATCTGTTTATTGTGTCCCAGTTTATTCAACGAGTATTTCCAAACTTTGCATGACATGGATCCCACTACCCAATAGTATTTAACACAGCTAACCAGCAAAACATGCAACACTACCAGGCTGTGTCAAAAATTGCACTCATACCCCAAGAGTTATCTGAATATTTTCAGTCTGTGAATTTCTGAAATAATTTTTTCCAAATCGGTTGTTTTCTGGAGCTTTAGTTTCTTCTACTTAATGTGCCTTTAAGACAACGGACATCTCTTAATAAAACAATCAGAAACAGGGAGAACAGTATTCAGTAAGTCAACACTGAAAAAATCTAGAAGATACAAACCAGAAGGACATCACATTTTAGAACTTGTACCATAAGAAAAAACTTTTCAAAGGAAAAACCTTGTAATGATTTTAGTGTCTTTTCAAGCACTTTAAAAATCAGCCTCATTCATCTGAATTTCAGCTCTGTGTATCAGTAAGGATGCATTAGGTGGTTTATGAATCTTGTATCTCTTTCAGTCTGCTCCCTGCAGCTGTACTCAGCTGAAGTTAGTGGGATATCCAGATTTAGATCCAGAATAGATCAATTCAATCTTCTGAGGTACAGTCTTCAGCAGCACGTGCTTATGCTTAGTCTTTAGTAGGCACTTTGCTTTGAGAGCCTTCCCCTTTGAGACAGAAGTGGAAAAGGGCCAGTCTCAAATCCTTCAGTGGCACTACTTGTGCTTGAAGGCATTGCAGACATGGAAAAATAATTCATCCCCTGGCAACAGAGGCTGATTCAGTATGGGGGGAGGATTACTTTGGCAAAAGGAATATTTTTTTCCATGTAAAAGGCTCCAGATGTTATTCCAGTAAGGTTTGTTCTTGTCTGTAGTAGCTACACAATCACTTAGAGTTTGATAATACTGAGTATCTGCTTGCAGTTTTCAGTCTGATTGATACAGAGGAGCCACCAGAGCAGGAGTTTCTGCTTGCAGGTCTGTAGTGCTCCTATTCATGTTTTTAGGCTGTCTCACTCTATTCAGGATTCTTCTAAGAGATCAACTAAATCCATGTAGATGATGTGAAAGTGGCAGTTCAATCAAGTTCAATACAATCACTGGCTGTGCAGGTGAGTTTCAATTAAATTTTCCTCTTTTAAGGTTTGTTACTAGGTATAAGATAGAAGCTTTGAAATAACATCCTTTCAGGAAAAAAAATGCCAAAGCATTGGCTTGTATCTTTTGAGAAGCAAATTAGAATGATTTTTTTTTTCTTTTACTTTAAAAAGCTTTAGTGCAAATTTCTTCATATGTGTTCATCAAGGCACTTTGATCATGTCCCTTGCAATTATTTCCCTGTTAACAAAACAGGCCATCACACTCCTAATGCTTCTTGTTTATGGTGATGTCCCAGCAGACACATCTTGAAGGGTGTGCAATTTAAATACAGAACTCCTGCTGCAGAAATAGCACTAGAATTCTTTACTACCACACGATTCTACTAAATAAAAGTGTAGTCAGGAGCTTGGGTACTGACAGATTGGTTGGAAGTAGTTCCTATGCTATCATTGTATGTTAATGTTTATATATAATATTTTACTGTCTCAAGTTTGTCAGCTGAACATAAAAAACAATATCATATGAGATCATTCTCTCACAGAATAAAGCTGGCACAAATTGGAGTAATATTTCAGTAAGAAATAACTCCCCAGAGTGGCAGAGAAGGTGCTGTGCTGTTACTGCAGGAACAGTGGCTGCCACAGTGCAGAAAAAGCCTACAGGGTCCATGTGTACCTTGCTTTCTTCCTGTTTTTTAAGATTCTCTGCCTTGTTACAGCAGAGTGATGTGAAAGAAGGGTTTCTGCAGCTGTTTTGCCTTTGGCCTTTAACAGATTTCAACTCTGTGGGCCAGGAATGGAAGTATGTTCTGGAGTTCCCGATCAGAAACATCCTTGCTTGTCCACAGCTCAGGCATAACACTGTGCACAAAAAGGCTGTTTCTGAAAGCAAGGTGTAAAACCACATTGGGTTAATGTGTGTGTCCTGAAGGACATCAGGCATGTGGCTTGTTAGTAAACAGTCAGCATCTTTTTCTTTTCCTCAGCTCCAAAGAAAGGTACAGTGGAGCAAGTGTCCTGCTAAATGCATAGGAAATCCCTTCTCATCTCTGCAGATGTGAAGGTACATAAAGCCAAAGCTGGCAAAACTTACATAACAAGAGTTTTGTAGAAGCTTTATGGGGAAAAAGCTTTAGGTTGAGCATGGTAGGACCATGGCAGGAAGCTTAACAAAAAGCCCAGAGCAAGAACAACAACAAAAATAACCTGAAACAGTAAAAATCACCTTAGTTTGTATCGAGTCATGTTCCATTGTTAAGAGGGTCAGTGTAAGAGGAAGGAGATTCCAGTGTCCTGAACAAGGGGAAGGGAACATTCCTGTAAAGCCTGTACCGGTTGGAGTGCCTGGGATAAGTAGTGCAGTGTACTCTAGTAAGACTGGATCTGCTCTGGCTTAACTTCCTTCTTCCCTTGCTGAAGTTGAATGATGAGGCTTTGCTGGAGCAGTAGAAAAACCTTCAGTCAAGACTGGAAGATGCTCTTCAGAAGATGAAACCACGGAAAAGACTTGGTCTTACAGTAGTTCTGTCATACAATAAACATTCTCTGCTTTTCATGGACAAGAACAGCCTTCCTCACCAAATGGATTTTGATAGTGGCAAGGACTGTGCTTTCTGTATTCCCTTAGAGTAATTTTCATTAAAATCGTATTTGCGTCCTCTTTGAGGACAGGAGGGTGCACTTTGCATTGATGGGAGATGCTCTGTCCGTTCTGTTTGGTTTGAGGCAGGGTTTCCTCTCCTCTGCGGGTGACTATTTTGTAACATCTTGCTGAAAACAAATGGTAGGTATCTTCTTAGGTTCCAGGGCAAGCTGTTCTCGGAATTGTTTTCTGAGGAACTGGGAGCTTCAGTGCATCAGGGATGGCCCGTTTAACTGGGGGGGTTTCCCTCTTACAGTTTGGATTTGGGAGCAGCCTGGAGCAAGACCCTCATGTCTAGCAGTGCTTTCTCAAGATAATGTGCCATGCGGGCTGCGTTTGTGTCAGCACAGCTATTGAAGGCTGAAATTGCAAAGTTGATGTGTTCCTCCATAGGGTTGTAACAGACTCCATAGCCATCTGGAACCACGGGACCAAAACACATCACACAGTCTGTCTTGGCTGGGACCTGTGGAGACAATGTGATTAAAACCTTCTGACCAGTCAGAGAAAAATGAAACCATCAAATGCAAACAGCTCTGTCAACAGAGGAAACTCATCTCATTAAACTGCTCTGGAAGGGCCTTTGGTCAGCCTCACCTCCCACCACAGATGTGCTGGATCCTACCATTTAGCATCAATCTGTTTTCCTCTGCATTTGCACAGGAGTGCTTCCCCCCAGGGTAAGCTTGTAGTAAGTAACAAGTAGAACTATTCAGTAAGAATCAGAGCACAGCACTTAACACAAAGCTGTTCTGGCTGCTGACTTCATTGATCTCACTTGGATTTAGACACCAAACACTCTTGGTGATCCTGGCTTTGGTTGTGTTAGTGTTTTACATGTCTGTGAGGGACTGTGGCAGGTGTAAGATCAGATCTGTAGCTTTATGGAATTGGCAGCCAGCTTAGAAATTTCTGACCCACTGTAGATGAGTTTCTAACAGAAAGGAACTGAAGAGAAACATGGAGAAGGAAGGCATGAAAAGGAACAGAGGTGAGTTGTACCTGGCTGGTTGAGAGATTGAAGTGCATTGCAACAGCATAGGCTGTGTCCATGAAGAGCTCAGGTATGCTCACCAGGTCCTCGATTGCCTGGAGCTTCAGCCCCAAGAGGTGCCGGTCTATTGCGTTGCCCCGTATGGCCTGGAGGAAAGCAAGGGTGCACAGATGAAAGCCAGGCCAGCAGCAAGTGAGCAAAACTATTTCTTTGGGTTAAAGAAAAGAACACTTCTAAGAAGTCTCTAAATGTTTAAAGTTAGAAGGAAAATAGATCTTGCCTTTAAGACCAGTAGTCTTGTTTGTAAGGACTGTGAAATTAAACACACCAGTGGAAACATCCTTAACAGCTCCTGCCCATGGGTTCCCTCTGGTTTAAGGGCTCCTTGTGCAACTTCGGTGTTTATCAGCAACAATGATGGTAAGAAATGAAGCTATTGTAATATTTGATTCTCTCCTTTAGGCCAGTCACAAGGGACACTTAACACACCAGCTAAAGAGGATTCAGTCTGTGGCCGTAAGAGTACTGTCAGATCAGAGTCAGACCTTTGCAACATTGATGGACACACTGCTGTGTCAGGAGCAAAAGGTGTTCAGGTCTTGTCTTTCCCCAGAACTCTCATTTCTGGGTAAACCCCCAAGGCTGTCTGCACAGAGGTCACTCACCATGTCTGTGTATTCCCTGTGGGCCTGCGTGGCTCTCCTCAGCTGGTCTGCTTTCTCCTGGTCCTGAGAACACACAGATCTGTTTAAGTTTTTCTGCAGAACGGAGAACCTCATTTTGGCTGTTCTCTAGGATGGAGGACGTTTCTGTTTTGTGTGTCTATATGAGACTCATTTATATTTACTAGATTTAATTTGTACATAATTTTGTTTGGCAGCATTACTTTATTCTGAATAGAGTTCATCCACCAGTAGCAGAACTTTTTGGTGGGTTCAGAAACATCCACATGATGTTTCCCAGGCTTTCAGTACATGTGAAGGAAAAATCAAATCAAACCTCTGATGTAAAGATACTGCAAGCTATGGTTTAGCTCAATATGGGGTGCAGCCCTCCTTAGCTGAAACCAGATGACAAAGGGTTAGCCAAATAAGCAGCTTTTCTCTTTCGTGGATTCCTCTTGCTCCACTTCTTTGAGATCCTCACCGATTTGTCAGGGCTGTCCATGGATTGCACAAACTTGAGGGAGTCCACCGAGGTGGAGCGGATGGTGTCGGTGCGGCCCAGGCGGAACATCCTCAGTGACGCGCTCTCGTACGTGGCACAGGCGTGGCCATACATCCTGGGACAGGGAGGAGAAAGCCACACAAGTGAGTCTGCCCTGGGAGAGCCTTGTCTGTGCCACCTTTATCAAGCTCACATGTTTGAGTCTGTCAGTGAGGAGGTTGAGAAATGACCTACGGGTGGTCTTACCTGTAGTATGCCAGCTGCAAGGCCAGCTGGATAAAAGCATCAGGGCTTATCTTCTCTGACTTCGGGAAACCTTTCCCAAATTGATGAAAGACCATGACTTTGATATCCAGATCTTCAACCATTCTACAAGGAAAGAAAAAGAAAGAGGAACTGTTCCTTTGTTTGTTGCTCATTCTTGTAACACAGTGGAATGGATTTGCTTTCACAAGGCTCAGAGGGAACAGGCCATCTAGATCTGACCTGTGCAGGGACAGAGAGCTCCAGCACTCACAGATCTCTTTGGGCAGCACCACAGAAGTAAGAATTTTTGGCCACCGCTGAAAATCTTCACCAGGTTAGATGGTCATGTGTGTGTTTATGCTCCAGTATTCTTGGCTGGATCCAGTAAAGCCTTGTTCTTTCTTAGTAAATGGGATGAATCACTAATAAAGCCTTTACAGCACCTCTGACCTTATTCCTGGCAGTGCTTTTCAGCTCAGGTCAATGCTTTTGAGCCCAGAAGTCACTGGGAAAACTCCCTGGCTGCAGTGGGGAAAGCCTCATTTAAACCACTGACAGGCTCCATAGGGGGACACGAATTACTCCCTCAGTCACCCACCCACTTCTCCACTGCTTCATACTCACATGTTGAGGTTTTGCTTTGCCTTCTCTATGTCATTCTTGATTTCTGGGGTGATGTTAAACCGCAGCTTTTTGGGCATTGGCAGAGGAACCGTAGGTGATTTGCCCACCTCGGATTTCTTCCTGTGCAGAGAAATGGTTCTGTTTGACCAGACCTTTGGCATGAGGCTCAGCTAGGAATGCCAGAGCCTGGATAGAAATGCACAGGAGATCTTCCCTAACACCTTGTGACACTGGTCACAGCCTGACAGACCCCTCACAGTGCCAATAAGGCATCTCCAGTGCTGAGGAAAAGCAGGGGCAGGACTCACGTGAACTCCACAATGTGATCCAGAAGAGCAACAATGGGTGGGCCTTCAGAGGGAGCATGCTCATATACGAGACCACAGGAGCCATCTTCAGCAATGATGAACTGGGAGAGAAACACGAGAGGACTGTTGAAGACAGGCAGTGTGTGAGGCAGAAGACACCCAGAGAGACCTCAGTATCTCCCTCTCTGTATCAGAGCCTGTCCTTGCACACTGAAAAGTCTCCTTTAGTGGGACAGCAGTGGAAGCCTTTCAGCAGGTGCAGAAGATCTGAGAGCACTGTTACAGTTCTGCAAAATTCCCTGGACAAGGGTGTGCCTGACACACTGGTGTGCTCAGTGCTTTGGCCATACAGAGAGGTTCAGTGGTTCTGATTTACTGAGATGCACCCCCAGTACAGGAATAACATTGCCACATGCTGGCTTACCCTTACTTTTCAATCAGCTGGAACTTTATCCCCTTGGTGAAGAGTTCCAAATAGGAACAAAACACCTGAAAACACTATGAAGAGTTCAGCAGGTATGAGAAGAGTCCTCTAAAGCACCACTGCTACAATCTGCAAGCCAGGATATACCAGCTAAGGAAGGAAAAGCTCCAAGAGCAGCTGCTGTTTAAGGATCTTGACAAGACTGAATGGAAAAGAGATCAGAGGGATGCTGTGGGATGGTAGTGCATGTTTCAAAAAACAAAACAAAATGCCATTGGGCAGCTTCTGGCAGAACCAGGAAAAGTGACAAGCCTGGAGGAGATCCAAGGAACAGACTTCCCATCATTTGGGCTGCCTCTGAGCAGACGAGGCATTGTTCACCGCAGGCAGAAAATTGATTTGTAAGGAACACAAAGACCTGCTGCACTGAATAAACGTGGGCAGAGGCAGAAAAGAAACAAGTCCCTGAGGCAGCAACAAATGCTGGTGACTGCAGGGGGAGCCACAGGATCTCACACTGTCAGCCACCACTCCTTGTCTCCCTTGTTTTTCCACTCTCTTGACATGAGGACCTTTCCTGCAAAAGGTTCTGGGGATTTTTTGGACTTTTGTAGTCTCCGGAAACACCTCCAGAGCCACCTCTTCAGCACCTTTATAGCATCAGTTCTTACCTGCAGGGTTTTGTCGAACCATCGGTTGCCGCTGTTCAAGTGGCTGCCGCCGCCGTGCAGCATCTGCGCGGCCACGCGGCTCTTGTAGATGTCCTCAGACACCCGGGGCATGGGGGCATCCAGGCACACGGTGCAGATGCTCTTCTCAATCATACGCACGGATTCCTTGTTGGTCTTATCTGGGAGAGAAATGAGCCATGAGTAAGAGAGACTTGTGTCATTGGAAGGAGAGAAATTTGAAAGAGCGGGTTTGAAGGACACAGTTTTGGGTTCGCACTGTACCTCAGTGGGGGTGTATACAGCTATTAAAATTGCAGCCCTCTGGGTTGTTACAGGTGTGAACATGCTGCATTCAGCCTCCTTTTTTCACTTTTCTTACATCCTACCCATTTGCAAGGCAACAAACTCTGGGATTTCACTAAACTTCACACTTTGAATCTATACCTCCCAACCCAAAAATTACAAGAGATGGCAATGGCTTCTTTAAGGTGGAAAGCTCATGTTATCTGTCCAAAACAAGCTTCCAAAACAAAGAACTGAGCAGAGCACAGTGGGGAGGTTTGTTATTCAAGGATCTGCAGTGTTTGTTAGCCCTCTTGTGTGTTAGGGGCTCTACAGACCTTTTAGGAGGTTGTTGTAGGCTTTTGCCCAGCTATTTCGGTGGTTGGTGGTGAGGATCCCAATAGGTTCTTTGTTTGTTTGGAGGGAGGTGTTCCAAATCTTCTCCAGCTGAATGAAGAGCTGGTCAGCAGTAAGGGGAGATCCATCACTGTTGTAAACATCCAGCTCAAAGAACTGAAGGTGAGAAGAGTGGACAAGGACAGAGACACACAGTGAGAGAAGGTAATTATTGTCCAGCCCCAGAAACCAGGAACGGCTACTTTGAGAAGGTAAGGCCTGGCTGAAGAACTCAGCTTGCAAGACTTCTTTGAAGGATGCCCAGAATTGAGAGACCCAAGTCTAGCTTCCTTTGCAGGGCATAAATACAGCCCTGGTTTTATGAAGCCATGAGTAATGGGACCAATGAGGAATTCCTGTTTCTTAGACTAAGCTGCAGTGGGAGCGTTTGTTATTTTCACTTTCAGTTTCCAGTTGCAGGCATGGTCTCTGGGCTTTGAGAGACAGGAATTACAGGGGCAAGAAACAGAGGAAGACAGTATTTTTCTGCCTCTAGTCTGTTGCTTACACATGGCAATTCTGCTGCTGGCCAAAGGGGATAAAGGGAGCGGGAACAAATCCCTGGTGAGGCAAACCTTGTGTGCAGAGACTTTTGTTATTCCCTTTCCTCTGGATAACAGCTAGCAAAAGGGACACCTGCAGCACAACAAACCTTCAAAGCCCAGCAGCTGCCTTACCTGGAAGTTGTGAACGACCGTGATGTGTCTGGACTGCTTTTTGCCTTTGGCATAATTGACAATGGAGTCCCGCTTGGGCCCGGGAATGCGGCAGGATGAGAGGATCTGGTAGTACTGGTTCATACAGAGAGGCTTCCCACCCATGTACTCCACTGGAAGGGTCTCACTGGAGACACAGCAAGGTAAGGAGGAAGGAGAGAGAGAACAGATCAGTGTGAGCAGGCCTGTGCTCCCCATGCAGGTCACAGGCTCTGCCTTGCAGCTGCACTCCCTCCCTCCCTCCCTGCAGCAAAACCTAAAGGTGTTGTTGGCATAAAAAAGGGGCTGTCCTTCCCCATTCCTAGCAGCTTTCTTAGTACAGGCTACAAAAAAATGTCTGTTTGCTGGCCTTTCACCTAGGAAGGGAAAAACACTGTCCTTTCTGTGACACCAGAGATCAGATCTCTGGACCTACTCCATGGCTGTAGTTCTGAGTGATGAGAGTCTGGTGTGCTGATATGATTCATGAACTAGGCAGGGGCTCAGTCACTCGCTTCTGCAGTCATATTCCAACTGCCCTGAACTTTGTCTGACTGTTGATGTTGGTAAACATATTTTTGGACTTTAAGTAAGGTGTGTTCGGCAGAGATTTGCTGGTGACCAAAGGAAAAAGGGTAAGGGAGGAACAAATTTCTCTAGAGCTCATCCCATCTAGCTGGGAGGTGAGAAACACCAGGAACCCAAAATTAGAGACTCAAATTCCTGCTGCCTGAGCTGTAGCTTGTCCTGTGAGCAAACAGAAGTGCAAAGCTCCATGGGACTGTCAGTTGTGCTCGCTCCCTCCAAGCATGTTCCCATGCCAGTGAAAGCATTAAGGTAAACAAAGAACATGAAGACAGAAGAGTAAGTCTTCTTTCCACTGGAGGGGACTGGGGGTGCTGGGGATTACAGTATCTCTTTCCAAATTTGTGCTGTCATCCCTTGCATTTCTATATGGGAGATTTATGGACAAGGCTCAGCCTCTCTGTGACATTAAAGAAGGTGTGAGCTCTCAGGAGAGTCAGTAACTCACTTGTCAATCATGGTCTTGAAATCCAGGATACCCTCAATCAGCTTGGCAGCAAACCTGGAAAAATACCAAATGTTACAAGCTGAGATCAAGCACAGACTTGTCTGGGGCTGAGGGACGAGTTGAGGAGGATTAGCAGAGCTGTTCCCTGCTCCTCAGAAAGCTCAGCCCTTCTGCCAAGCCTCTGTTGTGCCCATCTCTGGTTCACTGACACAGCCACTCTGGGCTGTGATTTGAGATTGCTAGATAGTCCTACCATGTGGCACTTTCTTTTTTTATGTGTCTTACTATACAGCCAAGGAACTCTGGACAGCTTTCAAGAAAGCAGGATTCAGTCACGCATTAATGGCCCTCTAACAGCAGTGTTTGCTACTGATGTGTTACAATTTTATCACATCTGAGTTCTGATTCTCGGCATTAAAACAGCACCAAGAGAAGGGGATTTCTGCCCTTCCCTGGCTAGGGGCCACCTTGGAGTGTCAAGCCAAGATGCAGCTCTTTCTCCCTGCATCCAAGACACCACTGCTGACTGAGTTCCTACTGCTGCTAACAACTCCGGAGAACCTTCCTCTGGCATCGAGGGCTTGGAAACAAAGCAGATGTGCTGCATGTGGACACGGAGGTGGTGTGTTTACCAGGATAAACACTGCCAGTGCCAGCTCCCAGCAGGGCTGTGACAAGCCACATCAAGCTGCTTAGCTGGAAGTGACAGACTGACCTCTGACATGGGAACTCCCACCTGTCCCTGAAGGAAGGAGGCAGGAGGTCACTGGGACAGGAGGTTGTGTTGGCTGAGTGAGGTGGTGCCAACATTTGGCATTTGCAGGCAGTATCCTTTAGATTGGCTCAGCCTGCCCATCCCTGGGAAGGCTCAAAGGACACAAATCCAAGAACCTAAGGGTTCTGTGAAATGAGACATTCTGCAGAGTAATTTTCAATGAAAATTCTTCAGCCTTATTGCAAAACATGAGAGAAACACCAGTGAGAGAGTCTGTGTTCCTTTCCAGAGAATGAACAGCCTAGAAGCAGAGTTTGGGCTTGAGGAGATGGGAGAGGTTGGTTGATTTGTTTTCAGCCAGCAGTTTTGCCAGCTTAAGGAGTAAAAACCCACCACTTTCCAAATTTGCCTTCTGCTTTTGGAAGCTTTAGTTTCAAGCTGCGCTCTCAAACTTTTTTGTGCAGCCACAAACTACCCAAATACACATTTAAATTGTATTTTACACAGGAGCCCACATTCTTATGTAGCTGCTGAATTCCATTGGTTGGGCACTTGCAGTTCTCCAGATTATTTGGAAAACTTAAGAGTGAATATTATGACAGAGAGCTTTCAAGACATTTGTGTACTCTTGCACTGTTGTAAGGCTAATCCTCTGCTCAGGTGTTTTGAGGGGTGGGAGGGAGGATTTGTTCCCAGCCTCACTGATTCCCCTGGCTGGTACTTTTGATCTGCCAGGGCAGTGCCGACTGGTAACTGTGGCAAAAGTAGCTGTGTAAAGGTCGGTACTGATGTTTTGCAGATGGATTCAACACACTCCTAGTGGTGGTTAAAAATTAATGGGAGCCCACGAGGAAGAGAGGGTATGGCAGGGTCTGATTGCAAGGAAAAGCTTGGAGTGGAAAGGCTGGTCACTGTGAAATTTGCCAAACCATGAATCACAATAGGAGGCAGTCCCTGTCAGGCTCCCCCATCCCTATAAACTAGCAAATTCCAGAGGCATTTCTGGGTGATCTCCTTTACATTCCTGGGCTACTTTTTATGCCTCCTTTAATTGCACACACAAATCACAGTGCCTCCAATACATCCTCACAATGTCTTCAGCCAGTGATGGGACCCTTTTGCAGTGAAGATCTCTGCTTGAGCAAAGACCTAAATGTAGTTTCTCAGTCCCTGTTTAATACCTGAACCACTAGACTCTTTGGTTTTTCTCCCCTGATGAAATATTTAGTCTGGTGCAACCAGGAGTTTCCTTACAGCCTGGCAGCCTTGCCCTTAGAGCACAGACAGCTCAGACCTGGGGACCACATTACTTATTCCCAATCTGCCTTAATACCCTCATCCCTGCTGAGTACAGAAAGCTCATCCCACCTATAACCTACGGGAAAGTAGAAAAGGATTTTACCTGAGCTGACCTTGTCGATCCAGAAAATCCTGCTTAGGTAAAACCACACCTGGGCTGGAGTGGACCACAACTGGCAAGCGATATTCCAGGTAAGCTGTCTTCAGCCACCAGTCTGAGAGCTGGGATGGAGAAAGAAAACATGCATGGAGCTGCTGCTGTCCAACCCAATCCTGGCTGATGGGTCTCAGCATCCTGCCCCCAGTTCTGTCCCATGCTTTGCAAACAAAGTGTTTGGGGTTTGTACTATGCAGGTGGAAGGGGAAAGGAAGATTTGAGCAAGGCATGGGTGGCATTTGGTGCAGAGCTTGAGCAGAGGGTTTCCTTCAATGTCTTGAGACAACTGTGTGATGCTGACAGGTTCAAGCCTTCAGCAGCCAGAGGCAGGGCCAGTGACTCCCTGTTCTGCTGTAATGTCTCTGCTCACCCAAGTCCTGGTAAGGAGTTTGCACAGCTTGGGAAGATCAGCAGCAAACTGGTCAGGAAGGTGATGCCATTAAAACACAGGTGCTAGTGGATGCAGCCAGGACAGAGAAGAGATGCACATCAGTCCTCCACCCTCCCTAACCAGAGTTGGGGCCAGAGCCCTGACCTACCCAGTTCTCTGTTTTCCTGGCTCTTCTCTCCAGGCCTTTCTGCAGCCTCTCCCCAACGCCTCCTGGCTTGCGGAACTCAGCCACCAGCTCCTGTGTGTGGCTCAGCTCCTCGGGGCTGATGATGGGCTGCAGGGCCAGCAGGTACCGGTCCAGTGTCTGCTGGAGTGGTGGCACGGGCAGGCGGGGCAGCGCTTCCTGGTGGAGCTGGAATCTGCCCGGGATCTTGTTTAGAGCTGTCTGCTTCAGCAGGCCACAGGGCCTGGCCTGCAAAGCACAGAACAAATGTCGAGACAAAACTTCCCCCGAGGTAGCAAAGAACCCGGATCTAGGAGTCTCCATCCCAGCCCGGGAGCAGAGCACGGCTGTGTGCTGGAGAGGGTGCAGGACATCCAGGAAAGCCGTGAAAGAGAAATCCTATCTCCAAGGTACCTATTCTCAGCTCCTCAGAGAAAATGCTGCTGGGATAATGACACATCTCCTCCCCACTCTCTGGATGCCTTCCAGCTGAGAGTCTCCATGTGATGGACAAAGTCAAACCCTTCCATCCCATGGTAAGTGGTAAGAAAGTTGTGAAAAAAAAAATCATGTACTATCAGAAACTTTCATTATTTCTTACAAAAGCAGAAGGCTAAAAAGCAGAACCCTTGTGCCAAACCAGACTACCTTTTTGGCTTTGAGGAGGCAGAATTTAGCTAAGTTTGGGGTAGGATTAAAATGCCTCTTCCCTGTCTATTCAGGAAACTGTGGGTGATGCCAAAAGGCTCCTGTGATCCAGCTGGGTCCTGTGAGAGCAAAAGCCTTAGAAAGCACCAACCACTTCCCTGGCTGGAGAAATACAACGCAGCAAACCCAAGTGCTCAGCAGAAAATCAACTCACCAGTTTTCCCCAAAAAGAGTAACATCCTTTTGGATGAAGGGGGTTGGACATTCTTCAGCTTGAAGATGTTTCAATAGTACTCTCAAGGTTTCCAGTTCCCTCTGCACCTCCCTCTCCCATGGATCTACTGAATCATACACTCCTGCAGGACTCTGGACTTTGCATTGTCAGTGTACTGAGAATGCAAAGCCACTGAGAACATTCCCTTTGACTTCCAAAACAGTGAGAAAATAGCTGTCCCCACACCTCCTCCCAGCAGTTAAGCACAGAGAAGAAAGAGCTAAATCTACAAGGTGACAAAGCCCCCCCAGAAACTGCCCTGGTTTTGGGCAGTTGGGTCTTTGTGGGACCTGAGAAGAGCTGTGAGACTGAGGTTTGGAGAAGGAATGAGAAAAACAACAAGAGGAGGAATTACTGAAGCATAAAAGAGGAGTGGGACTGGGGAGGAAAAGAAAGGTGTTGATCACAGCAGCTTGGGCATACTGTACCTTCTCTGCTTGCTTCTGCTTCCTATCCATGGCTGGTAGGACAGAAAAGACCGTAAACCTCTCCCTCGGCCTGTCTGGGTCTCCTCTTCCACCTGACAATGTGCTGCCCATGCAGGGCGTCACCTCATTAGCCAACTGCCACATGACTGCTCCCATCAGAGGGCTCAAGGGCTGGCAAAGCCCCGCGACGGGACAGGAATTATCAGACCACTGGGTTGCGACAACTGCCCTGAAGGTGCCCCTCTGGGCAGCTGATCAATACCTGGCTAGAGCCTCTCTCTGACCAAGCTCTGGGATCCAGCTAGGGCAGAAGTGGGGATGTTGTTCCTTCAGCCTGGACCACGAAACTACTGTGGCTGTTGGGACAGATACCTGGACATAAGGCAGGAGAGACATAAGGCCCCAGTTTATGTCCTGAAGGTGGCACCGTGGGCAGTACCTTAAATGCCCTCACTCCCCATGCATGTGGTCATTATTGCAAGCTGACACTTTGGGGAGTTCTGGGTTGGCAACTCTTAAAAAAACCCAAACAACCAAAAAGTATCTCCACAGCAGGGCAGTGAGAGTGCCATGCAGTCACAAGGAATATCAGCCCCTCCTTTTTGTGTCTGTCTAATGATCTGAGGAGCAGACAAGCACAGTCTGCACAGCTTGAATAGAGTATGATGATTCCAAACAAACAGCTGCAGATTCTCCATGGGGTAACAATGAAAATCCCAGAACAAACCCATAGAAGCCACTGTATGTTAAAATGTGGAATGCGTTTGTTATCTCCCCTCTTTGCTGTGCCCTGCTTGTTTGGTTTGGGGTTAAACTCAAGGATTTGGTGGGAGAAGGAACAGTGATCAGAACTGAGGAGGCAGCTGGCAGCAAACAGCCCAGCCCTCCCCACAAGCAGCAGGAAAATGAACACCAGTGGAGCAGGGTGTGCAGACAGGGCCAGCCTGTGGGCTGGCATCGCTGCCGAGCCACGTTCCAACACAGCAAAGAGCCTTTTCCAGAGCCTGCAAAGCTGGTGGGGAAAGGAAATCCACCTGCTGGAGGGGCAGAAGGAATTTCATAGCTGATTCTTAGCACAGACACAGCATTGGGTGTCAGGATGTCAAAGATTTGTCTTTTATTTTTAAACCAGAATCTGGAATGCCCCTTAAGCCAAGAGACAACTGGCCCTGCCTGGTCCCTCAGTAACTGTGAGTGGATCGGCACTGTAGCTGCTGTTCTGCTGCTCTGTCTCCTCCTCTCAGGACCCGAAAGGGACTGCAATGAGCAGCTCCCAGGCCTGGCAGGGGTCTGACAGCTCCACCGTGTGTGTGCAGCAGGATGGGCATGTTGGGAGCCACCGATGCCATCTGCCTGGGCTTCCCCGGCCCCTCCCTGTCCAGCAGCCACCTTCCTGCTGTCCAGCCCCAACTGGACATCTCAGTACAAAAAAGACAAGGCACTGGTGGAGAGGGTCCAGAGGAGGACATGAAGATAATTAAGGGACTTGAGTATCTCTTGTATGAGGAGAGTGAGAGACTGTATGAGTTCATCTGTTTAATCTGAAGAGGAGGAGGCTGACAGGGAATCTCAACAATCCATATAAATATCATCAAGGTGGGCGTCAAGAGGGTGGTGCCAGACTCTCTTCAGTGGTGCGCAGTGACGGGAGAGGGAGTAATGGCCATAAACTAAGACACGAGAAGTATGCCCTCAACATGAGGAATAACTTTTTTACATTGAGGATGGCAGAGCACTGTGCCCTAGTGCATGCCCAGGGATGGCATGGAGTCTCCCTCTCTGGAGACATTCCAATCCCACCTGGACACGTTCCTGTGTCACCTGCCCCAGGTGACCCTGCGTTGGCAGAGGGGTTGGACAGAGATCCATCCCTTCCAACCCTGACAATTCTGGGACTGTAATCTCCGTCCCGGACAGCATCACGGTGCACGCTGCCGCCAGGCACGGGAAGAAACCAGCGGGCGTGGGGGACTGACTTCGGCAGGGTCCCTGCCCCGCTCCCGGGGGAGGTGGCACCGAGCCCATCCGAGCCCACCCGCCCGCACGGTCCTGACCGGGGACCTGGGCTTGTGCTCCGGGCTGGGGCGCGGAGCCGGACCCGACAGCGGCACCACCGGGAGCCACCGTCTGCCTTGCCCCGGCTAAAGGCCCCGCACGGAGCCGGGATCGCCGCCCGCCCACCCTGTACCCTACCCGACGCAGGGACCCTCGACCGCCACCTCGCGCCCCGTCCCCGGCCGGTCCTGGCGGAGCCGCCCTGACCGCTGTCGCCCTTACCGCAGCCCTGGCCACCAAGGCGAGCATGGCCCCGCGCCCCGGGCCCCGGGCCCGCCGCAAGGACACCCCAGCCGCCGCCGCTCCACCGCCCCGGGGCGGGGCGGCCCCGCCTCCATCTTGGAGTGGGGTGAATCCCGCGTTGCCATCTTTGGGAAGGGCAAAGTGATACTATGAGCGGAGGGAGAGCTGCGACCGGTGTCGGAGCCGTGCTGCGGCCCCTCTCTCTGCTGCCTTCTCCCGGAGATGGTGAGGAGGATCCTCCCCCTCGCCCTTCCGCGCAAAGCCGTGCTTCCCGAGTGTGGGCAGAGAGGGCCGCGCCCTGCACAAACATGGCGGCGTGAGCACGACGGTGGCCGGCAGGGGCCTTCCGCCGTGTGACAGCCTCGGGAACGACAGGGCCGGGCGGCGTGCCCTGCTCAAAGATGGCCGCCGGCGGCTTCGGCGTGCGCGGAGGTGGGAGGTGAGGGGCGGCCGGGCCGGGCTGCGGGAAGATGGCAGAGAGCGAGCGGCGGGCAGGTGAGGGGCCGCCCAGGGGCTCTGGGAACCACCGGGCTGCGGGTTGCGCTCGGGGCCTCTCAGGGGCGTGCTCGGGGCCGGGGACCGCCGGTACAGGGCCCCACGCTCCAGGGGTGCTGGGCCGAGGGTGCCGGGCCCGGGTTGCGGGGGGCGGTGGCAGCAGCGCCCGGCCCGGGGAGGGGAAGGGAGGGGGGGAATTTGCTGAGGGTGGGAAGGACCTGGGGCCCCCGAGTCTTGGCACCACCCCAGGGCGAGGTGGGTGGGTGGTCGGGACTGAGCCTCTGGATCGGGGATCCCTGTGACCCCCAGCCCAGTTTTGTGACTGGTTCTCGTGCTGAGCCGGGTGGCCTTTGACTCCCCCTCCTCACACCGTGACACAAGCCTGAAAGTGCCTCCTCTGTCCAAGCTGCTTCTCGTCATAAAGCTGACTCGCCGCTCTCCCGTCTCCATCATACCAGTAGGCTTGGACTCCTATGTATTCATCCCAGAATACTGTAACCCCTGCAGCCCTCACTCTTTCCTTCCTTGAGTATTCCTGGTCTCCTCACCCAGAGGAATTGCACAAAGTGTGGGTCGGAAGCAGTGATGACTGAGAAACAAACGCAAAGAGGTGAAAGGAGCTCTGTTAATGGCAAACACCCAGATCAGGACACTGCCTTGGGATTTATGTGTCACCTGTACTGATGTACACATAGGTATTTGCCTTTTCACATCACTGCTCGGGAGTTTTTAATTGTTTTTGTGTTATAAACTCTTAAAAGCAGAGCTCCATTGGTATGGTGCCAGTCACTGTGAGTTGTGTGCTGAATTTTCAGAAGAGAGACACATGTGTCTTTAATTTAAATTCATCACATGTTCCTCTCATCCTTGTACCTGGAAGTTTTGCTGTAACTTCTGCAGGAATGAACCAAACATCGCAACATTCAGGGCAGGAGATGAGGCTGAATTTGTTCTGTGCATGGGGAACATGAAAGGCAGTCAAACCAAAAGACTGTCAAAGGTTGTATGATAAATCTATAGCAGACTCTGTGTGGTTCCTGGGACTTTGGATTCCTTTTAATCTGATCTGCCTGCTAGAGAGCACTGTGGAAAAGGCTGCTGATGCTTTTGGATGGTGTTTTCTATGTAAATGCAGCTGATGATATTTTAAGGAGTAGGATTTTGGTGGTGTTTATTAGGGAGACAGTGCCTGAACTGGCTGCATTGTGGACAGCAGTTGCTGGAGTGTGGCGGCGCAGCTGGTGCTGCCTAAGTGCCTGCAGATTTTCTGGGATTAAAAAGGTGAACTGAGTGACTCTGACATAATTCATAAATTGACATTAGTGCCCAGGTTCCTTGACAGTGCTCTCTGCACTGCCTCTTGCTATTAGAAGTTACTTACAGGAGCATAATACAAATTACTTTTAATCTCCTGGAACTTTTCTGGTTCTTCAGGTTGGGCTCTGGGTTCAGATGCTGGGGAAAAGAGCTCCTCTAATTCATTAGCAACTCACATTTGCATTAAATATTGCATTCTAGGCTCAGAGAGAGCTTTGAAATTAAACGATCTTCACAGCTTCCCCCTGGAAGAGGCTGTGTCCCATCATCCCCCAAGTCCTGGTGCTGCCTGGACCAGAGATGTAGCTCTGGGCTGCATTTATTGCACTGCTCCAGCTTGTCCATGCAGGAATTACCTTTTCTAGAGGAGTGAAGGTCAGGCTTAACACTTAAAAACAAGGCACAGTTAGTTTGTAGGAGAGCTCAGTGCTTCAGCATGACCTGAGGCTTGGCTGCACTAGACAGAAATAATTAAACTGGCTGGATGTTGCTTTTGTTATCTCCTGCACTAGTCTCTCTGTCTGAATGGGAAATGCATCTTTAACAATGAAAACAGACATAATGCTTCTGTCTGAAGGCTTGCAGTGTCCTTAGGAGGATGTTGGTGAGGAGGACTTGGTGAGGTTACAGCACAGCTGGGATGGATTTGTGTTCTTTGTATCTCCTGAGAAATAAAGCTCATTTCTAAGAAAGAAAAATAGAGGATTTCTCCTTCTCCAATGCCTCTGTTGTACCTCTTTTTTTGCATCTCCCAGGCGCCTCTGAGGAGGTGGCTCCTCCTGTCCAGCAATGCTTCATGGTCCCCAAAAAGGAGATAAATGTGGTTTCTGACATGGCCAAGTGGAAGCGATCTCAGGTATGGCTCTGGGGACA
The DNA here is from genome assembly GCA_013398275.1 of Promerops cafer. Taxonomy (NCBI): domain Eukaryota; kingdom Metazoa; phylum Chordata; class Aves; order Passeriformes; family Nectariniidae; genus Promerops; species Promerops cafer. Next base: position 31,848 of record VZSE01001178.1, on the reverse strand, counting down.
GGGAAGACTGGGAAATGCTGCTGATCTTTTGGTGGCAGCCAGGTCTGGTCTGGGAACAGCCAGGAAGTAAAGGAGGTTTGGGCAGAGAATGGGAAATAATTGAATTTGTGTTTTAGAAGAGTTGGTGCTTGTTTGTGGGAAAATTACTTGGCAGTAATGATTACTGCTTCCTCCCAACAAGCTGGATGAGAGAAGCTGGTGACTGTTTCATCCTACCTGGCCTGTACTTTATAACCAAACTGGATTTACCCAGCCCTGTTTGAGCTCGCCTTAAACATAGTTCTGCTGCCTGGCCCTGGTAACACCAGCCTGGGTTGGTTCCTTCCCACTGTGCTGTTCTGGAAGGGACTCTAGAGCTGAGCCCTTCAATTTCCTGGATAATTTTTGTTTACAGCCTGTGTGGAGCTGGTGGAACAAGCAGGTTCTCCGCTCTCTGCCTTTGAGGGATTGGGGTGTTGGCCCAGACTTGTCCCACCTCCTAGGAGCAAATTCTTGCTTGATGACAGACGTGAGATGTCTTGAGAGAAGCTGAGGTTATAGCCAGGTGTCAAGCAGACCTCTGGGTGCAGCTTCCAATTTAAGTCTTCTGGGTTTAAGTACTTGCTTCTGGTCAGGATTTCGATGCAAGGAGGGAGAAGTGATAGTGTGCTGCTGTGGAGCTGCACTGGAGATGATGCTTCCAAAGCAGCAAATTTAAAAAGAGGAGGAATGAGGAGCCTGGGCTGTCTCCCACTTCCTGTCGTGAGCACGGGGGAAGAGTCCAAGGGGGAAAGGGAAGGTAACAGCACAACTTTGGGAGGAGCAGTGCAGAGGATGCCAGGATGCCTGGGCACAGCTGAGACTCTGCAGAACTGAGGAGTTTGAATTTGACCTGACAGGAGCTGAGGGAATGATTTTAGGGTCAGTGTAAGCATTTTTAGGTCTCTCCTTCCTGTAATTTTCGCAGCAATGCAATTGCCACCTGCCTTCTGCTTCTGGGGCTGCCAGAAAGAGCAGTAATTTCACAGCAAGCCCTGCACCCCCGGTTGTCACCAAGGAAGTAATGTTGTGTGTTGGGAAAGGTTCCCTTGGGGTGCAGGATGCTCCTGTGCTGTGTTTTGTGCTCAGACAGACCCTGGGCTCTCCCTAAAGCTCTGCCCTCTCGGTGTGTTCGCAGGCATATGCAGACTACATGGGCTTCATCCTCACTCTGAACGAAGGCGTCAGGGGCAAGAAGCTGACCTGTGAATACAAAGTTTCAGAGGTAGGAGAAGGGTTTGGATCCCCTTGTTACTCCTTTCCTGCCTTTTTTCACTTTTTTTTTTTTTTTTTTTTTTNTTTTTTTTTTTTTTTTTTTTTTGGCTCTACAGTGAGTATTTCCTGGGTGAGGCATGAATGAATTAGTAGCTTATCTGGGAGCCAAGGGAGATTGAATGTGGGTGGGCTATGGTTGGGCATGCAAATGTCAGGGTGCCAGCCTTCCCTCAGGATGCAGGGACTCTGGATGTGCTTGGTGGATGGGAAGTTGAGCAAGTGGGCAGAAGGTGGTGGGGAACCAGTGATGCTTTGAAGATGTGATATTCCCTCCTGTTTGCAGGCAGAAGGCTGGGATGTCTGTTCCATTCCTGTTCCCCAAGTGGTTTTTCTGGAGGAAAATCTGTGGGCAAACCACTTCTCTCCCTGTCCCTTCTCGTTGCTCAGTCTGTGTTAATTGCACCGATGTCCTCAGCCCAGGCTGTGGCGAAGTTGTGCAAGCTCTGGTTGGACAGTTGTGACTCAGGGCGTGTCACTGGCTGCACCTGCTTTGCCCGGGGTCGTGCTGAAAGTCCCGGGGCCTGCAGAGCTCACAGGGATACTGGGTTGGGCTGGGAGATTTCAGCTGGGCTGGGAGGTTTAACCTGTGGGGCAGGATCGCCCCTTCCAAGGTGTTAAGCAGAAAGCACCTGGTCTTCCCCTTGCATGAAAGTGGCTGTCACTTGTCCCTGCCTGCTGCCATAGCCAATTTTAATGGCTGTTCACCTTCTCAGGGCATAGTGGAGCCAGGGGGAAAGGGGCAGGCACCCTCAGTGGCGTCATGGCTGCCCTGAGGGCTCTCTGGGTGCTGCCAATACACAGAGCACACTTTGGCCGCCAGCTTTGCTTCGTTGTTGCACACTGAATCCCCCTCCCTTGGTCTGTGCTGCAATGAGGAGATTCTTGGATACATTTTTACTGATCACAGCAGTGCAAGAAAGCTGAGACGGATGTATAAAGATCTAGGCAAAACGGGCAGCAGACTGGGCCCTGTGTTTATAGCTTCATTCTGGTGTGGGAAGGCAGCTGATGATGGTGTTTAATCCAGTCTTCATGTTTGAAGTACTGTGTTGAGTCCAGCCTTCCCTTCTAGGAGCCAGTGTGTGAATGAGAAACACCCCTGTAGTTCATGGAGGGGATCAGGGATAATGAGTCTCTCCCTAACAGGCTTTGTGCCCTCCTTTTGTTCCTTCAATTCAGTAGAAACTGCTGTTAAATGCTGCTTTTGCTTTCTGCTGTTTGCATTTCACCTTTGAGTTTTGTCTTTGTCATGATCTGGCTTGTTCCCAACCATTCACAGAGCACTTCTAGGGAAACAAAGCATTAAAAATTAATAAAACAAAGAGAGGGGGAAAAACCCAACCCTCTTCGACAAGCCCTTTGAGCTGTCAGGAAAAGCTGTACCAGGGCTGTGTCTGCAGAAGAGCCCTCTTGGAGTGAATGTTTTCCATCTGTGGTCCCAGTCCAAGTAACAAACAGACACAATCCCAACTGCTTGGGAAGTGGCAGGGAACAAATCTCATTCTCCACACACTGAGGAGAGCAGAAGCCTGTGACTTGAGGCACAGGTGGAGCATCCCCAGGGTTGTCTTGTTGATGAGGTTGCTTGTTCACACAGGCTCCTTTGTAGATCAAACTGCTTATCTCTGCTTTTAAAGGCTCAGCCCCTCGTGGCCTCTTCTTGCATCTCTGCTCAGCTTTCTTCTCTTTTGCTGTACCTGCTACCGATGTGCTTTTGTGCCATCCTGTCTTCCTCCCTGATCAAATGCCAGGGACGCCTTCTGTTGGCAAATGACCTCCTGAAATCCTTTCTGCTGAATGCATGTCCTCTCTTTGACTTACTGGTATTGCTTTGCCATGGAATAAAAAATGGAAGTATGGTCTGCTGTGCTTTGAAAGAGGCAGCTTAGTGGTTTCCGGAGAGTGTGTGTCGATACCAACCTTTCTGCTGGATCCTGTGGGGGCTGAGCCCACTTGGAGACTTGCTGAGCCTGCTCTGCCCCTACTCACACATTGTGTGGAGCTGTCCAGGGTTTGCTGCAGGCATCTGACAGGCACTGATAGCAGACTCTGGCACAGACACTGTGTCTGGCACAAGGTTGTGTGAGTGATAGGCTGTGACCTGCCTTCCCCTCCTGGAGGGAGTGCTTTCCACATGGGGATCCATCAGCAACTTGCTGGGGCTGCAGCCTGGAGCAGTGACTTGGATCAGAGGGGCAGTGCAGTGAGGAGGACGAGGTTAATTTTTGCCATGCAAGGAGCAGACCTTCCCGTCAAACAGCCCAGTGCACTGGGGGAAACTGGTCGGTCTTGTGGCTTGCTCTGCTTCCTGGAAGGAAGTGGGGGAAGCAGCAAATGCTCTGATTTTAGCAGCTCCCCATTCTGACAGGGCCTGAGGGGGAGAGTTGGTCGCCACGGGCAGCTTTGGCTGCCGTGATGCCTCCTCAGCACCTCTGTCTGCCTGGCCCCTGCTCTTGAGAGCTGCTGACAGGTCTGTGCTCCGTAGGAAGCCCTGTGGTTTGCCTTTGGGACCGGTGGCAGACTCAGGGTCAAGGAGATGCAAAATCAGCACAACGAGAAGAGCAAGGAGAGCAGGGGGGAGGCTGCCCTTGCTTTGATCACTGGAAAGGTAAAGCAAAAATAGAGCTTAAAAACCCAGCCAGGCAAAACAGGCTGCAGTGGTGCTGATGGCTGTGTTCCCATAAGCTCCTTTCTCCCCCACAGGGGTCAGCCCTGGATGTACAGGCTTCCTCTGCTGGACAATGGGAAGCTGCTTCTTTTAGTTACCCCCTTTTCAAAGGGCCTTGAGCCCAAAATGAGCCACAGCTCTTTAATTATTTATCGATGTGGCTGAGCCAGCAGCTGGGTCCTGCTCTCCCGTGTTCAGTGGGGCTGGGCTTTTAATCCCTTTAAAGCAAGCGAGTGGGGAAGGGGAGGTTGGACTCTCTGCTCCCCAGGGAAGGAGCTGGTCCATGCCAGCCATTTATCCAGGCTGCACCGAGTGCTCGTGGAGAGGGTTTGAAATACTGTGGCTGCTCATAATGAGCTGCTGGTGCCGGCGGATAAATCACCAGCACGATTTAATTATTTAATGCAACCCAGTGCTGGGGATGCTGTTGCTTAATTGGAGGGGAATGCAATAGCCAGGAAGGAGTAGGGCTGAGTCCAAACGTGGCCCGGTGCAATGGGAATGTGTTAGATTCCTACAGTGTTTTGGGAGCAGGGAGCTGAAGCAGAGGGGGCTGTGCTGCTTCGGTCCACGTCTATCTGGGGCACTGGCCTTTTAGTGCCTCCAGGGTCACCCAGAGCTTTAGGCTGTCTTGTCCCTTTTTTTTGTGTTCTCGGTGTGCTCAGGTTTTGTGCCAGTCTCTGGTCTGGCTCAGTGGCCAAATGTCAAGGTCCTGGGGTGGTAGGATCCCTCTCTTGCTTGTTCCCACTGGCTGATCCCACCATATCCTTGGGCTGGCACCTCAGGAGTCACTGTCTAGGAGACTGCGTCTGCCATGAGACCCTTCCTCCCGGGTGTGACCTGCAGCTGGTTCAGTGGCAGCACAGCTCTGCCATGCTTGGGTCTGCCCACCCCCTTCGAGTGGCACTTCAAGGGCTGGAAACTTGCTGGGCTCTGCTGTTTCCTTGTCCTCCCGACAGCAGCATGAAGAATTGAACCACAACCCAGGAGACCAGCCGGCTTCCCACGGTCGATGCCTCCAGCAAAGTCAAACCAGCCGCTGCTTCTGCTGTCCTCTTTGTCCCCTTGAAGGAGGAATCCCCTCTCGAGACAGAGGAGCCTACATTGCCCGGGGCCTGGCCAGCTGCTGTGGCGGCTGATGGCTCTCCAGCTGCTTGGAGTCAGGCAGGGAGAATCCCAGAGCCTCTGGCAGACTTGACCAGTTGTCAGCAGAGCCTTCTGAAACCATCTGGAGCTGCTAAAAGTGCTGCCTGTGGTGTTGCCTCTTGGTATGGGGGGTGTAGCTGTTCTCCAGCCATTTGGGCAAGGCAGGGAGATGGTGTGCATCGGCCAGCTCTGGTCTGACAGCATAGCTGGAGACATTGTGCTGTGTCACCTGCTGCACCTCTTTTCCTTCTTGGCCACTCTCATATGTCCTACGTGGGTCCCTTGCTTCCAGCACTGGGTGTGAGAAACATGGCTGTGGTCTTGCTATTGTTGCTGTCTTCCCATCAGCTTTGTGTTTGAATTGAGACATGTCTCTGAGAGCTGAGAGCTTCTCATTCCTGCTCTGATGAGAGCACTGATGGGCTAACCAGGCTGCCTCTTCCCCTGGATAGGTTGTATTTTGCCACATTCAGTAGGTGTCCCTGGGCTGGAGCTGCCCAGTGGTCTGGCTGGTAGGAGTTTGAAGCAACATGAATCATGCTGAGAAGGTTGACTTGCTGTACAAATGTGTTGTGGTTTTAACAGCATCAACTGCTAATCCTGGCTCCGAAGAGACACTTCAGGACAATTATAAGAGCCTTGAGAAGGGCCTTTAAATCACATCATCAGCCACTGGTGAGGCTGCATAGCACTGTGTATGTGCTATTCTTTATCCTATGGGGAATGCAGGACCCTTAAGATGTTGAGCCTGAGTTATGTGTTGGAGGTCCCTTCCCTGCCTCTCAGTCCTGTGAGGACTGTTCTACAGCTGGGAGCTTGCTGTAGCTCTTCTCCAAGAGATTTTGGAGCATGGTGCTGTTACAGCTCATGGAAGACTGCGTGGGTGACTGGGGAGTCTGCCTCAGGCTGGGCTCTGTACTGGACTGCTCTCCTGCAGGGAAGAATGGCTTTTCTGTCCCCTCTGCATTTTGAGGGGGATTGGTACAGCCCATTTCCATGTGCCTCTCTTGGGAAGAATGGTGTGGGCTTTAATGACTCCCATCAAGGGGAGAGATGTCAAAGACTGAGGGACTGCTCTGTTTTATGTCACTATGACCCCTCACCCTCTTGCTCTCTGCAGCCCATTGAAAAGCTGGTGGCTCTGCTGAACACCCTCGACAGATGGATTGATGAAACCCCGCCAGTGGATCAACCTTCTCGCTTTGGGAACAAAGCCTTCAGGACCTGGTACGCCAAACTAGACCAGGTGAGCGTGTCTGTGCTGTGTACTGTTACCTGCAGCTCCCACAGAAGGGCAGTGTGCCCAGCAGGGGTGGGAGAATGGCTCTGTCACTGTGTGGCAGCCAAGCAGCTCGCAGAGGAATTGCTCAGATAAGCCTTGAAGGATCCACCTCTTGATATGCATCACTTACCCCGACTTGGTGCCATCTTTTCCTCTTTTGAGAGCATATGGGCCATGTAAATGCTCTTGGCTGGGTCTCCAAGCTCTGGATGAGTCACAAGGGCTGTCCAAGCCCAAGGAATTCCTTCGCTTTGTAACTGCCCACTGTGTCACAAAATGAGAGCAAGATCAGGGAAAACTGCTCAAATTCCTTCAGCTCAGAGCACTTGCCCTGCCACCAAGGAGGTGGCACAGCCCCAGCCCAGCAGCAGTGGCCTTGCAGCTGCTCTGCTGCTCTAGTGATCCTTTTGTCCTGGAGATGGCTCAGTGGGTAACTGGTTCAATGTACTTGGGTGATGAAACTTTTCTGTCCTGCAGGATGTGTGTGGCCTGAATAGGTCTCAGGACAAGCTCTCCCTGACTTGTTCCATCTCTGGAGATGGCTTCTCCAACAGGAGAATTTGCTTCTCTCTCATGCTGCCTCCAGGCATTGCAGAGCACCATTGCAGCCCTCACGCTGTGACAGCATCTGAGCACAGGGTGCCTTGTCCCTGGGGTCTGTGACAGATCTGTGCTCACCCAGGGGAATCTTTCATGTCTTTCAGGAGGCAGAAAAGTTGGTGTCAGCAGTGATTCCCAAGCATTTGGCTGATGCTGCCCCAGAAGTGGCTGTGTACCTGAAGGAATCTGTAGGGAACTCCACCCGCATTGACTATGGCACAGGTATATTTTTAAGGCCAGCTTGAAATGAACACCTTCCTTTTAGGGCCCCCTCACCCCTCTGTGCTGTGTGTGCTGTGACTGAGAGCTGAGGCTGGGAGCTGTGCTAGAGCTGTGACACCCTTTCACATCTCATCCAAGAAATGGGAACCGTGGTGTCCTGGGATGAGCTGTAGGACCTGCTTCACTGTGTGCAGCAGTCCTGCAGCAGGCAGTTTAAAGGGATAAAATATACTGACTTGAATTGGAACTAGAGTGAGAACCATTTCATGTTCAGTGGGAGATGTCCCTAAAGGAACATCATTATGGTCCCTAGAAGGGAATCACTTCTTACAGAGGGACTTTGAAATTTGACAGTAGAAGCACCTGAGGAGATACTGAATTGCAGGTGAAGTAACCACACAGGCTTCAGTGAGAACTAAATGCAGGATTGTCTTCATGCTCTGCTCCTCTCTGGAGGATAGCTGGGTCCTCACCAAAAGGCAGGAGAGCAGGATGCTGTGGGTGCAAGGAAACATGACTTTGGACTTGGGCAGAGAGAGGAAGAGGAGGCCGTGGGTAAAGGCTGAAGGATTGGAGGCTGTGCAGTTCTGGCTGCGGCTCACTGGCACCAGGGGGAGATGTTGTCCTTAGAAAGGCTGGATGGCGTTTGGTCAGCTCAGAGAAGGAAATTCAACCTCTCCTCCCATCCCATGTGTCCCAAGCCAGGGGCCCATGTCCCAGCTCAGTGTCCAGACTGTGGGTGCGTTTTGTTCCTACACTGGGAGCTGCACCTGTCCATAGTGAGGAGCTGCTGATCTTGTACTCTTCCTTCTTCTGTGGTCCTTCCCACTAAAAGACATTTCTGGCTTTGCTGGTTGTTTCTTTTCCTTACTGTTAGCTGGAGGGCCAAGCTGCAGAGGCTTAGCCTGAGATCCCAGTACCTTCTGGGACAGACTGTTCCTGGCAGTGTCATGGGATCTGCATCCTTCCAACACAGAGATATTTTTGTAGCAGGAGGAAATCTGTTTGCTTGCAGATGTGAGGTTCTCTTGCATCCCCCAAGCAGATGACTGCAGTGCTCCACTTCCCTTGCTGTGCCGAGCTCCTGGGAAAGTCCCTGCCTTGCTCCCAGCATGCCCAGTTGGAGCTGTTTTCCCTTAAGAACTTCTTTTCTCTAAGTTAATGATCACCTTATGAATGTCTAGAAGGTATAATTTGGGTGGGTGCTGCAGGGGGATGAAATATTTTCAGCTCACGGCATTAACAGTGACAATGGGGTTGGAGGGGACTGTGACTGCTGTGATTGCTGAAGAGCTGTTGTGGTGCCCACAGAAAGGTTGTCCTGGGGGGCTGACACACCTGTGTCATGTCTCTTCATGTCTTTTAACTCCAGGACACGAAGCTGCATTTGCAGCCTTTCTCTGCTGCCTCTGCAAAATCGGTGTGCTCAGAGTGGATGACCAGATGGCCATTGTCTTCAAAGTGTTTAACAGGTGAGGTAATGGGAGGAGAAGGGCTGGAAGTATTGGGCTGTTTGGGGGGAAGGGTAGAATGGGAAAGCTGAAGACAATTTTATACAAATTAGGAGCAGATGTACTTTTTAATGGACTGTACACTGACCCATTATAACTATCTCAAAAAGAGGTGATGGCCACTTGTCTCCAGAGGCAGAGTGTCCTTCTGGAAGTTACTTTAGTGGAGCACAAGTTACTGAACTCTGTGAGTGAGGCTCTGTGCTTTGTGATAGACAGGAATATCTGATCAGAGGATCTAACATCTCTTCAGGCATCAAAAATAAGAAATCTATGCAACTGGCAGGCCTCCACTGCTCCTCTAGATGTGTTTCCAGCCCAGGAGGTAGCATTGATAGTGATGAAACTGGTGGAATGGGTGTTTGGAGTCCTGAGATCTAATCCAAGCTGTATCACTGGTGGCATAGAAACAATTTCCTTCAATAGTACTTCCACCTGTAATTTTCCACCTGAAAAGTGGAAGTAGTGATTGCTGTAAGGTAGAAAACTCTGTGCTCTTCTGGAATTTGGTGAGGGATGTGAAGTGTCAATGTTTTCAAATAACAGTGGGGATGAGGAAAGATCTGCATGACCATAAGACTTTGCAGATAAAACAAACCCCTGCCACTGGATTTCTCTGTGCATTTGCTGTTAGGAACCATCAGGCTGCTTTCTATGGCAAAGGAGCTGAATATATATTCTGTGAACTGTGCTATATGTGGGAGTCCTGCTTACGAGTGATAAGTTGTGTCCTTTCCCCAACTGGTTGTTTTTGTCCTCAGAAAAGTCAAAGACAGGAGAAGGCCTTGCCTTAACCCTTCCTGTTCTCTTTGGTCTCAGGTACCTGGAAGTGATGCGAAAACTGCAGAAAACCTACAGGATGGAACCTGCTGGCAGCCAGGGTGTGTGGGGCTTGGATGACTTCCAGTTCCTGCCTTTCATATGGGGCAGTTCCCAGCTGATAGGTACTAATAAAACTCTTCTTGTGTCCCAGGTTACCCTCTGCCCCATTTGTCTAGGTTGTAAAGATGATGGGACTTGGGGCTGACTTTTAAATTCAAATATGTCAGATTTGTGTATAATACAGCAGGAGAGTTTGGGGCTTGGATTTTTTTTTTACCTCAGCTTTCCATATAAAGCAGGTTGGGAGATGGAAAGCTTCCTTGTATAGTACTTCTGTCTTTATTGCAATGACTGCAATAAAGCTTTTTAAAAGGAGAGTCTTGGTTTTGGTGCTAAAAAATGCAATTTCTGCTCTCGGGAGTTTTGTCTCTGCAGAGGCCACTGGAGTGGGAGATGAGATAGAAGGCAGCAACTCAGTGCTGCCTTTTAAAGAGCTCTGGTGGGAGGGTTGTGCTTCTGGGTGAGGGGCAGCACACCACCTGGTTGAGCTTGGTCTCAGGAGGGGATTGCCATACAGGTTACTTCCTGTTGTCTCTTACACTTTTTAGACCATCCAAGTCTGGAGCCTCGGCACTTTGTTGATGAGAAGGTGGTAAATGAAAACCATAAGGACTTCATGTTCCTGGAGTGCATCCTCTTCATTACAGAGGTGAGGAATGGGAGGTTTGTCCCACAGGGACGTTCTCTTGACATTAGATACTTGGCTCTGGCAGTGGTTTTCTCTTCCTCCTTTGCCTGTTTGTTTGCTCTCGTGGAACTGTGCAGATGAACCATTGTTGCATGGCTGAGGTGTTCTTCATGAATGAGCTGAGACAGGGATGTTGAGAAGAAAGTGTAATTAAGCTGGATGGGCTGTGGATTGTAGTTGAAGGGAGCTGTAACAAGTGCAAACAAATAACTTTGGCTCATCACTTGGATCAGTCAGGATGAGAGAAGACTGGTTCCTGTAGATACACTAAGAAGATGAAGTAGGAGCTGTGAAATGACTGGGCTTTCCAAGAAAACCTCCCTTCCCTGCAGCCCTTGGGTGCTGCCTGGCAGCCCTGGGCCTCTCCTTGCTTAGGGCAGGTTCCCAAACCTCTGTGCTGCTCTGTCTCCTCCAGATCCTACCAAAAGAGTTGCCCATTAAATGCTCCTTATTTGCAGCTGACCTGGAGCAGAGGTGTTGCTGAGATTCCCCCCGCTGGCAGCGCTCTCAGGACCGTTTCTGCTCAGGCACTGCAGGGCCCTTTGGAGAGGCACGGGTGATCCTCAGCTTGTTGGCAGCCTGGGCTGTTCTCAGTGAGGGAGCTCGTGGCTTGCTGCCTGCAGCATCAGTGGAGGATTTGGCCGTGTTTCTCCGTAACTGCACAGTCTGGACAGGGAGAGCAAGAACTACCCACTCTGTTGTGGTGAGGGATTTCTTGTCTCTGGCAAGAGGAAGTTGATGGGATTAATTTTGAAGGACAGAGTGCAGTTCTTCCCCTTTGTTCTGTTCACTTTCCCCCTTCCTTGCCTCTCTAATTTAGTGATTAGATGGGAAGGGAGGTTACAGGCTATGAACTTAGCCTTTCATGTAGGAAATCTTTATAGGAGCCTTTGGCCCAAACCCCAGGAGGTGCTGTGTCAAGTCCTGCTATATCTGGTAGGGTTTGTTGGTACTCAGCACCTCACGGGGTTTAACCCTTAATGCCAAGATAAATCATACCATGGGTAATAAAGAGGTGCTGGTAGAAGAGATCAAGATGAGGACAGGAAATCAGGAGCCAAGATGGTCAAAGATTTATTTTAGTTTAGGCCTCTGTGATACCCAGGCAGTGCACTGACCTGTTAAAAAACATACATCTCTTGAAATGTGTGTAGAAGATTCTGCAGTGCCCATTTGACAGGTGAAGTTTAAAATACCCAGCACAATCCTGCTGCTTCAGGTCACTCTGCTTCTGCCTGCAGAAAGTCAGCTTTTTAGTAGGCTTTTCAAATAAGTGGTTTGAGTTCCTTTTCCACACATTTGTTGTGAATCACGGAATTCGGTGTTTCTTCCGAGTTCCCCAGTGCCACCTGGTGGCAAGGAGCCCTCTTGGCCCTCCTGCCGTGGAAGGGACGGCAGCAACCTGCCTCACCAAATCCATGGTGTATTCAATGCATCTCCATGCGGGTACCGCTTCATTTTTATAAAGATTTTCCTTTTAAAACTTGTTTTTTTTTTCCCTTCCAAGCGCCCGGGAAGGCCATGACTGCCACTAGGGGGGGTGAGGCAGCCTCAGTGCCCTCCAAACGTTTTCTCTCCAAAATCAACAACAAAACAAAATAGCAGGAAAAAAAGATAGTAGGGATTAAAGACTTTAATAAATGAACGGTATTAGTTTCTTCTGAGCTTGTCATCTGGAAACAGCTCTCCTTTAAAGGTGTAGAACATGTAACAAACACCACAACAGTTCCCACAGTGGGTCTGGTACATCTTGCCGACATGAGAGCAGGTTTTTTTTCAGACTACAACTGAGGAAGGTTATTTTCTGCCAACTGAGAGAATATTCTCTTGAGATACTGTTTTCAGCCCCCAGGTGATGTTTCAGGAATGTGAATATATGCTGTTGTGTTTGTCAGACGTGTATTTAAACCTCAGGCTTTTAAAGCAGCAGCGAGATGATGTCCATGCTGAACCCACCATGGCATCCTCCTCAGAGCAGCACCCAGGCACGGCACTGAATCTTGCATGAGCTGACCTGATGTTGGGAAATCTGCAGGGTGGGTTTGGATCTGAACACCTGGTTCTGGAACAGGGTGAGGTTTGCAGAGCTGGCTGGGACTCGAGCTGTTCCCCTGCTGCTGCCTTTGCCTGCCAAAGGGGTGTGTGTGGTACCTGAAAGTGTGAGGATGAGGAGGGTTTGGGAACATCCCTGTGGTGCCTGCCGCGCAGGGGCTGTAGGGGACGGTGATGCCCGGCTGCCTGTGTGTGTGCAGAACAGGGGAGCTGGGTACACCCCAGCTGTTGTGGGGGATCCGTGCACTTGCCCAGATGCTCCTCTGAGAGCTCAGGGCAGGCAGCAGGAATTTCAGCTTCAATCTGGCTTCTAAATTTGGGAAGGGAGGGCTCGGGTTTCTGCTGGAAGGGAAGGAGCTGACAGGAAAGCACGGCCTCAGCCGTCCCCCTCCCCCCTGCACTGACAGAGGAACCATTTACAAAAGGCCGATTCTCTTGGGAACCGAGAGGCAGGAACGCCACGTCTGTGAGTAATTTCCTGCTCAATATGGCTGCTCTGACTCACTCCGTTCCCCTGGGGTCACTGCGGGACTGCAGCGTGCTTGCTGCCTCTCGCTCTCCCCCTCAGCTCTCCCTCTTCGCCCTTTGTGGCTGGAAGGAGATGATTTTTGTTTTTGTTCCCCTTCTCATCCCTCTTATTTTTCCCGCCCCAGCTTGAAACCATAGCCAAGCCATCCCTCGCTGGGCGTCCTGGGTGAGGAGGGCCACAGTGGTGGCTGTGCCAGGCATGAGCATGGGACTGGCCAGCTGTGCCTGCCTCCTTTGTGCTCTGTGGCTTGGGAAGGGGAGAAGAGCGCGGTGGTGGCGGCTGATGCCAGCTGTGCCCCTGTGAAGGGCGGTGACGCCGGGGGAAGGTTTGGTGTCAAAACTCAGGCAGCCAAAGCTCCCGAGCAGGGAGAGGAGGCTCTGATGGAGCCGCCTGGCGCAGAGCTCCCTGGCAGCCGCTGCTTTGGGTGCCCCCCGGTGCCAAATCCTGGCGCTGGGTAACGCGCGGCGCTGCCGGGGAGTGCCGTGCTTTGTGTGCGCGCGTTTCATCTCATACCCACGAGAGAAGCGTGTGGCAGAGGGCACAGGGAGCGGCTCATCTGTCATCCCCCAGCTCACAGGAACCTCCGAGGGGAAGTGCAGATGCACCCGCGCTCTCCCGGCACCAAGCAGAGCTGCAGACCCGCTTCCCCTGCTGCTCCAGCCCCAAGGCCAGCGGGTTTGAAGCACATCACCCTCCTCCAAACAGTGGGGTTTTTGGGTCCTCCCACCCTCTCCCTCTTTCTTTCTTTCTTTCTTTCCCTGCTGCAGGCTGGTGTCACACAGGCATTGCAGAAAGGCAGCAGCATTTTCCCAAAGCACATTGATTGGCCCTGCTTGCTTTTTTAGTGAGCAGAGAGATTGTTTTGGAGGTGCTTTTCCCACCCTCTGTCCAGGCCTGTGCGTGCACGGAGGGAAGGGTTAGCTGTTCGAGCCCCAGGTCGGGAATGAGAGTCCAAGAGATTCCTCTCTCCCCACGCTCCTCTTCAGCGTGAGCTTCGGCCTTGTGGTTTCTGATGTCATGGGAACTTCGCTCAGTCAGAGTGGCTGTGTTGTATTTCTTTTTCTCCCTGAGGGTCTGTTTTTGTTCATGGAGGAGAAGGAGAGACAACTACCCAGGGAATCTACATGCAACTGCCCCTGATTGCAGCTTCCCTCCTGCCCTCCCTCCTCCAAACCCCTCGCCCTGGGAGGAGAAAAAGTGGAGTATAAAAAAAAAAGAAAAAGAAATGTAAAGCATCTGCTGCAAGCCAGCAGCTCACAGCTCTGGAGCTAGTTTGGATAGCATGTCTCCTCTGCTCCTGCTTCCCCTAGAGCCCTCCTCAGCTAGAGGCAGGTGTGGAGTGGGCTGTGGACACAGAGCTGCTGCCAACCTGCACTGCCCTCTGTATTCAGGGAAGGCAGCGATGGTTGTCGCTGCTGCTTGTTGTTGATCTGAATGTGGAATGAGTCATTTTCTTGGAAAGCCCAGCAGTGCTGCACTGGGAGGTTTCTGGGTAGAATAGGAACAGCGTTGAGCCAAGCTTTACTGGGGGGAAGAACGGGACTTATGTGGGCCATTTTTAATACAGTCTTTAAAAGGGAGGTGTGCAGAGGGAGGTCTGATTAGGAAAGCATGGCAGGAAAAGGCTTAATTTTATCAGGGAAGGAGGGGAGTTGGATTGCCACGGCTTCATGTGATGTGGCCACAGCAGGAGGGAGCACAGAGGGAGGGAGGGAAGATGCAGTGAGGTGGCTGGTGCGTGGGTCATTGGGCTTGGTGGGAATGTTTGGTTGGAGAGAGTGTGAGCATGAGTCACTGCTGGTGCACGAGCTTCCTGGCTGGCCCGTCTCCCTCAGCCCTGCGCTTGGGTCTCTTGCAGATGAAGACAGGCCCCTTTGCTGAGCACTCCAACCAGCTCTGGAACATCAGCGCCGTGCCCTCCTGGTCCAAGGTCAACCAGGGCCTCATCCGCATGTACAAGGCAGAGGTGAGTGCTGTGGGCAGGGGGAGGCTGCTCAGCCACACACCTGCTCTCTTCCACAGCACCATGGGTCAGCTCTTGTGCTGCTCCAGGCGTGGGGACCCCATCACAGCCATTTGTTACTCCTTGCTGACTGTGGCTTGGGAGCTCTTGGCCGTTAAGGTGCTGCTGGCTTGAAGGAAGCTCCTGCCTCGTATTTGCCCCAAAACCAATCCCAAAGTGGCCATTCCTTGCAAACATGACTTTTGCCATGTCTTGTCTTACCATAGTGCAAGTGCAGATCTCCAAATTAGGGCCAGTGTCTTGACCTGCTTGCTCTTCTGGTCCACCACTATTTTACCAGCTAGAGGAGACTTATTTTAAATTACCATCCCATGTTTCAAGAGCCCCAGAGCAGGCTGAATGCTTCCTACTGATTTACCCTTTCTACAAGCCCCATCCATGCCACGTGCCAGCCCAGTGAGACCACAGCCACCTCTCTGGTTTGGCTACCCTCTGCCCACCAGCTCTGCTGGCATTGTCCCAGGCTTTCCTGGTGAACCCTGACCTGGAGAACTGGGTAGTTTTGGCTCTCCCTTATCTTCCTTCCTGCTCAAGCTAACCCTGGGCTGGAGGAAGCAGGACAGGAACCTCTGGAGGGAACGGTGTTGGCTCTGCAGGACGCACAGGCTGCACTAAAGCACTGGAGGAGCAGGGATGGTGCAACTCCCTGCTGGCACTGAGGGCGGGGACCAGTGGTGCCTGAAAGAATTCATCCCACACCCTGCAGTGCTGCTGGTGTCAGCCATGCTCCTGTTGGGAGCTGGGACAAGCTCCTGTTGCTGGGACACACAGCTCTGCGGGCAGCTCTGCTCAGGCCCAGCGCACAAAGGGGTTAACTGTGGCGAACGGCCGCTCCCTCCCCCAGCCCTTCCTCTGCATTGCACATCCTGTGTTTAGGTTCCAGGCCACATACCTCTCTAATCTGTGAGGTGTCACTCCCAGGCCCGCTGGCTCCTTCCGCCCCCAGCTCAGTTTTCCTCCCAGCCTCCAAAGAGGAGAAGTGGGGCTGGGGGCCGACCCCCTCGCCTGGCTGCTCCAGGGAGGAGTGCCCCGGGCTGCTCCTTGGAGAGGGGGCTGTCCTTGGGCTGCAGCTCTGTCACGGGGGCTGGAGACACTGCCTGCTAGAAAACCCTGGGCTGGAGGCTAAGCTGTGAAGCTGAGGGGTCTGAAGGGAAGACCACAGCACTGTGAGTGCCTTTAAAGTGAAACATGAGTCTCCTAAAACATAGAGCTTCAGTGTGGTCTGCTGCTGCCTCAACAGCCCTGCCGTGGTCCTTCCTTTCCTTTGGATCAGTTCCTTCACAAGCTGGGTGCTCCCCTGGCATCCCACATTCTTCAGGATGTTCAGGTGCTCCTGGCTGGTACCCCAGATGCCCTGTGCCCTGGGTGCTCCCACCTGTACGTGGCTGGAGGAGCTTGGCAGTGATGAGCCCACAGTGCAGTGCACACGTTCACTGATGTCTTGGGGCCACTGTGTGCTGGCAGATCTGCCTGTCCCCTGGCTGGAGAGAGCTCGGGGATTCTCTAGAGGCTGGGAGATTCTTCGGCTCTTCCATGTGCACCCAAGACATGGTCTTTTCTGAAGGCCTTAGTCTGTTTTGAGTAGCAGGTGACTTTCTGTGTGAAAATGCTGCATCCAGTAGTGGTAGGTTTCTAGAAATACCTGAGATGTAGCTATGTCAAGGGGAGAATGCAAAAACTGCTAGGGAGGGTAGTGGTACTAATTTAGGCTGAAGTGTAAAAAACATTGAGTCAACCAATGAGCTTTAAATTTATTTTTTTCCTCCAATAATATTTGTAGGTCTTAAAGGACTAATCCTAAAAACATGATCCTTGTGCAGTGTTGTCCTCTCTTGCCAGGGCATGGAAGCTGTGTTCACCTGGATAGGCAGAGGAGAGGGGGCACTCCTGCTCAGGCGTCCTCAGGGTTCTTTACAATAGATACATTATCTCTTTAGATATAATCTGTTCTGGGGAGTTTTCTACCCTGATGCTGGCTCAGCCAGTTCCTGCCTGGCTTGGGAGATGACAGGGGTGTGAATGTGGACATGGCAGCATGGCTGGGCAGAGCTTTCAGTTACGGTGTGCCTGGCCCTGCAAGTTGCACCAACATTTGCAACCAGAGGATCTCTTAGACTGATTTTCTGGGAACGACACAAGGTTAGGAGTCACTTAACCTTCATCCTTTGCAAACTGATTCTGTCTGGGTGTCTCAGGCCAGGCACAAAGTCACTGCTGGAGATCTTGTCTCTTTTCTGCTGGCTCCTAGCGTATTTCTGCTCTCTGTGTAGCCTTCACCAGTGCAGTTGTTCTGCAATTAGCCACTGCCAGCATTAGCAGAAGAGAAGTCAGCAACACCCCTCAAGTACCCACATGGGTCTTTGTCCAGCTCAAGGCAGGCAGCTTCTGTGGCAGAGCCTGGGGTGTGTGATGGCAAAGAGAGGGAAGGTTCGGGGTTAGGGTGTCCCTTTGTCTAACTGGCAAAGTGAGAGCAACATTTCAGGTTTTATTTGTTTTCCCCTCCCTTCTCCCTGCCCCTCTGATCACCCATTGCAATTAGATCAGGTGAAATCAGACACTCACCTGGAGGCTCCAGCTCTGTAACACGCCGGGGGAGGCTGAGAAGCGCTGCCTGTCGGACCGTGCTGACCAGGACCAGGACTGAGTGGAGGCAGCAGCAGAGGATGGGGTCACTTGCTGGAAACAGACCAGGAGAAATCCCATTGGTGGGAGTGGGGCAGCCCCTAGACCTAGTTCATCAAAAAAGCACTCCAAAGGCTTTATCTCTTCTCTGTCTCCTCTATGGGATGACTTTAAACGGCCAACAGAAAGCTCAGGTGTGTCTGAGTGTCCAGGAGCTGTGGTCTGGATCCAGGGTGGATGAGCAGTAGACTGAAGACAGTGTGTCTTCAACTCTGTGTGTTTATGAAATCCCAAACGGGTCTATTTATAATACAATGGGTGAAGACATGTTTGCTTGAAAGTCCACGGGCTTTTCTTATTCTCTCCATCAAAGGCAAGTGAAGAAGTCGACAGAATAGAGTGTGGTTAAAGCAGCAGCCTTGATGTTTTTCCCCTGAGCCTGCTTTTGAGTCTCCTGACCTTTCTCTGCAGTCAGTCAGGAAATACTTTCAATTGTAACTAATCTAGTCCCAGTTCCACCTTTAAAAGTTGGACTTGGTGCATGAATCTACTCTTCAGTTGAGTCTCAAGCAGACCTTCATTGGGATCAAGATGGTGGCAAGAAGAAATAAGCCTGAAATTGAGCTAGTGTTGGGTACAGTTTCATCCACAGCTGATGGAAAGAAGGCCCTGTTGCTCGGTACATCTGATAATCCAGTAAACTTGTGCTAGTCCTTCTGAATAGAGGAGGAGAAATTTCTCTGCTTGTCTCCTTTTGAGCTGGCAATGTGTTACATGGAATGGATACCCCTTCTTCCCACTGGTGGTAAAGTCTCTTCATCTGGAGCCCAAACCAGTCTGGTCTTCCATGGGACTCCTTGGAGCTAATTTAGGCTGACATTTCTAGCTGTCAGTATCTCCAGTGTTCATTTCTTTCTGCTCTCCCCTCATGTCCATGTTACCCAGCCCTGCTTCCTCTGAGAGTTTATCTAAGTGGTTGTGTGGAGAGACAGCAGCAGCTCTGAGCATTAGGAAGCTTTGAAGGTGACATGCCCTGATGCTTGCAGGACTTACTTCTCCTTGGTGCCTTGCCATGGAGATTTGTGGTTTTCTGCCTGGCTGTTATTCCCTAGGAGTGGATACAGCCGTGCTGTACTTTTCACCACCTCCAAACTTGTTTGGCTCCAGTGTGCTTGTGCTTGGAACCAGTTGCCTGACCTCTGGCTCCCAAGGGATTACTGTAGGCCTGGGCTTCTGAGCACAAATCCTCCTGCTTGCCCATGATGACAGCACAAGGGCAGGGTGCCTGTGCCCGAGTCCTGCCTTGGGGTGAGAGCTGTCTGCAGCACACAGCTTCCTCCCCAGCCCCAGTCTCCCCTGCTGCAGTGAGTCGAGTTTGGCCCCATGGAGAGCACAAGACTCCTCCCTATGGAGAGTTGTAACCACATCAGGGCTGGTGAACATGCACTGCTGAGCTCTGTGTGATGGAGTTGCGCCTGCTCTGTGCCCTCCATGAGGTTTGGGCAGTCTGAGTCTGCAGTGACTCAAAACCCAGAGCTCTGAGTGGCTCTGCCAGGCAAGTGCTGGCAAACTCTGACGTGGTTGTTGACCACAGTCCAGGACCTTCCTGCCATTGGGCTGATGTGTGGAAGGGGCTGTGCCCTTGCAGCCCTGCTCACCCTACAAAGAGCCTGGGTGTAGGTGCAGGAAGTAGCTCTGGGCTAATCTGCTTTGTAGTGGATCTGTGTGACTGACCTGTTATCCATTACTCTTCAATGGGAGGTGGGAATTTCAGGGGTGAGGGGTTGTCGGAAATTCGATCATATCTTAAACTATGGCCACAAAATCACTGGTGCTTGTCCATCAAAGACCCGAGAGTCTGGAATGCAGTTTGGGCAGTGCCTTGCAGCTGCAGAACGGTGCCTCAAACCCAGACTGTGGGCACTGGCCTGGGGGGGGGAGATTGTCTCTGCCCCGGGGGATTCTGCAGTTCTCAGTGTTTGTAGGGTGAAGCTTTACAAAGACATCAGCTCGAGCAAGGAGAGTGGTGGGGGAGAAAGCTGCTGACATAGACATGCTGCTTCTGCTCATGCTCCAGGCCTCCCCATACTGAATTTCAGTAAGAAAAAGACCCTGGCTGAAGGGAAGGGGATGGGGTTATGAAGTGCTACTGGCTTGAGAAGCCTGATTGGAATGTGGCAGGGGGGAGACATGGGGCTGATCCTGTGCCTTCGTCTGAGCTGAGCAGCCCGAACCCTGACCCTGCAGGCAGGATGTGGCTCAGGCTGTGTGTGTAAGGTGGAAACGTCTCCTGAATTCACCTCTCTTTATCTCCCCTCCTGCAGTGCCTGGAGAAGTTTCCTGTGATCCAGCACTTCAAGTTTGGCAGCCTGCTCCCCATCCAGCCTGTGACATCTTAAGGAGACCGCAGGAGGAGCCGAGGCAGCGGAGGCACAGCACAGCGCTCTTCCTCCTCCCCTCACCCCTCCTCACCCCCTGCCCATCCATTCCTGCACATCCTCATCGGCAACCACAGATCCAAAGCACTCGCCGGCCTGGCACGGGAGATGGGGCCTGGAGCAGCTCCTCCTGCACGTCCTCACCCTGGGGACGTCTCGCCAGCGGCCGAGCCGGGGCCGTGCTGCTCCGCTGTGCCGCACCCGCGCAACTGCCGGGAACGGGGATGGGTTTGAGCAGGGGCTGCCCTGCAGCAAAGGCCCTCTGCTTCTCTTCCCAGGAGAAAGGGGTGTGGAGGGGAGGAAGGCACGTGTGTATGTGTTGGGCAGTGGTAACTGCAATTTCCCTTTTGAATTTCACTGGAGTTTCCTGTTGCTGTTTGCTTTGGGAAACCACTGCACGGGGCGAGGTGTGAGCCTGTGCGTGTCTGTATCAGCCAGCTCTGCCTGCACCGGAGGTCTGGGATGGGAAAAGGGAGTTACAGGGAGTGTCTGTGGGTTGTGGAAGCCCAGGGTACTGTCTCTCTCTTTTTCTGGGTAAGGAAAGTGTCCTCCCTCCACCTCTTCTGCAAGATTTCCTGGGTCTTCCTTTCTCGCTAGAACCTCTTCTCTTGAGTGAAGCTGGGAACCTTCTGGGCTGCGGGGGTCTGAGCTGGCTCTGGAGCTGGAGACAAGGTCCCTGGAGGGACCCAGCTCTGTGGGAACAGCTATGCAAAGACACTGCTCAGGCTCCCTCTTAACTGGCACAAACCCTGACACATTCACACATATCCATAACTGGGTCCAACCTGCTCTCTGCAATCCCCGTGCTTTGCTGCCCTGGGGCTGGGCTGGCCTCAGTGGCACAAGGTGACCGTGGTTGCCTCTGCTTGGTCATAAATTGTAGTGACACCCTCATAGCAAAGGGATTTCCCCACGAAGCAGCACGATCCCCAGCTCTTCGAGGGGGACATCCCTGGAGCACAGGCAGCATGAGGGGGCAGCATGCGGCTTCTCGTGCATTTATATACTTGCGCTGGAAACAAAAAGCATAAATAGCCCAGGACAGCAGGTTATACCTGGAGAAAGCTCTTTCCCTTTGTCCTTCCCTGCTGGTGTTGCTGGACCTCAGGCAGGGGAGCCACACTTGCAGTGCCACCAGCAGCAGTGTGTTGAAGGCAGGTGGTCTGGATCACACCAGCAGCATCACTGGGGGACAGAAAGGGCTGGTCCTGTTTTTGAGATGAGCTGTCTGTCCCCAAGTCATGACCAAAGTGGTGCACAGCTTTGCAGCTGCAATGGGGATGTTTCTTGGGGTTCCCAGGCTGGGTGTGGCAGGGACAGAGGTCTGGAATGGTGTTTGCTGGGGATCAAGAGCAGCAGGAATCCTTCCTCTGGCACTCTTGCAGACCATGAAGGGGCTGCCCCCATCCAGGCTGCTCAGCTTTTGCTGCTGCACTGCTTTACTGCTGGGGTGGGAGGAGGAAACCTGGTTGTGATTTTTTTCTTTTTTTTTTTCTTTTTTCATTATTTTTAACAAACCTACTCACTCCTTCTTGTAAAGGTTCTTGCAGGCACTCAGGGGAAGGAGAGTAAGAAAAGAGTCTTAAGAAGTAGTGAAATGTCCACAGAGCTGAAGCAGAGCTTTCTGGCACTGTTGTCCTGTCTGCTCCTGGCTTGGCCCTGGGCAGGGGGTGGGGGACAAGGAGCTTTTGACCTGCCTGAAACAACTCTATAAACTTGTATTTTAAATGAAAATGGAAGACTGGGGTTAAGTCTTGTTTTACTCCTAAATGGGATGTGTTTTGTCTTGGCTTTCCAAATGGATCCACTCCTGGAATGTTGCTGGAGATCTGTGTGCTTGCTGGGACTTGATGAGTCCATCTTCAGTGGAGCAGCTTGTGCCTGGAGCAGAGCCTCACGGTGTGTCCACCTGTGTCCCCTCACGTTGCTGTGTCTTTTGGCAGGTGTCCCCATACTTTAAATGACTGTGCAGCATCTGGCCAGCAATGGCTGAGCAAAAGCCTCTGGCTTTCTTTATCTGCCCGAGGGTCGGGAAAACGTCTCTCCAGGTCGTCTTGTGGAAATGAAGCTTCCATGCAAAAGGATGGGTGGAAATTTTGACATTGATACATGGGAGGGACTCCAGGAATGTGGAATACAGCACCAAAAAAGGGTGGAGAGGTGCTTCCTTCCCCTGCAGCTGCAGCATTGCTCCCTGGGACAGTGTCCCTGGGCTTGGGACCTGCGGAGGCGGTGGGAGGAGGCTCACGCACAGCTCTGTGCTTGTTGCTTGCCCGAGTCTGCACATCTGTCCTGCTGGGGATTTTGGGATGTCAAGCAGCTAATTCTCATTTGAGTCTTATCAGCCCGCTTGGGATGTGCCCCCATCATGTGGCAGCCACTTGCTTTGCCTCCCTCCTGCTCCCAGTGACATCCCCCACGGGCTCAGCTCCTCTGCCCACACGTGTGGCAGCACCCAGGGCTGCTCCGTGTCCGAAGCAGCACTTCCCACCTCTCCCGGTGTTGTAGGTTTAATTAAAGTTTCTGTGTTTTGCACTGGTGACTGTGTTGGTCTCTCTCAGACTGGGTTTGCTCCTGCTTTGGGGGCAGAGCCAGCAAAGCCGACGGCCGGAGCCTTCGGCACAGGGAAGAGCCCTTGTGGACACACTTGCCATGTTGGTGGTTGACCTCGTGCTTGCACTAAAATTGATTCATTATTTAACTGCATGATCAAGTACATCTGGTCTGTCTTTGTGTCCTTCCAAGGTGTCTTTCTATTGTATTGTATGGTTTATTTATTAACTTTTTTGCTGTGTCCACCCCCCATCCCATCTGGCATTTGGCAGGTAGGTGATGTGCAAAGGCTGATGCCAGGCCAGCAAATACCTCTTGAAGATCAGACACTCTCATAACCAAAGGATGTTTGAGCCTTGTTTCTGAGGCAGGGTGAGAACTGGAACCTTTTCCTTCAGATGTTTTTCCTGTCCTGCTGTAGGAGCTGACTCAGGACTTCCAGCATCAGTGTAGTTCAGCAGCTTTGTTGGACTTGTAATAGACCTGGATTAAATTAAACCTAGACCTTCTCATGAGTGGTTGGAGGTAGCGTAGCTGTGCTTAGCAAATGCTCCTTTTCTTGTCTCTGGGTTACATCTTCTCCATCAACACAGGCCAGCTGTGTGAGCGCGTGTTGCTAAAAGCGGCAGCAGTGTGGAGGGGTGGATGGTGAGCAGAAATGTCATCTTGGATCACAAATGTTTTCTCTGAAGGCACTTGAAGTCATCTTGAACGAGTCCCTCGGCGAACATGACGCGCGGTGAAGGGGAAGCAGACGTAGCGTGGGTTTCTGGCCATCTTCCCCCTCATCCCACTGACCAAGCCATTTTTTTTAAATTCAGTTTTCAGAGCTGGATCTTTGGGGTTGCCATACGTAGGCCAGTTCGTGTTGCTGTTTAACAGCTGTTGCCTTTGCACGGGGTGCGTTTCGTGAATCGCCGTCAGCCTTGCCCTGTCTCTTCCTTCACAGCCCTCCTTTATAAATGATCGCTTATGGCAGCCACTGATAAAGAAAGAGTTGAGAGAAGCAGCCTCATGTGGAGATAGAAGTAACAGAACAAAAAATGGAAGTACTTGATGTCATTGTTGCTGTATTAACTTGTTCCTGGTGTATGGCTCTGTTCCACCGTGCCGTGCTGGGATCCTGCGAGTGGATAAACAAAGCACCCCCCAGCAGGACCTGCAAAATCTGAGCGGGCACTTGCCAAGATGAAGATGCACTTTGTACCCCAAGGAACCACACAAGAGCCCCGGACGCTGAACTGTGTCCCTGCAACTGCACTGGCTTCCTGAGAGAGGGAAGGAGGCAGAAATGGGTTGGAGGAGGTGAAACTGGTTGTTAATGATAACTGCTAAAGTAACCTGAACTCTCCCGCTGCCAGCATGCTGGTGGAAACCTTGTACAGTTGAGAAGCTCACAAGAATCTTCTTGCTGCTTCGACAAGGACTCCCCTGGCTCAGAAGTAGAATTTAACAGGGCTTTTGGAGGTCATTTCATGCTCTAATATCCAAGAGGAGATATCTTCATCGTTTAACTTTGCTTCCCCTTCGGTGGATGAGCACTCTTGCCATTGACATTGGAGAAACTCCTTGAACATCCTGGGGACACACAGGGCCTTGTAAAATTCTGCTAAACTTCAAACTAGGATGAGCCAAATTGAAAAAGGGCTGTCTCCTCATCAGATTCAGTGAGGGCTGAACCGTGACGGGCATCATCAGCTTGGAGATAGGCTTGTTCTGAGGAGCACAAGGCTGCAAGCAGGTTTTGGAGGTTAGAAAAGGCCTTTCAGGGGGTGGAGTGGTTGCTTCTGCTTGCTATAAAAAGCCTGGGCTTGGGAATGTCTACATGGGCCGGCTCTATGCAGGGCATTAATGCAGTTGTCGCTAAAATTGGAACGAGTCCCTCCCCATGTTCCCAGTTGCAACTGTAACACGGATAATAAATAACATCAAAATCCCGCATTAGAATTTGGGCTCCTTAATGCTCCCTACGGTCACACCCATGGAAACAAAAAATCTCCAGGAGAGGGGTCCTGTAGGAGAGGTGCTGCGGGGCCCTGACCCAACGGGCACTGAGGTGTGGGGTTAAGTCCTCCTGAGCATTTTCCTTCCTTTTAGAAAGTAGATTAAGGTTTTCCTGACCCTATAAATGGAGGAAGCAGAGAAAGCAGAGGATTGGTTCTTTATTGCTTGTCCTGTGTTTTAAGGCACTTGGGAGAGATAAACCCAAGCAGACTGCACTGCACAAGTCAAGGTGCCCAGATTTTCCATTTGGACATGAATTCCTCCCAGTTTTATGTGTGAAAATTGGGAGGGGGGTTTTGAGATGGTGAAGTGTGTGATGCTGGATGCCAGCACCACGCTCCAACAGCTATTGGGTGGACACAGCACTTCAGGGTTCAAGTGCTGATGCTGCTAATGGATATCTGTGTTGTACTATGGCTAAAAGAGCGAAGCGTGACAATATTCCTAAGAGTTTATGTGTCCTATGATGATACAAACTACAGAGAAATGACTGGTGTGGTTAGAAATTCCAGCTAGATTGTAAGATATGAGAGTATATTCTTTTATCAAGTACTTGCTAATCACTGGAAGTGACTGCTCTGCAAAGGGCCTTACTTTTCCGTGTTTAGAGCATATACCTTTAAAAATATTAGTTTAGGTATTACATACCCCCTTTGAAAAAATTCCCTTGTAGGCGAGAATAAAACTTACAAAAAGGCTGTTACAGAGATCATCAACTCTCTATTAGATAGCTTGGAATATGCTCCACTAGCACCAGAGTTTAGTCTTCTCCAAATTACTGTGGAGGATTTGACTGTATCTTGCTGATCCATCCACATTTTAATTTCCTCTGCACGGATACATATTGCAGGATGCTGGAAATCCCCAAGCCCACTGGAGCTGCAAGACTGGATGTTTCATCCTGTAACACCAATAAAATGTTAATGCATACTAATAGCAACAGCAAAGGGGTTTATGGAGCGAGCTTGGAAGTATTTTATAATTGGTAGGGTATCTGTGTCACAGAGAATTTGGGGTTAGAGTCATCAAGTATTGCACTTTGTCAACACTGGAAAAGAAAAACCCTCAAATATACCTCAAACCTACTAATTTTTATAATTAAAGGGGAAAGATGGGAGATAAATCCCTGGGGAGAGAGTCAAACATAAATTTCATATACATGAGAGAGCTGCCACTGGTCGGGATGGATTCGGGGTCTGCGTGTTCAGTTGCCCGCTGCGACCTTACCTGAGGACACTGCCTCCAGTCCCACCTGGAGACCAAGGATAAAAACACCATCCTGCTGTACAAACCCAGTGAATCTGGGCATGGGGTGACATAAATACATCAGTAAGATGAAATCCAGGGAGCTGACCGTGAGTTGGCTTCCAGCAGCTCATTGTGTGTCCTCTCCACCCAGCCTGGTGGTGTGGTCCTATTTACTGCAACCTGAGGTACCAAAAACAAGGAAAATTTGAAACTGGGGTCAGAGGGACCAGATTTCCTCCCTCTTGCAGGGTTTCCATCTGCCAGTCTTTGGTTGCACCCCTTATCCTGCCTATTCCAAACATGTGTCTGGGTGCTCTGGTCACTGCCTGTTGTGGTGAGGACCATGGGACCAAGAAAGGAGATCACACCCTATCCGGAGCACCACGTGGGAGCTGCAGATCCGCCCTGGTTGGCACTTGGCTCCCCTTCTCCTCCCACTGGACTGAAGCACGAGGTCTCCATGGTCCATGGGCAGAAGGGGAAGAGCCTGGATGGCCACAGTGCTGCTTCTTTTAATAGATGTGCTCCAAAACCTGAGGATTTTCCCAAGTGAACAGATCCCGAGCCAAGGAATAAGCCAGAGGAGCTGCCTGACCCCGCAGGCACCAGTGGGCTGAGCTGAAGGAGCTCTGGATGTAAGTGCTCCTGAAACAACCTAAAGCTGAGTTAATCCAGCTGTAACTCCAGGGGGAGAAACTGGAGGCTCAATCCTCCCCCTCATGTCTGTGTGACTGAGCCAAGGGCACAGCACCATGGAGCCTGGGGTTTCCATGTCCTGGCTTCTGGGGCTTTTCAGCCATGTCCTTGTCTTCTGGTGCATGTGGGAGTGGAAGAGCCAGGATGCTCCTGGTGCTGTGGGGACAACAAGCTGGGAGGAAGATGGGTGATGGAAGAGAGCAGATACAGAGCCTGGATATGGGGGTTCTCCTCTGGCCCTGAGTGTTCCCCAGACACCCTGCGTGCTGCTTTACCCCTGTGCAGGGTCATCCCACATCCCAAGCTGGGTCCTGCTGGAAGCTGTCCGCAGAGCTTTCCCTTGCCTCACAGCAGCACGGGGCTGGTGAGGGTGAAGCCTGTCCCTTTGCACGTATTTTGGGCTGGTGTTTGCTCTGCAGCACCAAGGCAAACAGAAGGGTGAGTTGCTGGAATGTCCTTCCCTGAGCAGTGCATCCGAACAGCCCTGGCTCCCTGCTGGGGGGGGAGTTCACCGGAACGTCTCCGAATCCTGAGCACTCTCTGCCAGGCGGGCAGCACCGGGCTGCGCTGGCAGCCGTGAGAGGAGGAGGAGGAGGAGGAGGAGGAGGAGTGGGCATGGGCAATGGTTGGTGTTTTGTTCATCCTCACCAGGGAGAAGAGGAGAAACAAAAGCAGGAGCAGCGCGGGGCACCGGGCTGGCTGGGCGAGGAGGAGACAAAAATAATTGTGCAGAATTTCATTGGGGAGGTTGAAAAAGGGCGATTTTGTGAGCAAACAGTCACCTCCCAGCACAGAACTTCCCCATCTCCAATTTCAAAATTCCATTCACATCAACATCCACTTTCATGTTGCAAAACCTGGGGAAAAAGGGAGGGAAAAAAATGCAGCTTCACACATTTCAATGCAAAAGTCTTGTTTTGGTGAGGAAAAGAGGGAAAAAGCGCTGCTTTGGGGGTTCTATAGTAGAAATCGAGCTCCCAGAATGGAAGTGTGGAAATAATCAAGGACCTGAGGCAGGTGGGGTTGCCCCAAAGCTGCTCCTGTCTGTTGGGGCTGAGCCCAGTGGGGCCATGAAGTGGCTGCTGGAGCTTCCCACATGGGAAAGGTGGGAGCAGGGGCACGGTGCTGTGCTCTGGCACATAGGAGTCCTCGTGAGTTTGGTACAACGGGTGTGGGGGAAAACACATGGATCCAGCCTGATGGGGGACCTGCCAGCCAGGCAAGAAGGGGCAGCTTCAGTCCCAGAAAAGGGAGGAGGATTTCAGGGAGCAGGAATGGTCCACAGCAGCATCATGGATGTGGGGGTTTCCCTGGGAAAACCCTCTCCCCTCCTCTGGGCAGAAGCACAGGTGGGGCTAATGCTCTGTCTCATTCCCTGCAGGTGTGGGACAGGTGATTCTGCTCAGCTGGACCAGTCATGGGGCGAGGAGTGAGGATAAGAGCAAGCTGTGGTGGGGGCTTCTCCCCTGTGTGCTCCTTTATGGTGTCAGTTAGTGTTTTCCCTGAGGAGAAGGAGCCAGGGCAGCTCTGCCTGGGCTCTGCCCCTGGGCTTGGCCGTGTCTTTCACTCCATGCCAACCTCCATGTGCTGTTTGGCATTGGCCGAGATCTTGGATGAAGCTCCTGCCCAGCCTGGCATAGAAATCCCAGAGAGAGACTCTGCTGGAAATGTCTTTTGCCCAGAGGAGCAGCTGGAGAAGCCCTCAGCCTCCAAGGGTCTTGGTCAGCAGTGCTGCAAAGCAGCCCCAGGTACCTCTGCAGGTGACCAGGACTGTCACTGGCAGTGCAGCCCCTCAGCCAGGACCAGCAGTGACACCAGAGGATCCAGTCCTTAGGAGAGCAGGTGAGGCCACCACTGGCTTATGGATTTTGCTTGGCTGAGCTGTGTGAGTCCCAGTGTGGAGCACTTAGCAGCTGGTTTTCCCCATTTCCCAGCTTGTGGGGGCAGCAGGTCCTTCTCTGCAGACCCCTCATTGTTTCTCTGATGGAAAGGTGGCTGAGGGGGTCTGTGAACCCCAACTTTGCTGCAGAGCTCTGCCCAGCTTGTGTCTCTGGGGTGCCAGTAAAGCCCTAAATCATTTGGCATCAGTGTCTTGTGAATGCTGAGGGAGGTTTCTTGCTTCTCCTGCTGTACAACCGAGCTCCTCGTGTGTCGGTGGTGGTGGCAGAGTGTTGCTGAGATGGCTGCTCTGTGCTTAGTGGCTGCTGCTTCTGTGAAAAGTGCTTTTTACTCTAATTTTTCTATTGTGCTGTTCTTGCTGTTCAATGTGAGGGACAGCAGTTTCTGCCACACAACAGCCTCCTCCTAACTTTCCCACCATGCGCTGGTAAATCCAGGGCAGGCTTAACTCAAGGAGCAACATTAATCATTAAATCTATAAGCAGGATATAGAAAGGCCAAGTGTGAATAATTACTGCTCAGGTGCTAATTACCCAGGCCCAGACCAAACCCAACATATTAAACAGACTGCTAACGGCAGCGGCCTCTCGACCACGTTGCTGGGTCCCCCATTGCTCTCCTACTGCTCTCTCTGCAGGGGACTCCTGCAAACATCTGCTAACATGTGCAGATCCCAAAATATTCTTCTGCTCATTCGTGTTTAAGCTGGGGAGATGAGATGGGAGGGATCTGTCTCAAAATCAACAGATGGAAGGAAGGACAGATAGAGCCTGTGCTGGGTTCTGCAGAGCACAGAGTTGCTCTTCTAAAGATGGGCTGCTGGGGCTGGACAAGGGCTTGTTCTTGGCACTTATGGTTTAGGAGGACATGGAGCTGCTCCAGCCGTGGGTCAGCACCTGGGAACTGGTGCTTGGCTCATGGTGTGAGGGTGGTTTTCCTCGGGTAGGTGCCCAACCTCCCCCTGGGAACTGGGGGTGAGCTGGGCTGGCAGCCTGGGAGATGAGAGGGTCAGTTCTCCATCACTGTGTCCATCCTTGTCCCTCCTGGTGCGGACAGACCTGTTGGATGTGCAGTGACCTCCTCCTCCTGAGCTGCTTCAGTGGCATGAGGACTTGGCTGAGCCGCTGGCTTTGGCACTGGGTTTGATCTGCGACTCCCTGAGGAGGAATCTGAGCCCTCCAAACACCAGCGGGGTGTTGGGCAGAGCCCTGTGACTGCTGGGTGCTGGGTTTGTGCTGACCCTCTGCTCTTGGTGAGCCCAGCCCAGCCTGGCAGCCACCTCTGCAGTTGCCTCTGGGTCAGGGAAATCAGGCGAGATCTGGACCCGCCTGGGCTCTACAGGCAGCTGCCAGGTGCCTTCTGCCCCTCCTGCCCTGCCCGCTCTGCTGAGGGCGGCTCGCGGGAAAAGCGGGCTGGGCTCAGGCGCGGCTCCAGCCTCGGGTTGAGTTTCTGCCTCTGGCACCGGAGGCAGCGTCTCTGCTCGGGGCAGGGTGACTCCTTCCCCAGACCAAGGGGGTTCAGTGTGGTGACACTGAGGACACCACAAGCAGCGGATCTGCTTGTGGAGAGCATTTTGCACCGGGAAGGGAAAGCCACATCTGTCTCGCAGCTGGCAGGGCGAGCGGTGTGTGCACAGAGCCGGCTCCCTCTGCCTTGGCACCGCGCAGGACTCCCCTGGCTCCCCTCGCTCTCCCCATCTCCCACCTCCTGCGGTTCTGTGCCAGCCACACTCCCCCTGTCCCTTCCAGAGGACCCCTCTGTGTCTTATTCCTGCTCCACGGCTGCCGGGCACAAAATGCTGGCGATGCCCGTTCACCCCCAGCCGGGAGAGCGCTAAGGGGAGAGAGGACATGGAAGGATTTTTAGGGTCAAACTCTTTCGCATCAGCTAGAGGTCGGGCAGTGCTGGGGCGCGTTGGACCGCGCTGGGGACGGAGCTGGCGTGGGGAGAGGCACTGACATGGGAGCAGAGCTCACGGCTGGGCTGGGGGCAGCAGCGGTGGCAGCTGAGCTCCCTCAGATTTTGGGTCCTCCACTCTGCTCCAGCCCATCTGTTCTGCATCTCTCACCGGAGCCCGGGACTGGAGGGGCGGGGGCCGAGGCGGTGGGTGCCTACCGGCGTGTTGGGGGGGCACAGCCCCCTTCCCCGCAGCGCCCAGGGGGTTCAGCCGACTTGTGAAGGGATCAAAACATTTTGTGCCTGGGAGACGAGGAGCGTGTGCGAGAGTGAGGATGGGCTTGTGTTGGGGGGTGCAACCTTCCCCTGTCACCTCCCTTCTAGCCTGAATGCTTCTGCCATCATGATTAATTTATCAGGTACTTATGAATATGCAGATGAGACTCTGGTTTCCAGGCTCTGCTTTCAGGAGAGGCTGTGATGGGCTTTCTGCTACTGCCGCCTTCGTAAGAAGAAAAATGTCATGTACCAGCGTTTAAAATAAATAAATAACTGCGCCACCGAGAGCGTGTGAGTCTTCGCGGCTCCGCGGAGCTGTGGGATCTCCTCGTTCCTCAGTGACAGGGATTTTTGAGTGTCCCTGTGGCATATGCACCCCGACTCCCCCTCCCCGTGTGTGTACCGGTGAGGCGGAGGCGTCTTTGCCAATTCCAGCCTTTGAAACCTTGACTGAAGCCCCAGAAACTTCCACTGTGAAGGCGGGCAAGAGCAGGCTCCCCCCGGGAGAGGGGAGATTTGGAGGGATAGGTGCGCCTGGGGTGGTGGACTCCTGCAGGAACGGGTGCTTCTCCTGCTGATGGCCCCTTTATCCCTGGAAACGCCGAGGTCTGGGAGATGGGGAGCGGTTTGGGAGGGCGATGAATGTGTGCATGTGGCTGTTGGGCTAAAGCGTGCTCTGACCCTGTCTGGCTGCGCTGCTTGGAGCAGAGGCTGTAGGAAAAGGATTTGGGTTTGGGTTCAGCAGCCGGCTGCGCTGACCTGTGGGCGTCCACAGAAGCATCTGGGTTTTAAAACTTGCCCCAAATACTGTGTGCAGCAGCCAGGGCTATGGGTGCAGGAGCTGCTGCTTCTCCTAATCCCACTGCCGGGGCCCCTGTCCAGCCGCCTTCGTGCCGGGGAGCCTCGACTCCCGGGGCAAGGGAGCGGGATGGGGCCGGGGAGGCCCCGGGGGTCCCGGCCCAAGGGACCGGGATGGGACTTCTCCGTGGCCCCATGGGTGAATTTTCTCTGGTCAAAGCATCCAGCTCTGGTTTCGCAGAGCGAGCGCTGGTGCGCTCAGCAGTGCTCCCGCAGTGCCTCTGCGCCTGGACAGGGGGTTACAGGGCTTATATTTTCAATTGTAATTTTTTTTGAGGGGAGGCTATTTGGAGGATCAGCAGGGGAGGGGAGCGGCGCTCAGCCCGGCGGCGTCCTGAGCGGGACAGGGCTGCCCGGGGGGCAGCAGCACCGGCGGCTGGGGACAACGCGGCCGCCCCTGCCCCTTCCTCTCCCCACGGCGGGGTCGCGGCCGCCCCCTCCCTCCCCGTTCCCCCGGCC